>BTHU01000016.1:32554181-32904181 GCA_036184795.1 Tokudaia tokunoshimensis | reverse complement strand
ATGAAGCAGAGGACAACCTCAGACCTCAGATGTCATCCGCAGAAACACTGTCCACTTCCTTTGAGACCGGGTCTGTCACTGGCCTGGAGCTCACCAATTAGACTAGACTAGCTGACCAGTGAGCCCTTAGGAGCCCCTCGTCTCTGACTTGGGATGGCAAGTGCACACTACCATCTCTCTCATTTTTACAGTGATGCTGGGACTTAAACCCAGGTTTTCATGCTTTCAAGACAGGTTGAGCTCCCGGGCCCACTCGAAGATGTTCTGAACACATTTGAAGCATTTCGCAATGGTGTGCTTCCCTTTATAAAACATGTTTTTTTATATAAAACTGGATTCTACATTTCTAGCAGTGAAGTGGGGAGCGAACACTCATTGGTTACCTTCGAATTGGTCAAACAAGGTATTTGTTACTGAAGAAACAAACCTTTGGACTTCTTGGGACCAACGGAAGGGCTGGTTGACCCTCTGAGGTCCTTTCTTAACTTAGTCGTCACTCCACCTGTTTCTAGAGGAGGATTCAGTAGCTGAGTCAGAATCCTCTCTTGAAGCACTGACTCCAACCCTCTCCCACAGGGCTCTCAAGGGGCTTTCCTGGCCCATTGACCTGTGGACGTGGGCTTTCAGCCAGGCCCAGTCCTGGAAAGGAGGAAGTCGAAGAACACTAGCTTTTTACAGGACCCCATTGGAGAGTTCACAAAGACATGCTATGTTTAAAAGGGTCTCCACTGTCTCCAATTTTTAGGCTGTCCTCTCCTGGAGACCTCCTGGAGAATGTTAAAGTGTTTAAAGGTAAATTGTATAGCAGTTTTCTTTGTATATTTCATTTTATCTTATTTTATTTGTATGTATGTGAGCCTGCATATATATATAAGTGTACCATGTGCATGCAAGAACATGTGACAGTCAGATGAGGGTGTCAGGTCCCCTGAAATTGGAGTTATAGGAAGTTATGAACCACCTGATCTGGGCACTAGAAACCGAGCCTGGCTCTTCTGTAAGAGCAGCAAACATTCTTAACCACTGAGCCATCTCTAGCCACTACATAGCTGTTCTCTTGATGAAAACCCAGACCACTGATTTCCCAAAGACAATACACTTGCCGTCTCTCACACTTTGACTGCTGACATTTTTACACGGTAGCCTTTAAGCCAGTGCCATGACCATGTCACTGGTGCAGGAGAAGCAGCCAAAACTACTGTGGATCATGGCCTCCAAAATTAGCCCCTGTGCACTGACAGGAAGGAGGGGATTTGCCAAGAATAGTAATGTTTAAAATACGAGTGGAGACATCTAAAGTCCAGAGGAATTTATTTTGGGTGTGGGGAGCCATTTCAGCTAGTTTGATTGTCTACTTGACACTACATAGAATGTCTTAGTTTCTATAGCTGTGGTAAAATATCATGACCAAAAAAGCCCAACTTTGGGAAGAAAATGTTTACTTCCGGGTTATAGTTCTACATTGCAGGAAGTCAAGGTAGGAATTCAAGCAGGGCAGGAACCTGGAGCTAGGAACTAAAGCAAAAACTGTTGGAGAGCAGCTTACTGGCTTGCTCTCTAAGCCTTGCTCAGCCTGATTTCTTATGCAAACCAGTACTACAAACCCATAAATTATCAATTAAGAAAATGCATTATAGACTTGCCTTCAGTTCAACACAGTAGGGACATTTTCTCAATTGAGGTCTGTCATTTAGAAAAAAAAAAGACAAAAACTCTAGTTTGTGTCAAATTGACATAAAACTAGCCAACACACTAGACTCACCTAGGAAGAGGGGGACCTCAATTGAAAAGTTGCCTTGATCAGATTTGTCTGCAACCATGAGTGGTGATTTGGATAAGAATGACCCCCACTGGCTCATATATTTGAAAACTATTAGTCACCAGGGAGTAGTATTATTTGAATGGATTAGAAGGATTAAGAGGTATGACCTTATTGGAGTAGGTGTGGCTTTGTTGGAGGAAATATGTCACTGTGGGTGGGCTTTGAGGTTTCACAATCCCAGGCTAGGCCCAGGTTCCCTTTTTCTGCTTATGGATCAGGATGGGAAATTCTCAGCTACTGCTCAAGCACCATGCCTATGTGCATCCATGAGGCCACTGTGATAATGGGCTAACATCTGAAATTGTAAACAGGCCTACAATTAAATTGTGTCTTGTATAAAAGTCGCTTTGGTCATAGTGCCTCTTCACAGCAGTAGAGCAGTAGTAATTAAGACACCAAGTCTGTGAAAAACTATCTGGATTGATGACTGACATGGGAAGGCACAGCCCATTGTGGGAAGGTGGTCCTAGGCTATAGGTAAAAGCTAGCTGAGCATGTACCAGGGAGTAAGCCAGTAAGCCACTGGGGTTGGCCTGGTGCTATGTATACAGATACTAAATTCTGAACCCCAAGAGCTGGTTGGTGTCCAGAGGAGTGCATTCTCACATACACTGGCCTTTGTTGTCTAAACTTTGCTCCCCAATTTAGAGTTGATTGGTTAAATAGTAAAAAAAAACAAAACAAAACAGAACAAAACAAAAATAGTCAATACCTGGGCAGAAGAGAAGTAGGTGGGATTGGGGTTCCCAAGCTTGGGGTCAAAGGTGGAACCATGAAAGAGAAAAAAAAAATAGAAAGAGAGGAGAAGAAATGGGAGAAAGAGTGGATGCTTGGAAAAAAAAAAAAACAAACCAGTTTGGTTTTGGAATCCTGGGCAAGGGACTGAGGTGCCTATTTTACACATCAAAGCAGACCTAGCCTCAAGGTTCACCCAGCATCTCTCAGTCCCTACCTGGCATACCCTGCCCCCAAGTCTAAACTTTCCAGCCCAAGAGCTGGGCTGCCCTTCCCCTAGAGGCTCTTCCCTATATAATCCAGACATTTTGGTCTCTCCTCTCTCTCTCTCTCTCTCTCTCTCTCTCTCTCTCTCTCTCTCTCTCTCTCTCTCTCTCTCTCTCTCTCCTTTTTCTTCTCTCTCTTCCCTCTCTGCACTCCGGTGCCTTTTCTTAATTTCTCCCCCCCTCCCCCCCCCCCGTGGTGACTTCCCTGGCCGAGGTCTTTGGGGCCAGTGAACTCATCAGAAAGCAGCTTCCCAATAAATCTGCCTTTAATATTTAATCTAATCTGGCTTGAATTGTCTCTTTTCATCGTCGATGGAGAAATAACCTATCAAGAACGTAGCCTGATGGAGTAGATTCAGCCCAGTCAGGAAAAATGACAAATACTGACAAATAGCTTGGGGTATGTAGCCAGGAGGTAGCCAGACTGGCTTAGAAAATTAGTTTAAAGGTACCTGTCCAGTTATTGCGCTTTTAAGCTTGTTTGAATAAATCCTTGAATCTCTCTCAATCTCTCTTGGGAACTAGCTGAGTTAGAAAAATATATAAGATATTATTTCACAACAGTAAGCAGCACTTCTCCATGGTTTCTGCTCCTAGCTCCTGCCTTGAATTCGTGCTCTGACTTCTCTTGATGATGGACAGTATAAGATGAAATAAACCCTTTCCTCCCTAAATTGCTTTTGGTCACGGTAGTTATCAAAACAACGGAAAGCAAACTAGGGCAGCAAGTTGAAGGTGGATAAGGGTCATTTGGTGGAAATGCCAGTAGGCCACTAAGGACACAGAAGCTTTCTGTAGCTTCACACAGGATGGAGGGCTGAAGTCTTAACAAGAATGCCACTGGAAAAGAGGACCAACCTTTCAGACACCTTAAGACGGAATCTCCAGGCTCCAGAACTGTGACACAATGAATTTCTGATATGTGAGTCACCTTATTGTGGAGTTTTGTCACCCAAGCAGACAACCTGCCCATCCCTCCCAGCACAGCTTTAGGGTCCACCCTGACACTACCTTGCCTTTTCTCAGCTCACTCCTTTGGTGGAATGGACCCTGCCGCACCCTCCTTTGTCTGGCTTGGTAAACAATTACCCATCTTTCTTTGAGATTCAGCAAGGGCATTCCTTCTAGTGTGACTCTTACAAGGAACATCTCTTCCAAAGGCACGACTGAGCTCTTCCTCCTACTCTATGACTAGCATTCCTGTCACAGCACGTGGAATTGTCAGGACTAGTAGATCCTCTGCCTTTGGGCCATCCTTGACCTCTGCTCCATAATAGCACCTCCTGGGTGACTTTAAAGATAACTATCATGCACAGCATCTACCTCTGAGATCTATAGCCAGTAGATACCCCAGTGTGGTTCATGTGCAGCCAAGGATGAGGACCACTGTGTGAGGCAAAGCTCACAAAGGTTAGACAGTTGTCCAATAGATAGGCAGTGCTCCCAGGATATAAAGTGCTCCCAGAGAATATAAGGGACCCTGAAGGACGGATAATGTTCCCATGGTTTGGGCAGTACTCTGAAGAGATGGGCTGTGCTACCAAAAGGTAGGTAGTGATCCCATAGCATAGAGTCTTCCCAAGGTGTAGGTAGAGTTCCCAAAGAGTAGACAGTATCCCCAAAGAGTAGACAATGCTCCAAAGGAAGGGATTTCTGAGTTAGTTTATTAGTGGTCATTGTCGTAAACAGAGGTCAGCTGTGAAGAAGCAGTGAATAGGAATTGGGTGAACTGCAGGAAGAAGCCCGGGCCTTCCGTCCCTTCTATTTCCCACAACCTTTTGGAAAACGCAGATTTGGAAATTTTAGCGCATTAGGCTGAAATCATCTCAAGTGAAGGGAAAGGGAATATGTTAGTAGTTCTTTAAAACAAACATGCAGCCAGGAGCTAGTTTTAAATCTCATTTCCTTCATTTAACTATTTAGAGCAATCTTTCTTCTTCTGAACATAGGATGTGGGAAGGTTGCTTGTCAGCCTACACTTCTGCTCCCTGTCCCTGTGTTTTCCCATGAGGAGTTCCAAAAAGGAAACACAATGCTATCTTTAAGTGTTCCCAGTATTTACACCCAACCTTCCCTCAGAAAGTGGAGTATGGGAAGATTCTGGGCCTGCTTTTCTTCCAGCACTTCTTCCTGAACCCCAAGTCTCTTCAAAATTCTTTCTCTTCCTAGTATGGAATATACTCAAGGGGACTTTACTATTTTCATTTGTCCTAAGGATAAATTCAATGCATACTTTCTACTCACAATCCAGAAATTTTTTTTTTTAATGTTCGTAAGGGCTAGAGAGAGCCTAGTTACATCACTAGAACCCATGAGCCAGATGTGGTGATGTATGCTTCCAACACCAGCACGCTTGAGGGAGACAGGCAGCTCGCTGGGGATTCATGCCCAAGCAGCCTCATCCAGTCAGTGATTTCTGGGTCAAAAAAAAAATAAAATAAAAGGGTAGACTGTGTTGGGAGGCACAATACGCGAGACTGGCCTTTGGCCTACATAACACACACCAAAAAGAGCGTTAAAAAGAACATTACAAAGAGCAATTGGGCGGGGCAGTGGTGGCGCTTGCTTTTAATCCCAGCACTCAAGAGGCAGAGGGTGGTGGATCTCTGAGTTTGAGGCCAGCCTGGTGTGCCGGGCAAGTCCTGGGACAGCCAAAGCTACACAGAGAAACCCCATCTTCAAAAGCAAAGAAAGAACAACTGGTAATTAATTGTACTGTAACAAATCAATTGTTGCTGTTTTTATAGCTTTATTATAAATTATGTATCTATAGAAAGTAAAGTTTTCCATAGATGTCTGTTCTGCGGAGCTGTGCATGAAAGAGAGAGAGAGAGAGAGAGAGAGAGAGAGAGAGAGAACACACAGTGTGGTGAGGGGCCTGACCATAGCACTGTGCAAACTCACTTCTTTACATATCCATATAATGAAAACCCAACTCAATAATGCACTTGACAGAAGGAGTGTCTAACCATTTGGATGAGATAGACAAGAACTTTTCATAGCTTTGAAAGCACATGAACACATAGTGGGGATGGGGGGAATATATACAAGATGATGGGAAATATTAAAAACAGCACAATGCTATTCTGTTGTTGCTGGTGCCAAAGACTCAGTTGCCGACTTTGAAGGAAGGGTTGGGAAGCCACAACCCACAGGCCAAATCCAGCCATGCTATGTCAGAGAAACACCCACATCAGCTCCTGCCTTCCACAGTAAAACCACATGCTTGTTCTGGGGACCGTGTGGCTCACATCGATGAAAATATTTACAGCCTGTTCTTTCATCAGGAGAGGAAAAGGAAATTGCTGATCTCTGACCAGAAAAATTCGTTGCAGTTACCAGCAACTCCCAAGTGCAAGGTTTTTCTTTGGGTTTGTTGTTCATTTTGGCTGATTAGGAGCTGCATACTCAGGAGACAAGAGGGTAGAGTCGAGTCCCCACAACTCTGATGAATGCATAGAGGCTCATCTCAGAATTTAAGATTGGGGATAGAGGCTATAGGAGGCAGAGGGGTTAGGCTCCTTAGATATAGACTAGGCCTCAATGACTTCTACCATCACCCTCACCTTCCATACCCAGAGTCCTGGAAATACCCTCTATCTATCACTTTCCAGCATGGCCATAGTGGGGTGAATCAACCTAACTCTAAATTATATATTTCCTTTTTAAAGATTTATTTATTTATTTATTATATGTAAGTATACTGTAGCTGTCTATCTTCAGCCACTCCAGAAGAAGGCATCAGATCTCATTACAGATTTGAACTCAGGACCTTTGGAAGAGCAGTCAGTGCTCTTAACCCCTGAGCCATCTCTCCAGCCCTAAATTATTTATTTCAAAAAAGTTAGACACCAAAGGATGCTGGTTTTACATGGTGCAAAGCTCTCAAGAAGCATATGTCCTTGGATACATTACAGAGCACTGCAGTGAAATTCTTTGGCTCTGGGGCCAGGCAGGCAGGTGGTGGAGTTCTATGATCTGGGAAACCTCTGCAAATGTATATAGTTTCTTTAGGTGATGAGGAATAATAGTGGACTCTGTACACAGTTGTATTGGCCAGTAAACATAACGACGCATGTTGAATATCCAGGATTGTGGCAATCGCAATTGAGCAATAGATGCTGTTAGATCAGGACTTATGAAGGCGACTTGGAAATTAAATAGGCCTCTGCTTCTTTCTTATTTAACAATGTTTTAAAAATTTACTTTATGTATGTAAATACACTATATCTCTCTTCATGGACACCAAAGAGGGCATCAGATCCCATTACAGAGAGTTGTAAGACACCATGTGGTTGCTGGGAATTGAACTCAGGACCCCTGGAAGAGTAGTCAGTGCTCTTACCTCCTGAGCCATCTCTCCAGCCCCACAGATAGGCATCTGAAGAAGCAGATTTGCTCTTCTACTTCAAAACAACTGAAGGCTGCAGTCTCTCTGGAAGTAGAGACTGTATTCATTTGGCATGGCACAGGAGCCTTTAGTATAGGGGCTGAGTTATAAATCTATCTGTTGTGGTTGTAGATGGCCTTTTGACATAGGAACTTACATAACGCATACTGACTTTGAATTCTCTGTTAGGCCAAGGATAACCTTGAACTCCTGATCTTTCTACCTTGAGAGCTAGACTTATGCACACTCACTTCCACCCTGTTGCTAAGATTATTATGATGAAGATTATTTTCTGACTGAACTAGAAATATATTTTTGGTATATGCACATGTGGAGGCCAGAGGTCAATCTTGTATGCTGTTCATGTACTAGAAATATGACCTTAATTTCCTTAAGAGAGTTTTGAAATGTTATTTGTGTGCCTGCTGATGTTTTACTAAATGACATAAAGCTTTAAGGGAGAACTTTGGGGATGGAAGATTCCCTTGCAGCCTCCAAATAACAGATTCCACTCAAAAAGGTATGTTGGCCTTCTCAGAAGCTTCCAGAGCCTAACAGCCTACTGGTGTTAACAATGAAGCCAACTTTCTAGTCCACACCTTCTCAGTTCACCCAAGTTATTTAGGTCAATTAACCACCACTAACATTATCACTATTTGCTTTGAGTTTTGATTTAGCAGTAAGTGGTGTTGTTTTGAGTAGTGTATTTACATTATTTCTATTTCCCTGGTTCTCCACCCCCCCACAACCTTCTCTCTCCCAACTTCCTCTCAAAATCATGACCTCTTCTTCTTTAATTATTGATGTGTGTGTGTATGTGTGTGTGTATACACACATATGTATATATAATTCAATCTGCTGAAGTCAGTTAGTGTTTTTCATATGTGTATGTGTCTACAGCTGACCATCTGGGACTGGATAAACTATCAGGGGCTTGTCCTTGGAGAAGCCACCTTCTCCTTTTCTTGGAAGCCATCAATGTCCTATAATTCTTCATCTAGGGGTGGAGCCTTGTAAGATTTCACTTGTCCATGTTGTCATGTCAACTAGTGATGACAGTGTTAAGGTTTTTAGGCAGCCATATTGTTGATAGTTTGTGTGTACAGCTTCCCTGTCATATATAGAAGACACTATCTCCCAGCAGACATCCTGGTCTACTGGCTCTTACAATCTTTCTGACCCTTCTTCTGTAATGTTCCCTGCAGTATGGGGGTTGGGTTGTAAAAATCTGTCAGTTGGGGCTGTGTTTGTCTTTTCAATATAGGAGCTCACATGGCCATACTGAATTCTCTATGAGACCCAGGATGACCTTTAACCCCAATCTTTCTGCCTTGAGATCTGGAATTATGGACACTCAACTTCGACACTGTTGTTGTTATTATTATGAAGATTATTTTCTGGTTGGACTAGAAATATCTTTTTTTGGTGTTTGCACATGTGTGCAAACATGGAGGCCCGTGGTCAAGCCTGTGGGTTGTTCATACACCATAAATGTTGTGGCCATAATTTCCTTAAGAGAGTTTTGAAGCATTGTGTGCCTGCTGATGTTTACTGAATGATATAACAGAGATGTAGTTTGTACACTATTATGGCCAATAGAGCATATTTGAAACTTTTACAATGTAATCCTTATCCCATCCCCCTCCTCCTATGACTCTTACTCTAACTAAACCATTTTTTCCCATTTTGAAACCTATAACACCTTCCTTTTTTTTACCTATTTTATGTTACTGTGAATTCTAGCTTTATTTCTGCTGCTGTGATAAAACACTCTGGCCAAAACTATGTTATGAAATAAAAATGTTTGTTGGGGTTTTGTTTGTTTGTTTGTTTTGATATAGGCTGAACTCTCCTATATTAAATAACAATCAAGACAATGACATGTTCACAGGCCATTCTGATCTAGGCAATTCCTCAGTTGAGGCTCTCCTCTTGGATAACCCCAAGCTATGTCAAGCTGTCAAAGCTTATGAGAATACTGTGCCTTACACCCTTAACTGAATCTTTTGAAGTCAAAGTAAAGTTGTATTGTTAACTCAAAAACTTTTCTACACAATTTCCTACCACGGAGGAAACAAAAGAGCTCTCAAAAAATTGTTTTTAAATGAAATTGAGTTTACATCTGCATAAAATTGAAGAAGGTAAATTGCTCTGTCTGTCACAGGAAATTTCACAACCCAAACTACAAAAGGCAATCAAGTGCCAAAATTATCTTCCTATTGAAGTCTAGACTCTGATGTAAAATTGCTCAGAATGAAACATGAAGCAAAATAGATACATAGAAGAAGGAAAAAAGCAGCCACTCCTTTTGGTTTCTATCTCCACTTGTCCCCACAGAGGGATGCTAATGGCAAAAGCTGAAGGGATGGACATCAAGTCTTTTATGGTTTTGTTGTGCCTGCATGTATGTGTATTGTATGTGTGTGTTGTTTGTGCTTTGTGTGTCGTGTATGTTGTATGTGTTGTATATGTGTATTGTGTGTGCTGTGTGTGTTTTGTGCATGTTGTGTGCACTTTGTGTGTTGTATGTGTTTTATATATTGTGTGTGTTGGTGTTGTATATGTATGTTGTGTGTACTATGTGTTTTTTGTGTGTTGTATGTGTGCAAGTGCACATGAAAGTCAAAGGGCAAACTCAAGGGCTTTCTTTCTTTCTTTCTTTAAACAGGATGCATTGATTAGTTTTCTGCCAGCTTGATATAGCTATCTGAGAGGAGGGAACATCAACTTAAAAAAATGCCACCATAACTTCGGGTTGTAGGCAAGCCATTAGGGCATTTTCTTGATTAATAATTGGTATAGGAGGACTCAACCCACCGAGGGTGGTACCACCCACTAAGCAGGTGGTTCTGGGTTATACAAGAAAACAAACTAAACAATCTGGAAAGAGCAAAGCCAGTAAGAAGTATTTTCTATGATTTCTGCCTCAGTTCCTGCCTCCATGTTCCTACCTCGAGTTCCTGCCCTGTGTTCTCTCAGTGATGAACTGTAATCTGTGAGATGAAATAAACCCCTCCTGTCCCCAGGTTGCTCAGGACCACAGCAATAGGAACCAAATTAAGACACAGGGTCTCAGTATGTACCCCTGGCTGCCCTGAACTTGCTGTAGGCTGGCCCTGAACTCAGAGATTCACCTGTGTCTGCCTCACACTTGGATTAAAGACATACCCCACCATGAGCAGCTTCAGGTTCATTTCTTATGTCCTGTCAATCTCCTTTGAAACAGGGGCTGTCTACTAGGGTCCTCCTGTCTCTACCCCCCTAGTATGACATGACAAATGTGTCCTAACTTTTTAATATTTGAAGGTTCTAAGGACAAAATTCAGGTCCTCATGCTTGGGAGGCAAGCACTTTACCAACTGAGTTACCTCTTCAGCCCCAGTTTCTCTCTCTCTCTCTCTCTCTTTTTTTTAAAAAGATTGAGTATTTTATGTATATGAGTATACTGTAGCTGTAAAGATGGTTGTGAGCGATCATGTGATTGCTGGGAATTGAACTCAGGACCTCTGCTTGCTCTGGCCCAAAGACTTTATTTATTATTATATGTAAGTACACTGTAGCTGTCTTTAGACATACCAGAAGAGGGCATCATATCTTATTAGGAATGGTTGTGAGCCACCATGTATTTGCTGTGATTTGAACTCAGGACCTTTGGAAGAGGAGTCAGTGCTCTTAACCTCTGAGTCATCTCACCAGCCCCAGCCCCAGCCCCAGTTTTTGTAATGTCTTGACACATTAAGAGTTGTCAACCCAAAAACCACAGCTCTTGTCTTAAGGGGAATGAGAGAAAGTTTATCCTGGAGCCATTTTGTGTGACCATGGCTGGGGAATTTAGGTTACTCTAAATTCAATGTTCCACGATAGGAGCAGTTTTGTAGTTCTATAGAACAAAAAAGTGATAAATCAAGGCAAGTTTAAATATCTTGCTGGGGATATTTATGAGACAGTTACAACAAGATAGGGAAGACATCCTATAGGCCCAAGATGGTACCTGATAATGTTCATAGCTTTAAAGTTGACAGAAGCTACTGGTCTGCTGAGTTAGTAGATTCTTAAAAGGTTTCTATCTGTTAGTCACAAAATGTCAGTTCTGAGCCAGAAGCAGCCAAGGAAAGGCACCCATGATAAGGTACCTAGCCTTCGGGGCCCCAGCAGCCCATTTCTCCACAGTACTGAAGTCCTGATCAGTGCCAGTCTCTGCAGACACAGCTTCTTTTCAGGAGTTCTTGTTCACAGAGTCGGCCTTCCTATCTTTGCTTTCCCTAACTATGGTCTTTCCAACTGGAATTCTTTCCCAGACAGAAACACAACCAATACCCTCTGTTTCTGCCTTGTGACCATATCAGAGGCATGAAGCTGTGAGGATCCCAAGAAGATTCCAATTCAACAACAGGAGCCGTGGAACATGCCTGGAATTCTAGTGCTTGGGAAGTAGAGTGCAAAGGGTCAGGGGTTCAAGGCCATTTTACTTTAAGTGACTTTCTAGGCCAACTAAGGCTATTTGAAACCCTGTCTTAAAGAAAAAAGAAAAAGGAAAGGGAAGGGAAGGGAAGGGAAGGGAAGGGAAGGGAAGGGAAGGGAAGGGAAGGGAAGGGAAGGGAAGGGAAGGGAAGGGAAGGGAAGGGAAGAAAAAAGAAAAAGACACTACACGTGAATGCCCTCTCCAAGTCTGCTTTCCAGGGCCAGAGAGCTTCTTCTAGCCCAGTAAACTGTTGGCAGCCCTGGACCAGTTGAGATCAGTCTTCAGAGTCCTGAGACCTCCTCTTTCTACCTATTTTTGTACACATTTACATTTCAGACTTGAGCTTACAGCTCACTCTCCTTACTGGAATTTCTATATAGGTTATCTTAGGTTTCCATTGCTGTGAAAAGGCACCATGACCAAGACAACTCTTTTTTTTTCTATATTCTTCATTTACATTCCAAACGATTTCCCCTTTCCCAGTTCCCCCCTTCCCGAAAATCCCATAAGCCCTCTTCCCTCCTTCTGTTCCCCATTTGCCTAAGAATTTCATGAATTCATTGTTTTTAATTGCTGGGTAGCATTCCAATGTGTAAATATACATGGAAAATATCTCTGATAAAATTGAAGAAATATATAGAAAAACATGTTAAGATTGACTATTTCATGGAAAGATTATATAGATAAAAAGGTAGGCATAAAAATATTCCTAAGTTGATTGAAAGTAGAATTAAAAACATTTTCTGATAAAATTGAAGATTTACATGGAAAATATTTCCGATAAAATTGAAGAAATTTATACAGATAAATTGGTAGGAATTAAAATATTCCGAAGTTGATTGAAAGTAGAATTATAAACATTTTCTGATAAAATTGAAGATTTACATGGAAAATATTTCTGATAAAATTGAAAAATATGTATGGAAAAACATTAAAATTGAAGATTATCATGGAAAATTGTACAGATAAAATGGTAGGCATAAAAATATTTCTAAGTTGATTGAAAGTGAAATTATGAACATTTTCTGATAAAATTGAAGATTTACATGGAAAATATTTCTGATAAAATTGAAAAATATGTATGGAAAAACATTAAAATTGAAGATTATCATGGAAAATTGTACAGATAAAATGGTAGGCATAAAAATATTTCTAAGTTGATTGAAAGTGAAATTATGAACATTTTCTGATAAAATTGAAGATTTACATGGAAAATATTTCTGATAAAATTGAAGAAATATATAAAAAAACACATTAAGATTGACTATTTCATGGACAAATTATACAGATAAAGTGGTAGGCATAAAAATATTCCTAAATTTTTTGAAAGTGGAATGATAAACATTTTCTGATAAAATTGAAGATCTATCAGGAAAATATTTCTGATAAAATTCAAGAAATATATAAAAAAGCATGTTAAAACTGACTATTTCAGGGAAAATTATACAGATAAAATGGAAGGTATAAAAATGTTCCTAAGTTGATTGAAAGTAAAATTATAGATATTGTCTGATAAAATTGAAGATTTACATGGAAAATATTTCTGATAAAATTGAAGAAAAATATAGAAAAACATTAAAATTGAAGATTATCATGAATTATTATACCAATAAAATGGTAGACATAAAAATATTCCTAAAGTGATTGAAAGTGGAATTATAAACATTTTCTGACAAAATTGAAGATTTACATGGAAAATATTTCTGATAAAATTGAAGAAATATGTAGAAAAAATGTTAAAATTAAAGATTATCATGGAAAATAATACAGTTAAAATGGCAGACATAAAAATATTACAAAATTGAAAGAGGAATCACAAACATTTTCTGATAAAATTGAAGATTTACATGAAAAATATTTCTGTTAGACTAAGTTTTTGGTTGGGGAATTGAGTCCATTGATGTTATAAGATATTAAGGAATAGTGATTGTTGCTTCCTGTTATTTTTGATGTTCTTTTTATGTTTGTGTGGTTACTTTCTTTTGGGTTTGTTGGAAAAAGATTACTTTCTTGCTTTTTCTAGGGTGTAGTTTCTCTCCTCATGTTGACGTTTTCTATCTATTATCCTTTGTAGGGCTGGATTTGTGGAAAGATATTGTGTAAATTTGGTTTTATCATGGAATATCTTGTTTTCTCCATCTATGGTAAATGAGAGTTTTGCTGGGTATAGTAGTTTGGACTGGCATTTGTGTTCTCTTAGGGTCTGTATGAGATCTGCACAGGATCTTCTAGCTTTCATTGTCTCAGGTGAGAAGTCTGGTGTAATTCTGATAGACCTGCCTTTATAGGTTACTTGACCTTTTTCTCTTACTGCTTTTAATATTCTTTGTTTAGTGCATTTGGTGTTTTGATTATTATGTGCCGGGAGGACTTTTTGGTCTGGTCCAGTCTGTTTGGAGTTCTGTAGGCTTCTTGTATGTTCATGGACATCTCTTTCTTTAGGTTAGGGAAGTTTTCTTCTATAATTTTGTTGAAGATATTTACTGGTCCTTTAAGTTGGAATTTTCACTCTCTTCTATACCTATAATCCTTAGGTTTGGTCTTCTCATTGTGTCCTGGATTTCCTGGATGTTTTGGCTCAGTAGCTTTTTGCATTTTGCATTTTCTTTAACTGTTGAGTCAATGTTTTCTATGGTATCTTCAGCCCCTGAGATTCTTTCTTCTATCTCTTGTGTTCTGTTGTTGATGCTTGCATCTATGACTCCTGAATTCTTTCCAAGATTTTCTATCTCCAGAGATGTCTCACTTTGTGATTTCTTTATTGTTTCTACTTCCATTTTTAGATCCTGGATGGTTTTGTTCAGTTCCTTCACTTGTTTTTTTTTTTTGTTTGTTTGTTTGTTTTGTTTTTGTTTTGTGTGTGTGTGTGTGTTCTCCTGTAATTCTTAAAGGGATTTTTGTGTTTCCTCTTTAAGGGCTTTTACCATTTGACCCATGTTCTCCTGTATTTCTTTAAGGGAGTTATTTATGTCCTTCTTGAAGTTCCCTAACAGCATCGTGAGACGAGACTCTAAATCCAACTCTTGTTTTTCCGGTGTGTTGGGGTATCTGGGACTTGCTGTGGTGGGAAAACTGGGCTTTGATGTTGGCAAGTAGCCTTGGTTTCTGTTGGTAGGGTTCTTTTACTTGCCTTTCGCCATCTGGTTATCTCTGGTGTTAGTTGGTCTTGTTGTCTCTGGCTGGAGCTTGCCCCTCCTATGGGCCTGTAAGCCTGTGTCTGTACTCCTGGGAGACCAACTCTCTTCGGGCAGGGTCTGTGCACAGAAGGCTTTGGAGCTGCCTGGTTCCCTGCTGCAGATGGTGGCTGGAAGGAAAGACTCCTGTCCCAGTTGCTCCACTGATTGTATGCCCAGTGCGCACCTAACTGTACCCCTCCAGAGAGAAGGTGGAGATCTCACCTCTGCACTCAGAAGTAAAATTGCTGCTGGGAGATCACTCTCTCCTGTTGGGCTAAACACAGAAGGCCTTGCGGCTGCCTGGTTCCCTGCGGCAAATGGCGGCTGGAAGGGAAGACTCCTGTCCCAGCTACTCCACTGATCTTATGTCCAGTGTGCTCCTAGTTGTACCCCTCCAGAGAGAAGGTGGAGATCTTACCTCTGCACTCAGAAGTGAAATCACTGCTGGGAGATCACTCTTTCCTGGCCTGGTAAGCACAGAAGGCCTTGGAGCTGCCTGGTTCCCTGCTGTAAATGGCGGCCGGAAGGGTCAAGACAACTCCTATAAGGGACAATATTTAATTGGGATTAGCTTACAGGTTCGGAGGTTCATGGCATTATCATCATGGTAGGTAGCATGGCAGCATCCAGGCAGGAACATGGGGCTAGAGAAGGATCTGAGAGTTCTACATCTTCATCCAAAGGAAGCCAGAAGCAGACTGCCCCCAGGCAGCTGGGAGGAAGATCTCAAAGCCCATCCCACCACTGACACACTTCCTTCAAGAAGGCCACACCTCCTAATAGTGACACTCCCTGGGCTAAGCATATTCAAACCACCACAGTTATACATGCTCAGCATAGTTAGGGAGGCCTTCGGCTCATAATTGCCTTGCCTTAGTACCCTGAGGGCCATGTATTACAGACAGGAGTCACCATCCCTAATTTTCTTTCTTTCTAATTTTCTCACATGTCCTCCCATGAATTATGAGATGAGAGATTCTCTTCCTTATAACTTGATTTTTGGATGGGGAGAATTTCATGCTTGAATCTGTATTTACATCATTTGTCCTCTCTTTTGTTCCCCCTCCTCAACCCACTCTGAACTTCTCCTTTTTGATTAAATGAGAAAAATCTCAAGCATCTTGTGCCTAACTCCCAGCTGGTGAGTTCACAGCAGAGGGTCCAGGACAATGTCAAGAGACCTTTTATGTACAGCAGTAATTCAAAAAAAAGATAGCAAAGAATCCTATCATTTGTCCCTTTGCCATTGTATATATGTGTGACCCTAGGATGAATCCTCATGAATAAGCATCAGTTTTTGTATTAGAAAAATGAGGTTAATAATAACACACTAGAGTAGAGCTGACTATAATGTCTTTGCAAAGAATTTTATAACATAAATATGGCAGGCAGCTAGTATACACTAGGACTCTGGGAAAGCACACTCCAAACATTTTCCTTATTTCATTAGTATTTTTATTGTTTTTGTTGTCATAAGTGTCCACTTCCAAAGTCCCAACCCTGGATAGAATCAGGACTCCAGCAATGTAACAGGCAAATATTTACATCCTGTCCTGCCAAGTTCCCCCCAATTAACAGCCTGTCTTAGGACTGCAAGTTATGAGAAAGCCCTCCAACATAAAGACCCAGCCCAGGAACACCCTGTAACAGTTCCTAAAAATCTCTGATTTCAACTGACCTCCAGCTCTAGACTCCCTGGGCACAAGGAATCCCATATCCAAAGCATACCTTCTAAGACACCCCTGCAACAAACACAGGCAGGGAGACGCCTCCATAGGGCCTACCATGTGACCCCTGACAGTAGATAGTTTGAGGCAATGGCAAGGGAATGGGACAAGCTCATGTTTCACAACACTACCCAGATCCCCAGACTCCACAACTTTGACCCTATGTCCTAAAATCAGAAACTTGGCGTAATTAGTTGGTCACACATGTCTTCAGTTCCCAGAGGAAGCCTGCCAAGGAACTTCTTGTACACCATCGAAGAGGTATCACAGGACAAGCTTCCAAGGTCACCAAGTATGTTTAAACATGACCTACTGGATGGAATGTTCAAGGTAGATCACCTGAAACAGAGAGGCTTAGACACTGATTGTCAGAGGCTAGCCCTCTGCTTCATCCAATGCTCTTTGATGCACCTAAGCCCTTACATGGAGCAGTGAGACAGTGAACTCTGGCTACTCCCTCAGCCCCTATGTTTTGTCTAGATGTTTTCACAATATAGATGTTAGAAACTGATTAAGCGTTAGTGTGGATAAACTGGACTACAGACATTCCATTTCATTTCTTAGTCTTCCAAATTTGACCAGATTGAAAACCCAGGGGGCTGAGAACAGCAAAACATTTGGCCTCATTTTTAATTCCCATTGCCTATGATTTCATGTAAGATACACAGTTCTTCTCCAAGCCACAGCCCTTAGACTAAGGACAGTTTGAAGGTCATCTAGATCATCCTCCTGTCTCTTAAGAACTAAATCCAACATAAGAGATCCATTCAAGCTTTTGCAAAATTTATATTCTTTTATTAGTAATATTTTCATTAACAAATGAAGTTAATGGTGATATTTTCATCTGCCTGTCATTATACGTGGTCCTAGCTATTTCAAACTTAATAGTCTTTAAACATGTTTCAGACCCTTTTCCAGGAGGAAGCTTTCAATAAGTAAAGGGTTGAATACTCTAATGCAGACAGAAGGTAGGAATTTCTCCTCCTCAGATTTGGCCCAGACCCTCTGTTATGTGTACAATCTCTGCTTTGCCTCTGATGAGGCACACCATTGCCACATATGACACAAAGCGCCAGTTTCTACTCAATGCACTTCAGTTGAGCTAGGCCACTGTGTAATATATAAAATCTGATTGCAATTCAGAGCTTAGAACTTCCTGAGCATAGGGGAGAAGGATAAGGTAGTTTTGTGCTTCAGACCTTGATTGCCTGCTTGTGAATTCTAACAGAATGATCAAGCCAGGGAGTAGAAGACTACTGTGGATGTAGAGATGACAAGAAAATGGGCTCATGGGTTCCTTGGTCATGGAGTCATTGTAGAAATCATTTATTTAGTCCTTAATTTGGTATCTAAGAAGGAAGAACCTCAAATAGAGAATTAATTTTAAAAATATAACATTTATAAATATATAATTTTATAAAAATGTGAAAATATTTTAGAAATTATAAAGACTTAAGGTGGAGGAGCTTGTTTGGAAAGCTGCGACTTGCTACCAGAAGCATCTAGAAGAATATAATGGATATCTAGCAATATAACACTAAAAAATTACTATTTATATGTATACTGGGTAATTTTTGTCAACTTGACATGATCTCAAGTTACCTGGCCAGAGGATACTGAATTGAGGAACTGTATGTATTAGAGTTACCTGTGGACATGTCTGTGGGACACCTTTTTGATGCAAGCCTATGTGGGAGGGCCCATCCCACTGTGAGTGACACTGCCCGGGGCAGGTGTCTTGGATTGTATAAGAAAAGCAGCTGAGTAAGCCAGAGGAGGCAAGACAGGAAGGAGTTTTCCTTTCTGGTCTCGGCTTCTGTTCCTGCTTTGGCATAGTGTCCTGAGTTCCCTCAGTGGTGGACTGCTACCTGGGAATGTAAGCCAAATAAATTCTTGTAGAAATTTTTAATCCTGACCTGGGATTTCTACCTAACTTTGTTCATTTAGTTCCTGGATAAAAGACACACAGTCTTGTATTTATAATAAATCTTAAACAGCACAAGAGCTGGGCAGATATCTACCCTCTACGCTATTAGAATCTATTTCCTATCAATAACTCTGAATTATTACTTACTACTTACTCTGTTTCATCTTGGCTGCTCTAAACTCCAATTGGCCAGCCCTCAGAGCTCACCTAACCCATGGTGGCTTCTCCTTCTTCCTCCACCTTCTCTCCGTCATGGTTCTCCTCCAACCCAAACCCAGGAAACCTACACTCCATGACTCTTCTGCCCAGCTACTGGCTATCAGCATCCTTTTTATTTGCCAACCAGAAAAATTTCGGGGAAGGGGGGCAGGTCTTAGGGGTCCACACTTAGCATTACAATAGACAGCAAATCAAACCTCAACAAATTCTTTCATGGTATCTTTTTAGTCAACTAAAACTGAGGCGTTCACCTAGTCAGGGTGTTTTCCTTATCACATTTCACACACACTCTGGGCTGGGTTACATTTGTAGTTTCTTTTATATTACTTACATTAATTCTTACACAGACATGGTATCAGGAGAAAGTGGAAAGGTCTCAACTCCAAATATAATTGGGAAGCAGAGAGTGAGCTGGAAGTAGGGTGAAGCTAAGAACAACACCCACACATTTCTTTTAACATGCATAGCTTGAAAGAATATAACTCTTCCAATATAAACACATAATAAATAGATAATATATTGGGTGAACATTGATATGCTTGCAAAGGTTTTCCCTCTGTCCCCTTAAAAATCACTCTAAAATAAATGTCTCAGTTACTTTGATTCTTTAGTTTTTTGCTTAGTTTACCCCAGGGACATACTTCTTCCATTAATGCTGCACTACCTCCCCCAACTGCATCACCGACTGGAGACCAAATCTTCAAATGTCTGAGCCTGTGAGGGACATTTGTCTTTCAAACCACCAGGCTCATGTTGTTAACTTACAAAATAGACCACCGTGTTATAAAACTCACTAAAAACAAGTATCACAATGCCCACTTAATGAAATTTGTTTGTTTACAAAAACAATATATGCAGACATTTCATTATTAACAGTTATTCTATGCTATTAAAGTGATACAAAGTATTTTATTTAAGGTTCTCATTTGATTTAATGGCATAATTTTCTAATGTAGATCAAAGTTTCAACCTCAAAGAAGAGATTTGGTTTCAAAGCATTGATGTTGACCATGGGCTAGCAGGCTACTAATCAAACATCACAGGCATTTAAAACTATGGTGGGAAGATTTTTTAGGGCACAGACT
Source organism: Tokudaia tokunoshimensis (assembly GCA_036184795.1). Lineage (NCBI taxonomy): Eukaryota > Metazoa > Chordata > Mammalia > Rodentia > Muridae > Tokudaia > Tokudaia tokunoshimensis. The sequence continues at coordinate 32,884,372 of BTHU01000016.1, read as the reverse complement.
CTGTGTGGGCCAGTCTGGCCTTATGCTAAATAGGTAGGCCAGGAAGCCTCGAATTCCTGAAAAGTTGCCTGCTTTAGCCTGTGAGTTCAGGGATTGCAGGTATGTGGCATTGTGTTTGGATTTGCTAGGACAGTTGGATAGTTCTGGGTCTTAACACAGAGTACTAAAAGTGGCATTTAAAGTAACAATTCCCCCTTATAAATGTTTTTCTCACTGAGCACAAAACTAAGAAATCAAAGTAACTGAGGCATTTATTTTAGTGTGACTTTTTTAAGGGGACAGAGGGAAAACCTTTGCAAGCATCTCAATGTTCACCCAATATATTGTCTATTTATTACAGGTTTATATTGGAAGAGTTATATTCTTTCATGCTTTGCATATTAAAAGAAATGAGTGGGTTTTGTTCTTAGCTTTGCATGATTGTGATGTTAAGTTGCCCTAAAACTACTGAAAATATGACAGAAATGTATGAATGAAAAGACATTTAAATGTAACACTGATGTAGATCGTGTTCATTGGTGACACACAGAGATACTAACAATTTTGACCTTTGTTACTTAGTTTGTGTTGGCTTTTTGAGATAGGGTCTCATACATCTCAGTTTATCCTTGAACTCATTATTAAGCTAAGGGTGACTTTGAATATCAGCTCCTTCTTCCTTCTCTCCCAAGTACTGGTATTATAAGCCAAAGACACCATGTGCATCTTATTTCTATTATTTTAAAGGCTTTCCTAAAGGTAGAGTTACTAGAGAATTGGAATTCCCTTTGATGAGTTCTTGGTTTCACTGATAAAAGATTTTATAAACTAACTCAAAGGTAAGCTTAAAGACTGTTTTATTGTTGTTTGGGAGAGGGGGAAAAAAAGTAGATAGAGAAGCTGTAAATCTTGACAGCCATTGGGAGGAAAGGGTTGAATGAGAGGAAATGAGAAAACTAAGCTGATTTAGTTAGGGTTTTACTGCTGTGAACAGACACCATGACCAAGGCAACTCTTATAAGGACAACATTTAATTGAGGCTGGCTTACAGGTTCACAGGTTCAGTTCAGTATCATCAAGGCATGGCAGCATCTAGGCAGGCATGGTATGGGCAGAACTGAGAGTTCTGCATCTTCATCTGAAGGCTTCCAGGAGAAGACTGGCTCCCAGGCAGTGAGGAGGAGGAATCTCAAAGTCCATGCTCACAGTGACACACTTACTCCAACAAGGTCACACCTCCTAATGGTACCACGCCCTAGGCCAAGCATATATAAACCATCACACAAGCCTTTCTACTTAGGGTCCAAGAAAGCAGACAGGTTCAGCTGCTGGGGCTGGCAAGCAGATATGAAGGAGCAGAAAGGGAATCTCCCAGAAGGCAGTGAGAAAGCCCAGAGTGTCAGAGCAACACATTCACGATTTTGGTATCCAGTGAAAAGAGTAAAAGGGAAAGTTAGGCTTTTTTGAGCTAAAGATTATAAAGGCTGGCTAGGGTTAGCAATGAAAATCCATAAACAATGTTAACATATTATAAAAAGTAAATTAAATTGACTTTATTCCCGACTACAGAATCACACCTAAAAGACAATAACAGTTCTTCAGTTATACCATTTCCAACCTAACACATATATCCTTACTGCCTATGTTCTTGCAGAAGGAACAAATGAGTGGCATACAACCATTGGCTTTGGCTTGCTGTCACTGATGTGTGTCTCATTCCTGCTAGGATCTTCCTTCCCAGGTCAGTGGCCTTAGTTAAGGTCCTCTTCCCTGGCAGGGTGTCGGAGGCCACTTGTTTTGCCATTAGTAAAAAAAAAAAAACTGGAAACACAGAAATCAGAGCCCATTGCCAGCAGTGACTACTTGGAAAGTGTTCAGCATTTAGCCAGTTTTGTTTGAGCCATCTCTGAAGAGGTTGGTTAGTGCAGTGAGTATCGATCTTCTCTGGTTCCAGTTGTCTAGTCCCAGTGCCTTGTGACCTAGAGAAATTTTCTTAACTTTCCTGTGGTTCAGCCTTTTCATCTTTAAAATAAGAATGAGAGGAGAGGGCTGGCAAGTTGGCTCAGGAGGGAAAGGTGTCTGCTGCGAACCTTCATAACCTGAGTTCAGTCCCCAGAAAGACATTGTAAAAGGAGAAAACCAATACCAGCAAGTTGCCTTCTGACCTCCACCTTCATTCTATAGCTATACAAGATAGATAGATAGATAGATAGATAGATAGATAGATAGATAGATAGATAGATAGATAGATATAAAAATACTTTAAGTAAAAAATGAAAGAAAAATCTACTTGTAAGCTTGTCATGAGAATTAGATCATTTATGCTATAAATTGCTTAATATAGACTGGTCACATACTATGTATGCACCATTATCATTTCTGCCTTTAGGAACCAGCAGATCTTTGCTGGATATATGTCTGCAGCAGGATCCTATCTCAGCATTCCCCCTTTGCTAGGATGTATTGACAGGTAAGACTAGGCTCTTGTTCTGAAGAAACCCCCTCTCCCCCATGGAGTGAGCTAACAAGCAAAGAACTCTTCCCTCTACAGTGACACAGTGAATGTAAGAAGCACACGGGCAGCTGAGTACTTACAGGTGCCATAGGACCCTTGAAGAGGCCTTGCAACTCTACATTTAAAGATAGGAAGGTGATATGAAGAAGCATTGTTGGGGGGTAGAGAAGAGACCTATGGGGGACATTACAGGCACAGGGAACTAAGAGCACTGTTATCATGATGCTGAAATCATTCTATAACATTCTGTGAATGCCACAGACAGACCTGGGGTTTGATAAAAACCAAACTTCGCACATTTCTTTTTCAGTTGCATCTAGGGCTCTTCTGGGTCTTGAACTGGGCTGGGCACCTATCCACACATGCTCTAAAGATTATGGCCTTGTAACTGAGTTTTGGTTAAAATCCAACTCCCAGATCACAATTTTAAAGGGATTTGTTTGCTTTTCACCTCTCCCCACCCAATCGGCTCCAATTTGTGGACCAGGTTTTAACACAGTGGACATGGATAATCATAATTACCCAGGAGAGAGCACAATGACGTGAAAGAAGAGAGCTGAATCTGAGAATGCAGACTGGGGACAGACTGCACCAACCTTGGGTCTCTGTTTCCATGGGGGTCAGAGTCACCGGCCTTGGGTAGCTGCTTACATTACTTTAAGGCAGTAAAAAGAATAAACACTTCTCTTTTTAAAGCCATGGCATATAGTGCTCTCTTCACCATGGTAATTTATCCTGTGTTCCAGCTAAAAGAAAGAGGAAGAGAAAAGGCCTAAGGTTGGAAGAGGAAGAGGATGCAGAGGAACGGAAAGGGTAAACAAGGATGTGTAAGATCTGGGAAAGAAGGCTAATGTTAAGGAGATAAGAAAACTGTACTCATGGACCATGGAAGCACTACAGATATCTTGTAGGTAGGTATGACCAAATAAACAAATGTAGGGGCTGAGGACTCGGTGGCCTGGGGACAAGGTGGATTGGATAAAGCAAAGCCACACAGGCAAGAAGAAAAAGAGAGCTGGCCCAGGGGCTACCCTTAACACCCTGACCTGAGTGCCTCCACTTCTCCAACTCAGGAGGAACATTAATGATGAGCATTGACTTTCTATGGGTACTTGCTATATGCGAGCACTTTGCACGGATCACTTAATCTCACTGTGTTCCTAGGAGCAAGTACTCTGATCATCCTCAACTTCCACAGTAGGTCTAAGAAGTTAAGTAATTTATCCAAGATAGCATCGATGGCAAGGGACTGAGAAACGATTCAGGTCTCATTGTGGATAAATATTACTCTATACTTCCCAGTAGACTACAGTCATGGAGGGGAATCCCTACCAATGCTTTCTCGTTTCAGAAGAAAGTTCATGTTGAATCAGTGCTAACAATAACACTGAAGAAGTACGCTGTGTACCAGGCAACTCACTCCACTGCCCCTAGTCAGTGGATTTAGGGGAAGCACTGGTCCAAAGTCAGCCAATCATCATGTTATCCATGAACACAGAAGTTGTGTCCAGTGCATAACTGTGAGCTGACTATTAAAATTCTTCCCTTATAAACTTTAACTTGAAGACATCAAGATGACATGCAGCTGGCTCTGGGCACTTAGGTTAAAATGTTACAAGGTTGAACCAGAGGCTAGAGAAGCTAGAATAAGTAAGTTGGAAGCCAAGTGGAATCAAGAAGCATGGGAAAAGAACAGAGATGGCAAAGCATTATGGATACCATAAGATGTATCCCATGAAACTGAGACAGAGAGAAATTACATAGATTGAGTTAAGGCTATATATCTACAAAATACAGCTGTTTTTGTCTTCACTAACCTGAACAAAGTCTTTTTCTCTGTGAATTACAGTGTTTGGAAAGACTGCTGCTGAAGATCGTGTCGTGTACCTTTATCGCATGTGCTGAGGGCTTAGCTACTTACTGATCTATAAAATCCCTAGTTGAGTAGGGAGGAACTACATCTCAACTCTACTACACCTAGTTCTACCAGGTCATTGCAAATACTTCAACTGAAGGAAGAGGGGTGAAAAAAAACAAAAACCCAAACAATAGCTTAATCCCAGATGCAGAAATCATGACACAGAAGCAAGGAACATAAAAAAACAAAACAAAACAAGGCAACATGATTACTTCAAAAACTACAATCTCCACAATGATGGCTTCTAATGAGAGAATGGCAGGTGAAATCAGAGAGGACACCAATAAACTCCTGTGGTGGCTTGAATGAGAAATACCTCCCAGGGCCTTGGTCATTTGAACACTTGGACCTCTGTTGGTACTGTCTGGGAAGGTTTTGGGGGTGTGGCCTTACTGGAGGTATCACTGAGAGTGGCTTTTGAGATTTAAAAGCCTCTAGCACTTCCAGTTTGCTCTCTCTGCCTCAAGCAGAGACTTGAGATGTGAGCTCTCATCTCTTTTCTGCAACCACCACGCCTGCCTACTGCCATGCCTCATTGCCATTACAGACTCTCCCTCTGGAACTGGAGGAGGAAATAAACTCTCTCCTGTAAGTTGTCTAGGTCATGATGTTTTAGATAGCAACAGAAAAGATGCTAATATATTCTGAATGATTTGAAAGAAAAAAAAAAGAATGCTGCTGGGTGAAATAAGGAAAATGATACAGGATATGGAGGATAAATTGAATAAATAGAGACAGAATGCCTACAAATGGCTGGTAGATGCTGGCAAATCTGCTAGATGCTGGTAAAATCACCGTGGGCTAGCCTCTGCTTATATGGTTTTCCCGACAACTGTCCTTGTTAACATCAGAATATTCTGATATGTTTCTAGTTGATGAGTTTTCCCTTCACTCTGGCAGAAACATGTAGAGATACTCCTCCAAAATTCACTGGGAACCTGTTTAAAATCCTAGAGATACAATTCATAGAAGTGAGCTGGAGAGATGGCTCAGGGGTTAAGGGTACACACCGCTCTTGCATAGGATCAGAGTTCGATTCCAAGTACCCATATTTGGTGGTCACTAATCTCATGTAGCTCTGCTCTGAGGAGTGTTGACGTTTCCGGCCTCCAAGGTCGCCTGTTCACACACTTAAGCACGAGTGCACACACACACACACACACACACACACACACACACCTAAAAAAAATCACAGACCTGTGGAGAACCCTTATGAGCCTGTATGTCTCCTAGAGTCAACTCCTGAAACTGACAATACAACCTCCAGCAATTCAGCAACTGAACTTCAGGTTTACCCTTCTCTGAGCTCAATGACAACTTGTTAAGACTGCATGGTTACCCAACTGCCTATTTCTGTGCCATGGAGGCTTCCATCCCAGTAGATTATGATTGTCTACTCCTACCTATCTATCTTTCCTCTCCCTTTGTGTATTCGTTCATGTGTAAGATGTGGGTATAGGCACGAATGCATGTGTGGGGGCACAGATATTAGTGGATGTATGTGTACAGAGACAAGAATTTTAATGTGTTATTTACTTGAGCTCCACTTTATTTATTGAGTTAGGGTCTCTCACTGAACTTGGAAGTCTACCAATTCTGGCTGAACAACTACCCAACTTGCCCTGAAGGCATCCTGTCTCTGCATCCCAAGTGTTGGGATTGCAGGTGGTCTCCACACCCACTGGGAATTTCTATTGTTCTGGAGATCCTAACTTTAAAGGGCAACACTTTGCCCTATAGTTTTGCTTCTTGTGCAAAAGCAAGAAGAATTACAGACTTTTCAGGGTTTTTTTTCCCACCTTTTCTTGATTCCCTAGCTGGCCACATCTCTTTGCTTGTTTGATCCAAATCCCCTTCTCATGTGGAGTTTTATCTTGCAAGGTTCATCCCATGGACACAAATGCAATCCTTCCTGCCTTGTCTCCATCTGAACCCAATGCACTCTCAGGTCTCACTGAGAGACTTGGAATGTGAGTTACTCTACAGCATTCTCATGGGCTCTTTGTAGCACCTAATCTCCTCTTGTTCTAGAGTTACTCTTTAATTACAGCCTTAAGCTACAGTTCTCCAGCTGACTTCACTTAGCAGGAGCTTGTTAACAAATTCAAATAAACTCAATTCTTAACTAAGATTTGTGGCCAGATGACTTCTATTGAAATACCCTCCCTCCTATGAACTATTTATTTCAAGCCAAAGCATGCTATTTTCACCATGTCCCCTAAATCTTTACAGACCCAAAGCAATAGGTAGACTTCACTAAGTGGCAATAGGACCACGCACATCTTAAAGACTTCTAGACACGAATGGACTTAAATATATTAAAAACTCTCATTGATTATTGCTAAAGGTAAGTGCCAAAAAACAGAATATTGCAGCAGTGTTTACTCAAGAGATACTGACAGTTACTAAATCCCGCCTAACACCTTGCAAATTCTTTATCATTATTATCTCCATTTTTCAGAGGTAATTCTCCCTAGACAAGTAGGTTTGGTGCCCAGACATTTGGGTATAAGAGCCAGTAGTCTTAATTACTACATTGAGGACTTATCTAATAAAAACTTTATGAACATTTCAGCACATCATTTTAAAAACATATAAAAATAAATATTCTTAAAAGATGAAAGCCCTATCTAGATCCATAATTGTACTCTATGGTGTCCCAGTTGTAACTCCTACATGGTGCAAGACAAAGGTAAGTGGTTCATCTGACTTTATGCAGGCTAAAGGCAAGCCCGACTCCAGTTAGATTCTGTAGGGCTCTTGCTAGCCCAAGGTATAATTAGTTGAAGCTCAGAACAATTATGCTACACAATATTACAAATAAATGTAAGCTTAGTATGGAAGATGTTATGTATGTTCATGTTGTTGATGTAAGTTTCTGCTAGTAATAAAAACAAAATAGCCAGAATCTGCAGAGTAACACGTCTCACTGCATGCCTATTTGCCAAACATCATTTGTGGGTGCCAATATCAATGTTTCTCCAAAATTCTTGTGCTGGGACCTAATCACTAAGGGGCATTTGGAGGTTTAGGCCATGAGGTCTGTGCTCTTATGAGTGACACAAATTCCCTAAAGAAATCCAGCCCTAACTGCTGATTTCCTTCTACCATGTCAGAAATCAGAGAAGGTACCATCTATGAGTAAGTGACCCTTAGTATTGTTCTAACTTGCTTCCTGTTTCAGGGATTGAGCAAGCCAGCTGAGTCAACAGGGTCTCATGAGAGGGAGTGAGGATTGAAGAGAAAAAGACAATTAGATAACATTATAACATGACTCCAGCCAGTGCTGAGGCTAAACCCAGTTTATTTTTTTCCCAGTCAGCTTTTATACCATTCTAGGTACTTGCAGAGAATAGGGTCAGTTCTTAGATCAAAAACAAAGTAATCAAACAAGGTAATAAACAAAGAGATCAAACAAGGCAATAAACAAAGCCCCCTGGTCACTGTTTCTAGGGGCTTGTCAGGATGACCAAGATAAAAGAGAAGTCAACATTCCTTGGCTGTATTTAACTTGATCCTTGCATTAGCACAAATGCAAATACTTATCCTACTTCCTCTTCTGAGCCCAGTGACAAATGAGTACTTGCCAAATTTATATAAGTGGCATCAAAAGCTCTCCAAATTTCCCCTTTTTTTATTTCATAAACAAGACTGCATCTGTCTTAGGCTGTTCTAACAAAAACACCATTCTTACTGGTCTTGGAATATGCATTTTCAAAAGCAATGTTATCTGTCTTAGGTTGGTAAGACACTGTACAGAAACTTACCTGTTGTTGACTGACAACCTGTTAAATTAATAACTCCGTTTGGGGATCCATTTTAGTTTCAAGCCATGTATTCTAGCTGTCAAAATATTGATGTTGTTAAAGGCAAGTTTTATCACAATGGGCAGGAATAGAAGTATTCCCAGGACAAGAAGGGCTAATATGAACAAGCTGTATACACCATTCTTGAAGTATGACCAAGATGGAAATACTGACCTTAAGCCATGAATAGTTTTATCAGCAATATCTGCAATATCAAAACTCAGTAGAGCAGCATTCTTTAAATTCATGATCTTGGTATGCAAAGTTAAAATATCCAGAGAGGTGTTAGAATTATGCCAAATCTCGTTAAGCGATTTTTGTGTTGTCTCCTTGTGCGCCTCCATCTTTTGATCCATGTTCTGGCTCAGCTGGAGGTCAACATGCAGAAGAATGCAAATTGACCCATCCTTATCTCCTTGCACTAAGCTCAATTCTAAGTGGATCAAAGATCTCCACATAAAACCAGACACACTGAAACTAATAGAAGGGAAACTAGGGAAGAACCTTGAACATATGGGCACAGGGGAGAATTTCCTGAACAGAACTCCAATAGCTTATGCTCTAAGATCAAGAATAGACAAATGGGACCTCATTAAATTACAAAGTTTTTGCAAGGCAAAACAAAAAGACAAAAAAAAAGGCAAGACACTGTCAAAAAGACAAAGCGGCAACCAACTAACTGGGAAATGATCTTTACCAACCTTACATCCGACAGAGGGCTAATATCCAAGATATACAAAGAACTCAAGAAGTTAAACTCCAGAGAGGCAAGTAACCCTATTAAAAAATGGGGTACAGAGCTACACAAAGAGTTCTCACCTGAAGAATATCTAATGGCTGAGAAGCACCTAAAGAGATGTTCATCATCCTTAGTCATTAGGGAAATGCAAATCAAAACAACCCTGAGATTCCATCTCACACCAGTCAGGATGGCTAAGATCAAAAACACAGGAGACAGCAGTTGTTGGCGAGGATGTGGAGAAAGAGGAACACTCCTCCACTGCTGGTGGAATTGCAAGCTGGTACAACCACTCTGGAAAGCAGTCTGGCGGTTCCTCAGAAAACTGGGCATGACACTCCCGGAGGATCCGGCTATACCACTCCTGGGCATATACCCAGAGACTTTACCTGCATGCAATAAGGACACATGCTCCACTATGTTCATAGCAGCCTTATTTATAATAGCCAGAAGCTGGAAAGAACCCAGATGTCCCTCAACGGAGGAATGGATTCAGAAGATGTGGTATATCTACACAATGGAATACTACTCTGCAATTAAAAACAATGAATTCACGAAATTCCTAGGCAAATGGTCAGATCTTGAAAATATCATCCTTAGTGAGGTAACCCAATCACAAAAGAACACACATGGTATGCAGTCACTGATAAGGGGATATTGACCCAGAATCTCGGAATACCCTAGACACAATCCGCATATCAATAGATTTCTAAAACGATGGAAGGAGAGACCCCTGGTCCTGGAAAGACTGGATGTAGGGGAACGCCAGGACAGAGTAACGAGAGGGGGTTGAATGGAGAAAAGAGGGAGGGAAGGGGGCTTATGGGACTTTCGGGGAGGGAGGAAACGGGAAAGGGGAAGTGATTTGGAATGTAAATTAAAAAAATAAAATTAAAAAAAAAAGAATTATGCCAAATACCCTGCAAGTGTCTTTGAACTTTTTTCCAATTATAGTGACTATCTCTGTAAATTCTAGAAGTAACACAGATCCATTGGTATTTAGCATCACACTCCAGATAGCTTTCTACTTTTAAACTCTGAACCTCCTCTCCAATCATTTGAATTGTAGCATAAAGAGCATCAGTCCGTTGTTAGAAGTGCCTATCTAAATCCTCTTGAATACTTTGAGCATTAGTAACATTTTTTTGCTAAATGTTTAAAAAAAGTAGCTGTCTTAACTTCTTGTGACAAAGCAATTGCAGAAGTGCTAGTGCTAGCCATTAATGTAATTAAAGCTGCTATACCACCAATAATCTCTTCTGCTTAAAGCCTGACTCACTTCTTCTAGTATCTGCAAGCTTTTTTTCAGAATACCAGGGTTCTGTAATACTCATGGGCAATAAAACAAAAGCTGGTTGATAAACCACCATAATAGACATGACAGATTTCAATACACTAACATAATTAGAAAGTATACAATCAACACAACTTACATTAAATACTGTAGAAGAAACAAAAGGAATTTTAACATGACCAATTAATAAATGATTAGGAGCCTTAACACATACCCTAACATTTGTTCGAAATTCAGATCCTGTTTCCAATTTTTTTCCACTGTAAACATAATGTCATACCAGGCAGTTGACAATTTTCAAATATGTCTCTGAAAATGTTCAGAACAAGCCTTCCAAATGAAGACTGTCATTTCCTTTTTTCCAGTACTGGATTGATTTCTAGACCAGTTCATGATTGAGTAAGACTAACTGGTCACAATAAAGGAAAGAGAAGGGTCATTATAACTTCTCTTTTTGATTATTTTTTGAAGGCAATTTCCACAGTCTCAATGTTCTCTGTCCCACAAGGTCTAAAAGCTTGAAGCAAGACAGCAAAGGTGGGTCAGGAACATATCTCCACTACAACTTTCCTGTCACCATTGTCAGGACACTCAGCAAGCTCACAGGTCAGCATCATTCGTTGTCCCAGCAGCAGCATGTCTCACCAATCACTCTAGCAGCTACCACACTCCTTCAGCATCCTGCAGAAAAAAACACAAACATGCCCTCTTCCCCATATTAATAACTGTTTGGGATCATGCCATATACCAGTAAACAGATCCTTCCATTTCACCTAGGCATAAGTATGCCTAGCTGTAGGGTGCCATAGACACTCAGCAGAGAGTTCCTTAACATCCAAATTTTAAAATTTAAAATAAAAAGAACATGATTTGAATAAATTTTTGGTGAACGGGGATATTATTTCCCCTTTTTGTTTTATGAAAACATTGTTTTAAAGTTCCCAATACCTTGTCCTTGAGGAGTATAAGGAATCACAGTAATATTAAATTGTTGACAAATCATCTCAAATGCTTGACTTCAATAGCCAGTTCCATTATCTGTTTTAATCTGATTGAAACACCCAGCATAGAGAAACAATGTAAACAATACATAATTACACTTTTAGTTGCTTCTCCTGTTAAATAAAGCAGCTGCAACTAGAAAGCCTGAGAAAGTATCAATAGTCACATGTACATATTTTAATTTTTGAAAGTCAGAAATATGATTAACATCCATTTGCTGTAATTGAATAGGTGTGAATCCTAGAGGACTAACACCATTAAGTGGTACAGGGAGAAACTAAGGACATTCAGGACAAGTCTTTACAATTTGATGTGCACATTCTCTAGAAATACCAAATTGTTATCTCAAGCTATTACTATTTTGATGATGTAAAGAATGAGATTGTTTGGCTAATTGTTCCTGTGTATGGCCTATAATCTGCCTGGTATGCAAACCTTCTGTGGCAGTGCCCTCACTAAGGACGTCTGGGCAATCCAGTACGACCCCTTGAGAATATCAAACAGAGGCTTAAAGTCCTCTGAGAATATCAAACAGAGGCTTAAAGTCCTCCTGTGGTGAACTTAAGGTGAGGTGTTAGATAATTAACATCTCCTAGAAGCTTTTGAAAATAATTTAAAGTAAGAAAGCTATCTTTTCTTATTTGAATTTTCTGTGCCACAATTTGTTTAAGGTATAACTGATGTCCCAAATATTGAAAAGGATATTGTCTTTGGATCTTTTCTGGAGTAACAACTACTCTCTAAAATTTTAAATCTTGTATAAGAGCAAAGGCTTGTAATAAAACCCCTACAGAGGGATCAGCTAATAAAATATCCATATAATGAATAATATACACTGAAGGATTCAAAGTCCTACCTTCTTGTATTGAAGCAGCAACATTTTTACATAATGTAGGGCTTTAGCCATTCCTTGAAGCAAAATTTCCACAGTGATATCTATTGCTTCATGGGTTCTTTAAAATTATAGGCAGGCACACTAAATGCAAATCTTTTATAATCATCAGGATGCAAAGAAATAGTATAAAAACAATTTTTTAAATCTATAATAATTTTATATGTATTTTTTAGAATGGCAGCTGGAGTAGGTAGGCCAGGTTGTAATGCTACCATAAGTTCCATGGTTTCATTAACCTTTTGTAAATCTTGCAATAATCTCTACTTGCCTTATTTCTTCTTAATTACAAATATGGGTGAATTAAAATCTTGAGCTTGTGATTGAATTGTAGACTGCAGCTAATGAAACATTGGCAGTTTATCTATAATTTTCAAGTTTCTTTTGCAATATTAGTACCTAACTGTAATTTTGGAAGCAAAACCCAATTTTTAACAGTGTAAATAACCCATTCTCTCTAAAATCAATACCAAGTACATTACTTTCATGTTATAAAGTTTGACTGCCAGTTTTTGTATATGAATGCATGATAGTACAGCTTTTAATACCTCATTATTTTAAATCCTATCTTTTTATTAGTCTGTTTCTAGGACAGAAATTACATAAAATATTATCCCAATTTAGAGATATCTATAGAGACCTATTTTCTTAGGTTGGTTCATGCCATGTGTTGTTGTCTAGAATGACTCCAATCCTGACTTACCAGTTTTAAGTCAACTTTCTGTTACCAATGCTACAAATTTTTAATTATACCCAATGACTTATAAACCAATAATCTAGAACCAAGACATACAGAACATATTTATACATTTAAGACCAGTCAGAAACAAACATAAAATGAGTGGCCACACATATTTTATATATTTAGACTAGACAAAATTTCCTTACTTTTTCTAGCTGTAATTTCAAGGGAGGAGCATCTTGTCACCTGCTGAACTCAATAATCGCAGTCAGACATTTTTCTAGAAGAAACCATAGAACCTTACCATAGAAGCTGAGAAGCTGCTGGCCCCTTTAAGAGCAGCTTGTGTAAATAATTAGCCCCTTGCAGGGCTTTTCCAACTGTGCTTGACTTCTAGCTACAGGTGCAGGGCAACTTATCAGTTTTTGTTGTGCAAATTGAGACTGCCATTGTTGTTGTTGTTGTTGTTGTTTTGTTTTTGTTTTTTTGAAATGAATTAAAACTAAATCAAGGGGTGAATGACTTAGCAGATAAAGTTTTAACCATTTTTTCTTTTCAGCATGAAATGTGGAGCAACAATCAAACAATGAAACAAAAACACAGACATAAACTGACAGACATGAACAGATCGGCATGCCAAGGACAGACAGTAGACTGAGAAGGAAGAGAATTAGATGTGCCAAAAGGCCTCAGATATCCTGCCTAAGAGACCCAGAATCAGAACTAGACAGTTCTTTCATAGGAGCCAATAGGAGGCAGGACATCTCCCAACTTCCTTCTGTCCCTAGGTGAGCTCTGGAACAGCTTATGTTCATGTTCCTTCCCTTTTGCCAAACCATCCCAGACAGGGGAGAGGACTGCTTGTCTGAGACCCATTCTCTCTCTCATGTCTAGGATTAAATTATCAATAATTAGGTTCCAGAAACTAAAACCATCTATGTGAATTATCTTTGCTCCTCTAGATTTTAGCATAACTCTAAACACATACACAAAAAAACATTCTACCATTACCTTATCCCTTTTCACAAGGTTTATTCACTGTTGGCCCAAATCTTCTTTATTTTCCTTCACCTTTGCTGCCTTTGCTCAAGCTTTTCTTCCCGCGGTGACCTTCACAGTATCCCACTTACTTGAGCTCCAGCATTGAGGTGTCATCTGACCAAGCCAGCTCAGTCACTCAACAAGGTCTCAAAGGGAGGGAGGGAGGATTGAAGAGGAAAAGACAATTAGATAACATTATAACATGACTCCAGACAGTGCTGAGGCCAAAGTGGAATTATTTTTCCCAGTCAGCTTTTATACCATTCTAGGTACTTGCAGAGAATAGGGTCAGTTCTTAGATCAAAAACCAAGTAATCAAACAAGGCAATAAACAAAGCCCCCTGGTCACTGTTTCTAGGGGCTTGTCAGGATGACCAAGATAAAAGGTAAGTTACACATTCCTTGGCTGTGTTTACCTTGATTTTTGCATTAGTCCAAATGCAAATACTCTTATCTGATCCTACTTCATCCTCCACGTACTTGCCAAATACATATAAGTGGCACCAAAAGTTCTCCATAAGGGATAAAGACTGTGACCCAAATCAATTTGGTAGATGCCTTAGTTAGGATTTTACTGCTTTGAACAGACATATGACCAAGGCAACTCTTATAAAGGAAAACATTTAATTGGGGCTGGCTTACAGGTTCAGAGGTTCACTCCATTATCATCAAAGTGGGAGCATGGCAGCATCCAGGCAGACATGGTAGTGGAGCAGGAGCTGAGAGTACTGCATCTTGATCTGAAGGCAGCTAGGAAAGACTGACTGTCTCCCAGGCAACTAGGAAGAGGGATTCAAAGCCCATCCCCACAATGACACACTTCCTCTGACAAGGCCACACCTACTCCAATGAGGCCATATCTCCTAATAGTGCCACTCCCTGGACCAAGCATATTTAAATTACCACAGGAGGAAAAGGTTTATGTCATCTTAACAGCTCATAGTCCATCATCAAGAGAAGCCTAGGCAGGAACAGAAGGCAGGAACTTAAGACCACTGAGACGTTTTGCTTTCTGACTTGCTCTCTTTGCCTTGCTTAGCTATTTTTCTTACACAGCCCAGGCCCATATGCTTAAGGACTACATTGCCCACAGATAATTCCTCCATCAATTATCAATCAGGAAAATGTACCTTTGGACATTCTCACAGGCCAGTCTGATGGAGGCAACTCTTCAATTGAGATTCCCTCTTCCAAGTTCAGTGAGAGACCCTGACTCAATAAATAAAGTGGAGCTCAAGTAAAGAACACATTAAAATTCTTATCTCTATACACATACATCCATAGATATGTGCCCCCATACATGCATTTGTATCATAAGGTTTCTCCACAGGTCTGTGAATATTTTTTAGTTGTGTGTGTGTGTGTGTATGTGCGCGCATGCGCAGGTGAGCTTGGAGGCCAGAAACATCATCAGCACTCCTTAGAGCTGAATTCCAGGACATTGGTGGCCACCAAATGTAGGTGTTTGTAATCGAACTCTGATCCTCTGCATCTCTGTGTCTCTCCATCTCACCTCTGAATCATACCTCTAGGGTTTTACTTTTGCGTTGTATATACATACACAATTTTATGTGTTTCTATAAAATCTAGAACTACAAGTAAGAGAAAAAAAAGTCCTCTGTTTTTCTAAGATTGACATTATTCCGTTAATATAATTATTTCCTATTAAATTCGTTCCTCCCTTATCTCTCTTTTCACATGTACCTGTTACCTTTTACTGGGTACTAGTTATCCATCAGGATGTGAAGAAATTGAGCCTTAAGTGAAAGGCGGAGTGCCCAGTATACCAGCCCCTCTTTAGTGTTGCTGCTGCTCATGTTTGATTCCTCCTAAGAATGGCAGTAGCTGGAAGGTGGGTAGGATGACAGCACTATATTAAGGCAAAGCAGGGGACACTCTTGTTATACTGATGTACTTATAATCCAATTGTAGTCTCTGAAATCTGGCAGCAATGCCTTTGTGGGAGAAATTTTCCCATCAATATCCAGTTTGGTAACTCTTCCTACTTCATATGCATGAGTTTCTTTCCCCTTCACTAATACCACTGAGGCCATCTTGGAATCCTTTGCATATATTTTTATTCTTTGTGAATGAATGAGTCTGAGACATTTTGTTATAGCAGTCAAGACAACCAAGACAGCTGAAAGAGGGATAGCTCCCACTTTTCTAATTAAGATACTGTGATGGTTTGTATATGCTTGGCCCTGGGAGTGGCACAATTAGAAGGTGTGGCCCTATTGGTGTCATTGTGGGTATGGGCTTTAAGATCCTCATTCTAGCTGCCTGGAAGTCATTATTGTTGGTACTAGGACCTCTGAAACCTATGATATCACAGATGACAATGCAACCACACCTGTCACCAAAACAACGGCCACCATATTCCCTGAATCCATTGGGCTCACCTTTACCTGTGACCACGTCATCATCCGTGTGTGTATATATATAAGAGAAACGTCCCTCCCTCTCTCTCTCTCTCTCTTTTCCTCTCTTCTCTTCTGCTGACACCTTTGCCCTTTCCCCTCTCAATAAACCCCATGTGGAACTGTTTGGTGTGGTCTTTCTGGAGCTGTTACCACCCACTGGTCCCAACAATTATTCTGCAAGCAGCCTTCAGATGAAGATGTACAACTCTCAGTTCCTCTTGCACCATACCTGCCTAGATGCTGTCATGTTCCCGCCTTAATGATAATGGACTAAACCTCTGAACCTGTAAGCCAGCTCCAACTAATGTTGTTTTTATAAGAGTTGCCTTGGTCATGGTATCTGTTCACAGCAATAAAACTCTAAGACAGGTACTAAGAGGATTAAGGGCACAATTGAGGTCAAACTACATAAATATTATTGGAACAGAATATCATACTTCATAAATGCTTATAATGCTTATGTTTTTATGTTAGGGAAACTAGAAGGGCTGTGGAATCTGAAAGCTGGACCAGTAACTAATAGACTGATTCATGAATAAACCAAAATCAACCAAGTCCTAGGGTCATACTTCAAACTTTGTGAGCACACCAGTCAAGACAATAGGAAGATGACAGGATCCCTAAGAGCCATCTTTCTCTTACGGGCATAGCCAAATTTTACTTTAGTCCTAGAGGAATATTCGAGAAAACAAATAAATAGGTGAGTCAATTCTTTGGTTTCTCTTAACTA
This sequence comes from Tokudaia tokunoshimensis, assembly GCA_036184795.1. Lineage (NCBI taxonomy): Eukaryota > Metazoa > Chordata > Mammalia > Rodentia > Muridae > Tokudaia > Tokudaia tokunoshimensis. The sequence goes on along the minus strand of BTHU01000016.1, from coordinate 32,867,351 downwards.
ATAAGAAAAAAATAATAATGAAAATGGAACAAAGAATAAAGAAATAGTTGAGAGAATTAAAAAACAAATGTTGAGGGCAAGTTGTTCCAGGAGATTTGGCAAAAAGAAATAACAAAAAGGTTACAGGTGGAGGGGGAGACAACTGAGCGAGGCAGCGGCAGCATTCTGAAGACAAACTCTTTCTTGCCTCAGGTCCAGCAGCTGAAGCATCTCTCCAAATGTGAACAGAACTCCACAGCCATGCAGGGGAGGCTTCTCAAGCTCATCACAAATGACCCGTGTAGAAAAGAGAAGGGTAAACTGTGGTACAAGACTGACTAGGGTCAAGTAGGAGCTCAGTGGGAACCAGCACTAGGCAAACCGCCCCTGAACAACCTGAACTGACAAAGTGGTACCTGGGAGGTTTGGGGACATTTGACAAAGAATAGGCAATACCTGAAGAGGCACTGCTGTCACGAGTTTGGTGTTCCCGCCTTGTTTGGGAAATTCTTGTATTGTGGGAAATGAACTGAAAAGCTCATTCAAGCTTACACCTAAATGTAGTAGGTAGAACACAAAATTAAACATGATGTAAAAAAAATCCCAAAGCTCAGCTCATGGCTGAGGAGAGAAAAAGCTTCACTCTGGGATTGCTATTGAGTGGGACAGGTGATTGGAATGCCTCTCTGGATATTTCTGTCTTCCTTTCTGAGGCTTGGTAGTAAGGATTTGTAGTTATTCTGGGTGAGTGACAAACAGTTTGAAGATCACAGGAACTATTTTTATGTAAGAGGTGGATAACAGGTTACCAGTCTCTCACTCTCTGTGGATTCAATAGTATCAACCATCACTGTACAACTCTGCATGTAGGGAAATGTCTATTCCTTTCAGTGGGATAAGAATTCCATGAGCAAAGCAGGGTTGACTAGGGAGAAGCCTTGTCACAGGACAAAGCAGAAACTGACTCTGGTCATCCTCATCTCTATTTCTTCATGTCTGCAATGGTAAGGAAGAAAGAGAGAAAGAAAGAAAGAGAGAGGGGGGGGGAAGAAAGAAAGGAGGGAGGGAGGGAAGGAAGAAAGAAGGAGAGAGAGAGAGAGAGAGAGAGAGAGAATGAATCAGATGTTGAGGTAAAGGCTTGCGTTTTTGAGGCCTGCTGGCCAAATAGCCTACCCTACTCAGTAAGCCTCAGTCCCAGAGACCCTGTTTAAGAGAAACCAAACCAAACAAACAAACAAGCAAATAAAAAACAGTTGGTTTGTAGACAACTGAGCAGTTAAGAGTGATTATTGCTCTTCCAGAGAACTGGACCTGGCTCTCAGCAGCAACATAGGGAAGCTCACAACCATCTATAATTCTGGCTCCAGGGAGATCTGCTGCCATCTTTTGGCCAGTGTATGTTCTATACTCATATGTGTGCATGTGCATGCATATATACACAAAGAAAGGCAGAGGGGATGTTAGGAAGCAGTTTTACAAAATATTGGCAGCTATCTCAGAGTCTCCATTGAGTCACACCTCCATTTCTCTTGAGTGGACAATGCCATATATTAAGAAGTCACTGAGTGACCAAGGCGTAGAATTGTCCAGATTGCTTGAGCTATCCTTAATAGCTTCCATGCCTCAAGATGACATGTTCTTCTCTTTATTTGTATTTAATATGTGGGGACAAAAGGTACAAGTTATTCTCTAAAGGGTCAAGCACTTGGCAGAGGGTGAAGGAGGAAAACTGGCTAGCTAAAGCCTTGCTTTCAGAGTTGGGGATCTGGCCAAGTACAAATAGCTCAGAGTGTCCCCACCAATCTTTAAACACAGATGATAAGGTGAGCCTGATAAACACCAGGAATAATCGTTTTACAAATAACTTCCTGGGTTTTGTCTATTTTTTTTTTAATCACAAAATCAATAGTGAGATTTTCTTTTTTTTTTTTTATAGCATCAATATTTTATTTTTTTTTTATTTCTATATTTTTTTTCATTTACATTCCAAATGATTTCCACTTTCTGGTTCCTCCCGCCCTGAAAGTCCCACAAGTATTCTTCCCTCCCCCTGGTCCACATTCAACCCCCTCTCTATTCTCTATCCTGGTATTTCGCTACATTCAGTCTTTCCATAACCAGGGATCTCTCCTTCCCTCTTCTTGGTAATCTATTGATATGTGAATTGTGCCTTGGGTATTCCAAGTTTCTGAGTTAATATCCCCTTATCAGTGATTGCATACTATGTGTGTTCTTTTGTGATTGGGTTACCTCGCTAAGGATGATATTTTCCAGTAATAGTGAGATTTTCAACTGGCCAAATAAATATTGAAATGTGCACCTGCCTGTGAAGAGCCCAGCTAGAAAGTACACAGTATTCTCATCTCTCTGCTCAAGTATCTCCAAAGAAAGCTTAGATCAGTGCTGTACACAACAGACTACTGAATGTATGGCTGAAGAAAGAAATTTTCTTTCTTTTTTTCTTTTCCTTTTTTATAATTATATAAAAAAAAATCAGTACAGGAGGCCAGCGATGTGGGTGCATACCTTCCGTGCCAGCACTTCAGAGAAGCAGGTGGGTCTCTGGGAGTTCAAAGTTAGCCTTCTCTAAATAGCCAAACCCTGTCTCAAAAAACAAAACAAACACATCCCCACAGAGCACTCCACAGACGTGCAGCCTATAACTTACTCTTTCTTGATGAGAAGCTAAACAACAATAAAAGCTCCAGAAAGGGAAATATAAATCTCCAGAGCTAGAAAACAGTTCGAAGGGAGAAACTGCTCTCTCTGACTGGGGAACCGCACATTGCCGTGGGAAATGTTAAGCCCCACCTTACTAGATGACATTTGCCACTTTCTCTCTGAATGGGGCCTGGTATTGTTGAAACTCCTAAGATACAGGAAATAAACGATGATAATAACAGCAAACAAATGCAAACCACCTAAAAAAATAATGTAAGGCAGATCTCCTGGTTTAGGAATAGTCAGTCTTAGCTCTTTGCTCTCTCTCTCTTTGGGCTAGCTTTTAAAAATTGTGTTCTCTCTGTCTGGATAGTGTGGATAGATGTGAGGACCCCACAACCCGGGGCACTAAAAGAGACAACGATGAGGAATACTCAAAAAAGCAAGGCAAGAGCTAACCCCTGTGCAGTCCACCAAGCCACCACCCACTCATTCAGTTTACTGGTGCTCCTTTTTAGCCTTCCGCCCTGCCCTCAGTTGTGTATAGTTGCTAGGGAAACATGAAAGTGTGGTGGATACAGCAAGGATGAGGAAGAGATTAGCAAACCCACACAGTGGGTGAAGTTTATTTAGGTGATAGGAAGTGAAAGAATTTACTCCAGCAATTATAATGGCAGCTCTCGTGGAATCTGGTAGTCTATAAATAGACATGCTAGAGGCTCAAAACTGTCTTCCTACTGGGCTTTAGAAGCCTTCAAAGACTGTTGAGTCTGGCTGGGGAGAAATGGCTTCATGGAGTATGCCGTGAAACGTGGACTTCAATTTACTGGTAAGCACTTAGCCAGTATCATCCGTGCATAGCTCTCCTCCTGGTTGTCCCCTTCCCTTGGGAAATCAATGGTTCTTTTGATATCTACAAGAGGATTAGACTATTATCACCACATCAGCCTGGCCAAGCCAGTCCAAACACCAAGTTGAACCTCTGTTATTATTTAATTAAAAATCATCCTAGTGTCTCAAGTTCTTTCAGATCCAGGACATTGGCTTTGTTCAAGTCCTATGGCCCAGAGGGAGAAATAGCACAATGCCTGGAGATCTGGTTTGCCTGTTTGGGCAATCTCTGTGGATGGATGAAGGAAATCATGTGGTGCAAAGTCTGCTGATTATTCATCCACTCAATTCAGCTAACAAACACTTTCTGCACCCTTAAAGTTAGACAAATTGTTCCACTGTGAACAATGAACAGTGTCTTTTTAAATTTTGCACTTTATTAGTTTATCTTTACGGGGGTTTGCCTGTACACACATCTGTGTTCTGCATGTGTCCAGTGCTCACAGAGGCCAAAACATGTTAGTGGATCACCTGGAAATGGAGTTATAGACAATCATTACCTGCCTTGTAGGTGTGGATTAGAACCCAGGATAGAATCCTCTGCAAGAACAGTTAGTGTTCTTAACGATGAACAATCTCTCCAGCCAAATAGCGATTTTTTTTTAAATATCTTCTTCATGATTTTAAGCCATATCAAGACCTACAGATAGAGACCAGACCTTAATGATCATCTGAACTTGTAAGAGAGATGGGGTTCTCCGGCACAATGTAAAAATGAATCATTACATAGAAATAACATAGGGAAATGTAATATGCTAAGGAGGTGTCAGAATTCAGAGAACTTCCCCAACTGGCAGCGGGGGTCGGGGTAGGTGCTATGATCATAAAAAGAGAAGGAGGTTTAGAGAGACTGGTATACGGTGGTGTGGGGGAAGGGGGTTCCCCAGTGGGCCCATACTAAGGCATCTCTTCCCCCGAGGGACCAGACACACACAGACATGGTATAGAGTAGAGTTTATTCAGGGCAGAGGATGGGAGTTAATGGGGTAGTGGAGGCAGAGAAAGGCAGAGAGAGTAGAGAGGTGGAGAAGTAGAGGCCGGCCATGACCATGTGGAGAGAGGGAGGAGGGGAGGAGAACCCAAGAGGGGCAGAGAGATAAGAGAGCAAGAGCAGGAGGAATAAGAGAATAAGAGAGAGAGAGGAGGGGCTGAGCAGCCCCTTTTATAGTGGGCTAGGCCTACCTAGCTGTTGCCAGATAACTGTGGGGAGGGGCATACTTGGCTGTTGCCAGGTAATCGTGGGGTGGAGCTTAGACAGAACCCTAACAGTAGGGGTGAAGTGGGGTGTGGTATGGGGAGGATCCAGCATTAGACAGAGATCACATGAAAAATCTCTTAAGAGATGAGTTTGCTTCTGAGCTATAGAAATGGAAGCCAGGGGAGAAGGAGAGGAAATGGAGAGGCTGAAAGGTAACACTGGTTTCCAGACCTAAAAGAACCAGCTAGAACCACCTGGAAAAACAGAAGGCTGAGCCTGCGGTCTGCTTACCCTCCACATGAGAGTTCGAGGCTGTTCTGGGCTCCAGCCTACCTACGCCAGCACACATCCCTGCCCTTTGCTTTGTGGAGGCAGGAAGCTGTTGAAACCTGATACCTCCACTTGCATCCTCTTCAGCTCTGTCACTCCCAGCTCTTTTCCCTTTGAGGGTAGATACTCTGCTCTTTGGAAGTGACTCACCGGTGAAGTGCAAATCGCTAATATTGACACAGCAGGTTATCTCTGAGCAGACTGTGAACTTTGCCAGCTGTGCAGCCTCTATGGAAATCGGTGACGCAGAAGGGCAGTTGGCGGGGATTCTCAGAAGAGGGACTGAGTGCTATTAAGAGGGAATCTAGAAATCTGGGCCTACTCTCCTTCTCTGGTGATTGTGCTGTTCACATCACTAAATGCATAATTTTGTTTAAAGAGGATCTTATTCCGTATCCCAGGCTAAATTCAATCTCATCTTCCTCCTGCTTCAGATACTGGAATCCCAAGACCACTATGCCTCGATTCAAACTTAAGCTTTAAAAAATGACTAATATTTTATGTGATTGTGTCTTGCCTGCATATATGTATATGTACCTCATGTGTGCCTGATGCCTACAGAGGCCAGATGAGGGTGTCAGACCTCTAAGGACTGGAGCTAGAGATGGTTAGCTGTCACATGGGTGCTGGGGGTCAAACCTGGGTCCTCTGCAAGAGCAGCCAGTGCTCTTAACCACCAAGCCATTTCTCTAGCTCCCACATTTAAGCTTTTGAAGGGCACTGTTGTTCATTGGGCTTATCTGTACATCGAGTGCATAGATCTGGGGCCTTGGCCACAGTCAACACCCAAACAAATGCTGTTAGTCAGCGGTTTAATGGATTGTGTCTGCTTATGGTGCTCTGTAGCACAGAGCTGACAAACGGAAGGAAAGAATAGGAGACAAGAAAGCCAGAGACTTAAAAATAAATAAATAAATAAATAAATAAATAAAGCACAATTTTATTTTACATGATGCTCGCCTTTGTTATTGGAATAATTTAAATGAAAAGAATGAAAAAAAATTTTAAAAAAGCATTCCTAATTCTCCCTGAAAGGTCAATTGTATTGGCATAGTGCTGCAAATTCATCTCCAGGTTTTTAAAGGCATCCTATATCTATACGTACTATGTATGTGCTTAACAACAACAAAAAAGTGCAAACTTAAAAATATGGATTCAAGATTTTGTAAGTGTTTTTGAAAGGTAAAAACTTACGGCCAAGTGCAGAGAGTGGGCATTTGTGGAATCCTCAAAGACATTATATCACACAAAGGTGACATTATATCACACCCCTCCCCCAACACTGACTCAGGAGCTCACAGCGACTGCCCAAAACCAAGTCAGCATCCCAGCTTAGAGGGGCATGGGGTTCCCCAGTTTCCAGCCCTAGCTGAGGAGCTGCTAATAGTGAGGCCATTTTGCTTAAGAGTGGTGTCTGGCAAGGCAACCAGACTCTAAAATATGACTTCACACCCATACATGGACAGTATATACAAATTGGACTCAGCACATTATATATATGAATTAAATAGTACACAAAATTGGTAAGGGATGGAAATATGGTGGTAAGGGATCTGAAAGGGGTTGGGAAGAGGAGTAGGGGTGAATATGGTCAAAATACACTGTACATATGTATGGGATTTGTGAAGAATTAATAGAAAATATATTTTAAAAATATATAGCCAGGCAGTGATGGTGGACACCTTTAATCCCAGCACTCAGGAGGCAGAGGCAGATGAATTTTTGAGAAACCTTGTCTTAGCAACAACAACAACAGATCCATGACCATCTTGCTGGGCAATAACATTTATTTCCTTTTATTCTTTTACATGACTATCTAATGATCTAGCACCTAGAAATACCAGGAAACCCTCTCTGCAATTCCCTCTTGCTGGACATCAAGTTGGTCCCAACTTTTCACTATGACTTTTACAAGCACAACAAAAGATATCTTTGTCACTAAATTTATGTGCTCATATTTCCTTTTACAAAGAAAATATTATCACCATTATTCTGAAATCACTGGTAATATTTACTGAATGTGCCCTGAGCCTGGAACTTTACAAAGTACCCTTTAATCCTCCCCTGGACCCTATTATTTACAGTCAAGGAAATAACTTTAGAGCCACTGAGTGATTTGCTGGAAATTACTGTGACTCATGTCTTGTTAAAGTCCTTGATCCAGATTGCCAAACTGCCTTCTGGTTTTAGTATGCTTTCAGGAATAACTTCAAACCTGTTCCTTCAGGTAAACCTTCCACTAAGGAGAGACTACAGCACCTCCTTTAGAGATTGATTCCCATGCTTTATCAACCTGTTCATGTTTATTTATCCCAGACCTTTGTGATAGTGTCTTTATCCCATGGTCTTGTGATAGTTTAATAGCCTTCTACTGCCAGGCAGTGGAAGACGTTTTGACTCAGTTTATGATTGAACTATGTTCCAGACTATAGAGTCCAGGGCTCAAAATCCTGAAAGAAAAGTTTGGATACTGATTTCATCTCCTTTCCTGGTATTGGATCCTTGTGCATATCAATAGTCTTACCTGAGCCTTAACTCACATATAAATGGCAAACATAACATTGAGCTAACTTGTCTCCCAGATGACAAAGTGAGATGAAAAATTTAAAGGACTTTGCCAGAAAAGACAGTAGGAATGTGAGGTACTGTCTGCATTGTGATCATCCTTAAAAGCATTCTTCTTAGATAAACCTTGCTTTAGGGGGCAGAACCAACCTACTTCTTAAAAATATTTCATGTGTAAGGCAAACATTTTATCTGAATCCCTAGAGAACATAGAGCATCAACTTTTATTTCTTTTACTCCTATCTGCTGGTCAAAAGGGTGGGAAGGCCTTGTTTTCTTAGACCAATAACTGAGAGAGACAGCAGGCTGACCCTGAGAGATGTGTGTGACTCTGTACCTGAATCAAACCAGGTCTCTTGGCAAATAAGAAACCAGTGAGCACAACAGGCAGATCAAAGAATTAAGAGAGATCTGCAGCAAGGAAGGAGACTACTGGGGACAATCACAGACATGCTCTCCCCAAACAAGGAAGGGGCCTATACATATTCATATAGGAAATATATAGAGGGGTAGGGGTATTTGTGAGCATACTGAGTTAAAGGTGACAGAGAAAATGTCCAAAGAGGAAAGTCAATGGACATGATCATCTAGAATTTTAATTCATTTTTATTTGTGCATGTGTGTGTGTGTGTGCACGAGTGCGAGTGTGTGCTTATCTGTATGTGTACAATGTGCATGCAGCAACCTGGGAGGCCAGAAAAAAGTGACAGATCCCCTGGAACATCTACAATTGTGATCTGCCCTATGTGGGTGCTAGGAACTGATCCTAGGTCATCTCCAAGAGCAATTCCCTAACCTCTGAGGCCTTCAGTTCAAATTCTAATAAGCCCAGTTTATAAAGGTTTCCTAGGTCAGATGGATTCAATGGTCTTGGCTGCCTTCTCCTAAGATTCTCTAGAAAGATCTGCAGCTGAAAACAATGAGAAACACTAACTTCGAATGTTCACTAACCATCTTGTAATGGGACTACAGCCTTCCCCTTCAGTAAGCTGTAAGTCTTTGTCCCTAAAGGAGCTTTCCTAACTTAATGCAAAGATCTGGAGAATAAACTCCAGAAGAGAAGAGTTGGGAAACAATCCTGCAAGTGCTCAATCCCCAAATAGCAAAACACCAGCATTTTCAATACATAAAAGATGTCAGAAAGAAAAAGGAAGGAAGGAAGGAAGGAAGGAAGGAAGGAAGGAAGGAAACAAAAGCCAGAAAACAATGAACCACTGCATTGAAAAACATTGGCTTGGAATGCTTCCTAAGGGGCCATGAGTGACTTTCAGAACAAACTGGATGGCCCCTAGTCGCACATTACATCAAGAGGAGGGCACATTGTAGAGTAGGGCAGGGGAGCAGAGTCAGACTTGTAAGGTGAATGGGCTGGGGTCATAGTTAAGTGGGTAAAGCACTTGTCACATAGACATCAGGACCTGGGTTCACAGCCCTGCATCCCATACAAAGCCAGTCATGGCATATCTGTGTCACCAGTCTCCTACAGTGATAGGGCAGGCAGGGACAAGGGAATGTCCAGAAGGTCCTGAGCTAACTAGTGTGGTGTATGCAGGGGAGAGAGAGAGAGACAGAGAGAGTGAGAGAGAGAGAGACAGAGACAGAGAGAGTGAGAGAGAGAGAGACAGAGAGACAGAGACAGACAGAGAGAGACAGAGAGAGACAGAGAGAGGGAGAGAGAGGGAGAGAGACAGAGACAGAGACAGAGAGACAGAGAAACAGAGAGAGAAAGAGAAGTGAAAGGCAATGAACAATAATACCCAAGGCTGTCCTCTGACCTCTTTATATATGGAGTAAAACATGAGCGCTTGAATTTATATGCATAAGTGTACACTCACACACATAAATGTGCATACTATATATACACCATACAAACACACACACAAATAATAAACAAAAATGAAAAGAAGACATTCAGGCATGTAATTGGAGTTGTAGAGACTTCAGCTCTACAGTTCTCAGCAGTTCTTTCTCTCTCAAATCACTTTCTTTTCTGGCTGGGAACATTCCTCACCCTCCTTCCAAGACCCTGAACTTCGGAACACTACAGTTTTCCCTGAAGAGACCAAAGAACAACTTCTAACCGCCCCCCCCCCCCCCCCCCCCCCCCCCGCCAACCTGCTCTGAAAGTTGATGAGGTTTCACCCCTCTACACAACCCACTGGGAGGCAAAGGCTCTGTAGGAGAAGCCATGAATATTACCCACAGGTCTGGGGTCTTGAGAAAAATCTATGCAGAGAGGTTTAGTTTGTAAATTTAATTTCTGCTGGCTAATTAGTCATTCCTGAATGAAACAAAAGAGAAAGAGAGAAAGAGAGAAGAGAGAGAGGGGAAGAGGTTTAATCTAGTGCAGGCTTTGAAACAAAGCATAAGATTAAAGCTAACTTCTCAGGAAGAATTCTGAGAGTAGCACAAAGAAAATTGGATAACTGATATTAAACCATGACATGTCTGAGAGGAAAAAAAAAAAACACTTAAATTCTTTCTTAAATGAAACTATTCTCTCTCATAATTTCTTAAAGATGTATCCTCCCCAAAGGGTCAATGTGAAACTTGCGGTTTTCTTTTTCATCTTCTATAAGTCAGAGAGCTAAAGATTGTTTCACTGACAAATTATTCGAGCAGCATTGCAAGTTTTTAAAAAAGAGAAGATGGCGTGCTTTGATGAATGGTTTGAGATCTTCAAGCTCAAGTGCTCAGTCAAAACTGTTGGTAGGGAAGGGGCTGATCCCAGAAAAAGAGGCCATGAGATCCAGCCACTAATTCTCCTAACTCTGGCGGAACCCAGAAAAGCTGTTTGCCTGGGCATCTTCTGTTGTCTACAAGGGAAAATGGGGCTGGGTTTTGCAGCCCATAGTACCAGATTGAAAGATTTAGTTTAAAACATTTAGACATGAGGTTGGGCAATGACGTCTCTGAGTAAATTCAGTTCCTGGAACTAAATAGACAGAAAAAAAAAAGTTTTAGGCTGATAGGAAGCTGTGTGCCTCGCAAGTGGTGTTTTGGAAAGAAATTTATTGGAAATGATGGGAGCCTCATTACAGTTAATTAAGCGGATCGTCTTGGTTACAGAAGTTGACCTGGGTTTGACGGAGTCACCACAAGAGAAACTGGTGTGGGAAAACACCCGGAACATCTGCAGACAGGCAGTCATCATCACAGGCATGTAGGGGAAAGGCAAAACCAGCTTGAGGTTGCACGACTCAGAATATTCTGGAAAGAAGAAACTGAAATTACCAGATTGAGTTCAATACAGTGATTCTCGATGGGGAGTGGGACAAGAAAGGATCTCTGTAACTCAGGATGAGACACATAGCGCTGAACCTGCTTCACAGTGAGACCCTCACACACATCCAACTCCTTAGCAAGGGACAGCAGTGAGATGTGCAGGCAGGAAGAAGAAAGTTCTATGAGGTATGGAAAGGACACAAACAGGGAAATCAGGTAGTGAATATGGCATATTGTTCGTGGCAGCCCTGCTGTGTGAAAACAGTGGCTCTTGTCAGCCTCCCCCATAAGAACAGTGTACAGAATAAACTAGTTCTCTATGGTGGTTTGAAGGAGTATGTCCTCTGCAGATTCAGATGTTTGGTCCCCAGTAGGTGGCGCTGTTTGGGGAGGTATAGGAGTGTGGCCTGGGGGGTGGGGGTGGGGGGGTGGCCTTTGAGGTTTAATGCTTGACACCACTCCACCTGCTTTCTCTGTTTCCTGCTTGCAAACGGGGATGTGAGTCCTCTGTTTCTACTCTAGTTGCTAGCAACCTCCATTCCAAGATGTGGACTCACATCCTTGGCCATCATAATCCCACATAAACTTTTTCTTCTATCAGTTGCCTTGATCATGGTATTTCATCACAGTAACAGAAAATTAACAAATATATTTCGTTTCTGACTATCCCGTAACCCCCCCCACTCCCAACCCCCCAACTCCACACATCCATACATTTGTATCAAAGAGGAATGCATATCCCTGTGGAAAACCCAAGTGGTGATTCTGGGAATGTTGGGTTACATCAGACATTGATTACAAATTCAAGCCTTGGAAATTTTGTTCTTAGTAGAAGTCCCCCTTTGCAGGAATTGTGAAGAATTTAAGTTCTGTTGTTTCCCTTTCAATGGTGTAGAGAGAAGATTGGGAAATACATGGGAAGAGTTTCATTCATGGATTTAACAAGAGTTGATTAAATACCTACTCTGCAAGATCTGTGCTTGCAGCAGAGACTTCCAAAGGGGCTCAAAACCCATCCCTATAGTCACTTACTTAGGATGCTAAGTGTGAATTGAACTGTGTGAAAGAGAGAGCAAGACATGAACCTCAAATAACTAGTAAGTCAAGTCTACACATCATTGGAGATCAGACAAGAGAGGAAAATTTTCAAGGAGGTTCACAGCTGCCCTGAGAGGGCACTGAATGCTGAAGATAATCCAAAGCAAGAATGTGGGAGTGAGACTAAGAACTCTAAAAGTGGCTTGCTAGGGCATGTGAACCACAAGACTAGAAGACAAAAAGATAGATGCAAAAGGGTTTGACAGCAGGGTTGGAGAGATGCCTCAACAGTTAAGAACACTAGCTGCTCTTCTAGAGGTCCTGAGTTCAATTCCCAGCAGCACATGGTGGCTCACAGCCATCTGTAATGGGATCTGATACCCTCTTCTGGTGTGTCTGAAGATAACTACAGTGTATTCATATAAAATAAATAAATAATTTTTTAAAAGGGGTTCCACAGATGAGAAGCAGTTCAGCTGTAACAAAACCAGAGCAACTTAGGAGTCAACTGCTAGTTGCCATGTGCAGTCACATTACAATGATTTGGGGTCTTGCTTATAAAATTGGATGGCAGGGGCTGTCCTCATGCCACAGGGTAAGAACCATAGCATCAAGTTTGATGTATAGTGAAACCTTTAGAGAAGTTGAGTCCCTTCCTCTGACTACATCCTACCATCCTACAACATCTATATCCACACTAGGAAGCAAAAGGATATCTCACCAGAACTCTGTTTAGCTTGATCTGGAACTCTATACTATAAACTCTCTTTGGTAGAAGGAATAGCAGCACAACTCTTGTTATCTGAGGGCTGAGGATAGGCCTCAGTTGGTAGAACACTTGCCAAGTATCACAAAATCCTGGGCTCTGTCCCCAGCACCATGTAAACCAGACATGGTGGTGCAGATTTGTAACCGTAGCACTCAGAAAGTAGAGAAAGTGGGGTCTGAAGTTTGAGGTCAACTTGGGTTACATGAAACCCAGTCTCAAAAAACAACGTAAAAGAAAGTCTTATGAATACTTCAGAGGAGGAAAACAGAATATCTTCTAAGTCTAGTTCCTTTTAAGAAACCACTATTGGGAGGAACAGACACATATTTTATATACACTCTGGGTGGAGGAAGTTCTTCCCTCTTAAAGTTAGCACACTGCAGATAGGGAATGTTGGTAGTAAATTGGAAATTGAATTTTATTAACTACAGTCATCTCTTTTTCCTTCTACTTAGTCTAATAACTGTTATCAGCTTTAATAGTGTGTGTGTGTGTGTGTGTGTGTGTGTGTGTGTGTGTGTGTGTGGTACTTGCTCAAACATACTTGAGTAGGTCAGTTCCCACCCCACTTTGAGGCAGAGTCTCCCTGGTTTCTGTTGCTGTGTCATATACCCCATAGCTAGCACTTAAGCTTCAGGCCATTCTCCCATCTTCTCCTCCCGTCTCACCCCAGGAATGCCCAAGTTACAGATTCCTGAAACTGCATCCAGCTTTCCACATCCAGCTTTTCTGTGGACTCCAGAGATCCAACTCGGGCTTTCAGGAGGACACACCAAGTGCTTTACCTGATAAACTATCTCCCTGGCTCAGTTTTGGTGCTTTGTTACAACCAAAGTGTATCAAATAACTCCACACCTTACGACAATTCCCTTTGTTCTCAATCACTACTACTCAAGAATGGTGAGGCATTTAAGGGACATTCCTGTCCGCACAGGAGGCTTCTCTACCAACTTCACATCTTCAGAAAAGGATCCCAAAGGCCAGATGAAAGGGATAAGATGGTAGAAGAAAATCCCACAGTAAGCCACGTTTGGGGCTCTATATCATTTTAAATGTACTAAGCAGTGTAAGCTTTTGTATCTTGTAAATGTTTATGGTAGAAGAACCAGCTAAAACAGCTCCATAGGCCAAGGCACTTGACACCAAACCTAATGGCTTGACTCAAATTCCCAGAACCCCACATGGTTCGAGAACAGAACTAACTCCTGCATGTTGTCCTCTGATTTCCACATATGTGTCATGGCATGTGCATGCCCACATACACATATAGACACACACACACACACACACACATACACACACAGGGTGAAAGAGAGAGAGAGAGAGATGAACACATCGAGAGAGACACACACACAAAGACATACACACACACTTTTAAAAAAAGAGTTAGTGTAGCCTAAGCTTAGACACCTCTGTTTCTCTTTCCTTTAACTACACGCTCACTAACACTGAGTTGCTCTGAGGACAAACATCAATACTATCAGGTTTGTTTGTTTTTCAACAAATTGAGATTTAAGAATAGTTGGCTGCTCTTAGCAGCTTTGTGACCTGGGAAGTTGCAGATTCCCAGTAATAATAGAAATGAATCAGTGTCCTCCGTAAATATGTAAAGGAATTGTGTTGAGTGCTGATTCAGTCTCTCCGTGAATGCAGTGACCATCTATTAACAAATGTGGTTTTCTCATATTTAGTGCCTATTCCTTTGTCCCGAAAACTGGTTTACTTACTGACTGGTGGTTTTAAGATCTTTGCATATATATTTCACATTGTGATTTTCCCAATTAAAATTTTTTCCTTAGCAATAGGAAAGTGTAGGAATGGGTGATCACTAACTCTATGCTTAAAATAATAATAATAATAATAATAATAATAATAATAAATAATAGTAACAAATAGTCAGCCAGGCAGTGGTGGCACCCGCCTTTAATCCCAGCACTTGAGAGGCAGAGGCAGGTGGATTTCTGAGTTCAAGGTCAGCCTGGTCTACAGAGTGAGTTCTAGGACAGCCAGGGCTACACAGAGAAACCCTGTCTTGAAAAACCAAAAAACAAACAAACAAACAAAAAAGTCAGCCTTTGTCTAATGCATTTAAGTAGATAAATCCACTAATGAGGATGTCTATTATTATTATTATTACAATTTCTACTGTAGTAATGAGGGTTGAATTCAGCCTTGCACATACCTCCAACTGGAGGCCAAACACATGAGCCAGAGGGAGACGTTCCATAACATAATACTGAGCCATAGGCTGGGAGCTGACTGAAGGCAGTAAGCTGAGTAGCCACTCTCACCCTCGTCTCCATCGCTGAAGTCTCACTGTCCTTCACTAAACAACGACGGTCTCTGGAACTACTATTCCAGTGGAAAAAGGTAGCAGTGTGCCCGAAACCCCAGCACTTGGGAAACTGAGTCAGGCATAGCACGAGTTGGAGGACAGCCTGGACTACATAGTGAGACTACATAGTGTTTTCAGCAAGAGGAACAAATTCAGTGTTTAATATCTACTCCTGTCTCTGTGTCTGTGTGACTGTGTGTCTGACCCTTGTTTGTGAAACTTGACACATACGTGAGATTTCTTGCTATCTTAATACTTTCACAATTTATTTTCTCAGTTTTCGTCCTTTTTAAGTCATACTTTTGCGCTATCTGCAGCTGCGCTTGGCACTCGAGTATCAGGGCAGCGCGGAGCCTGTGGACCTTGACTTCTATGAAGTCATACTTTCGTGCTGTCTGCAGCTGTGCCTGGCACCCGTGTATGAGAGCGGCACCGAGCCTGGGGAACCTTGACTTCTGGGTTCTTTTTACCCCAAGCAAACCCCGGCTCTAAGTTTGAAATACAGTATTCATTGTTCTTTGGCAAAGAAAGTAGCCGTCTATTAGCACGGGACTGTGTTATGTCACACTGGTGGCTGAGCTCCACTAAATGCCGCGACCTATGTGGCTTTCGGTTCCTGTGATAAACACAACTTAAAGCGACTTGAGGAGGAAAGGGTGTTTGGATTTTTTTTTTTTTTTTTTTTTGGTTTTTGTTTCTTTACCTTACAGCAAATAATTTTTTTTATGAAGACAATTCAGGCTAGAAACTCAAAGCAGGAAGTGGAGCAGAGGCCACGGAGGAGTGCCGCTTCCTGGCTCGCTCTCCAGGCTCATGTTCAGGTTCCTTAACCCTACGACCCAGGACCACACATTCAGTCCACACAGTGGGCTGGACCTACCATATCAATTATTAAACCAAGAAAATGCCTTCACAGACTTGCCTTGTGACAATTCAATCCTGATGGAGGCACGTTCCCAACAGACATGGTTCCCTGCTCCCAGATGATGCTAGCTAGCTTCTGTCAAGGAAAGAAAATAAATAAATAATCAGCACATGTTGCTGGGTCATTTTCTGAGGCAATGCACTCTTTTCCCCTTTGTCTCATTTTAATGTGGTACACAGTCATAATGTGTATGGGGTGAGGCACTGTTGTTGATTGTCAAAGGAGATTTCACTTGGTATATTTTAATGTTTTGCAGAATTTCGTTATTTTTAATAATTTAGGATTTGTTACTCCTTCAATGAGATCGGATGTTGTTTTTCTGTTTTTTCAATCTATCTTTATAAGATTTTGGTACAATGTTGCATTGGCTTTCTAAAAATAAGCAGGAAGCTTTCCTATCTTTCCCAGGCCTCTGAAACAACTTGTAAAGCCTCAGAATTGTCAGTGCTTGCGATAGGAGGGAGCCTGGTCTCAGGGGAGCCTGAACGTGCATTTGCGTGCGGGTGTGTGTGTGTGTGTGTGTGTGTGTGTGTGTACACGTGCGCGCCTGCTCTCTCTCTCTCTCTCTCTCTCTCTCTCTCTCTCTCTCTCTCTCTCACACACACACACACACACACACACACACACACACACACACACACGTGTACCTAAGACTGACCTTCAACTCCTTATCCTCCTGCCTCTGCATCCCAAGTGCTGGGCTTACATGTGCGCCCCAACAAGCTAGGCCAGTTACTTTCTCTTCTTGATTAAGCTGGGTGAAGCTAGCCAGTAGCCGACCCTACAGTAACCACTTCTGGATTGAAAACCTGCCTGAGGTACTTCTTATCTTCATAAAAAGAAGTGTTGCTCTTAGGACAGATTCAGTTACACCATGAAAACAAATATCGGCACCCAATGGCCTGTGGCTTTGTCATGATCACTGGGAAAACCAAGGGGAAAGGGCATGAATGGTCACTTGATGGCTCTTGGAACTCCTTTCTTGAAAGCTCTACCCGTCACTTCCGGTCAGCTTCACGACTCAGAGCAGGATATGCCTGAGCCTGTGTTGCTGCGGCAGAGAAGTGGATTCCTCCCCAGAGCTATACAACCCATCAGAGTGAGTGACATGAGCAGGCTATGAGGTCTGGGGAGAACCACATAGCTTCTCAGGCTTCCATGTGGATCCATCGGAATACTATAATAAATTACTTTATGCCAAAAACACTAAGGAACTGCTGCGGTGTACTTCATGCAAGACTCCAGTGGGCTGATAGCCTTTGCAGCTTTCTTACTTATAAGCCCAGCCTCTCTAACAAGAACCGAGTTGTTAATTTTATATGCTATAGTTCTTACAATCTATAAGGCACAGAGGACCGGGCTGAAAGGCTGCCAATCTGGAAAGAATTTTCAATTAAATCACAGGGCATCTTCAAGGCAGTAGGACATTCTACGCCAGTAGTGCTGTATACAGATGCCAGAACTGTCAGCTACTTTCCTCTAACATTTGGATGGTTTACCAGTGTCCTGGTCAAAGGATGGTACTGTGTATAGGACATGATTTGAATGTGTCCAGAGTGCATGTATTAGAAGCTCAGTCCTAGGGCAACAATGTTAAAAAATAATGGGATCCTTAACCCTTAAGAGGTAAATATAAATAAGAGGGTCATTACTGTCCATATACAGGTCTGGCCCTGACTTCTTTTCCCTGCCGCTGTTTCTTTCCACAAATTCCTATCACAATGTCACCTACAACAGTCCTTACCACAGATAATACTATTGTTATTTGGACTTTTATCTCCATAACTATAATAAAATAATTCTATCTCTCTCTTGTACTTAGCCTCAAGTATTTTGTTATAATTCCAGAAAACCAAATACAGATAACTCCCTCATAGCACCGGCTAATTTTTTCCATTAATTAATGAATTTATTCACTTTACATCCAATTTGTACCCCTCCTCTCTTCTCAGTAACCCCCTCACATTGCCCCCTACCCCCTCTCCTTCTCCTCTGAGAAGGGGGAGGACCCCTTGGGTACCAATGCACTCTGGCACATCAAGTCACTGCAGGACATTCTCTTCCACTGAGGCCAGACAAGACAGCCCAGTTATGGGAACAGGATCCGCAGGCAGCAGAGTCAAGGACAGTCCCTGTTCCAGTTGTTGGGGAACTCTCATGAAGACCAAGCTGCATATGTGCTACGTATATGAAGGGAGCCTGGTCTAGCCCGTGCTTGCTCTTTGGTTGGGAGTTCATGCTCTGGAATCTCTCTAGAGTCCAGGTTAGTTGACTCTGATGTTCTTGTGGAGTCCCTATCCCCTCCAGATCCCTCAATCTTTCCCTCAACTCTTCCACAAGATTTCTCAAGCTCTGTCTAATGTTTGGCTATGAGTTTCTACATCTGTTTCAGTCAGCTGCTAGGTGGAGCCTCTCAGAGGACAGTCATGCCAGGCTCTTGTCTGCAAGTGTAACAGAGAATCATAAATTCTCAAGGATTGGTTCTTGCCCATGGCATGGGTCTCAAGTTGGGCCTGTCATTGGTTGGCCATTCCCTCGGACTCTGCTCTGTCTTTGTTCTCCTACTTCTTGTAGGCAAGACAAATTTTGGGTCAAAGATTTTGTGGGTAGGTTGGTATCCTTATCCCTCTACAGGGAGTTCTGCCTGACTACAGGAAGTGGCCACTTCAGGTTCCAATCTCCCATTTCAAGAAATCTCAGCCAGAGGTCCCTCATACTCTCCCTGGAGCCTCCCCCATCCCAGGTCTCTGGTACATCCTAGAAACACACACCCCCACACCTGCCACAAAGTTTCATTCTCTCTCTCAGCTCCCTCTCCCCTGCTTTCCCTACACCTGATCCCCCGCCCTCCGTTCCCCTTCCACCTCCTCTTTCATCCAGTTCCCTTCCTCCATCCCCCTGCAATGACTAGTTTGTTTCCCCTCCTGTACTGGCTGGTTTTGTGTGCCGACTTGACACAAGCTGGAGTTATCACAGAGAAAGGAGCCTCCATTGAGGAAATGCCTCCATGAGATCCATCAGTAAAGTATTTTCTCAATTATTGATCAAATGGGGAGGGCTCATTGTGGATGGTGCCATCCCTGGGCTGGTGTCCCTGAGTTCTATAAGAAGGGAAGATGAGCAGGCCAGGGGAGCAATCTAGTAAGCAGCACCCCGTCATGGCCTCTACATCAGCTCCTGCCTCCAGGTTCCTGCCCTGTGTGAGTTCCAGTCCTGACTTCCTTTGGTGATGAACAGCTGTGTGGAAGTGTAACTTGAATAAACCCTTTCCTCTCCAACTTACTCCTTGGTCATGATGTTTTGTGCAGGAATAGAAACCCTAACTAAGACACTTTCTGAGTGAGATTTAAGCATCCTCCCTTGAGCCCTCCTTGTTACTTAGAATCTTTGGGTTTGTAGATTATAGCGTGGGTATCCTGTATGTATATTTATGGCTAATATCCATTTATAATTTTGGATCTGGGTTACCTCATTCAGGATGATATTTTCTAGTTCCATCCATTTGCCAGAAAATTTCATGATGCCCTTGCTTCTAATAGCTAAGCAATGTAATTGAATCGAAGACCCAGAAATAAACCCACACATGCATGGACACTCGATTTTTGGCAAAAAAGTCAAATCCATACAATGGAAAATGAAAGCATCTTCAACAAATGGTGCTGGTCTAACTGGATGTCTTCAAGAGTAAGACTGCAAATAGATCCATATTTATCATGCTGCACAAAACTCAAGTCCAAGTGGATCAAAGACCTCAGCATAAAACTGGATACACTAAATCTAATAGAACAGAAAGTTGGGAATAGCCTTGAATGCACTGGTACTGGAGAGAACTTTCTGAACAGAACACAAATGGCTCAGGCACTAAGATCAACAATTAATAAATGGGACCTCATGACACTGAAAACCTTCTATAATGCAAAGGCCATAACAGCAGCCTACAGAATGGGAAAAGATCTTCCAACCCTACGGCTGACAGAGGACTAATATATAAAGAACTCAAGAAGTTAAACACAAAAAAAACACAAAAAAATAAACAAACAAACAAACAAAAACCAAATAACCCAACCTTAAAAATGGAGTACAGATCTAAACTGAGAATTCTCAACAGAGGAATCTCTAATGTCAGAGGAATATTTAAAGAAATGCTCAATGTCCTTAGCCGTCTGGAAAATACAAATAAGATGACTCTGAGATTCTAGTTTACACCCATCAGAATGGCTAAGATAAAAAAACCTCAAGAGTTGGCAGATGCTGGCAAGGATGTGGAGCAAGGGGAACACGCCTCATTGCAGATGCAAACTTGTACAACCACTCTGGAAATCAATTTGGCAATTTCTCAGACCCAAATCCCAAGACCCAGGTATGCCACTCCTGGACATGTACCCAAAAGATGCTTCATCCTACCACAGGGACACTTGTTAAACCATGTTCATAGCAGCTTTATTCTTAATAGCAAGAAACTGGAAACAACCCGGATGTTCGTCAATTGAAGAATGGATAAGGAAAGTGTGGTTCATTTGCACCTGCTATTTTTTAACCTCACACACTTATGACTTGCACACTTTTATAGGATAGTCTGTGAATGTCTCGTGCAAAGTCAAGATTTAAGAAAGCCATCCCAGGATGCTCAATGGCAATAAATGCATACTATACAGGTATAGGGAAGAGGTTAAGCATGGAATTTGCCTTCACAGATCTCATCATTCAGGGAAGATACTTACATTAATTGAATTATAATCAAATGAAACTATAAAGACTTGTGCAGAATTCCATGCAAGTTTATAACATCCAGATCCAGCTACATATTTCATAGCTTTCCCGAGGAAATGGAAAACAGGTTAGGATTTGAAGAAACAGGACAGGAGTTTATCTGATGGAAGGTTAAAAACAAAAACAAAAACAAAAAAAAACAGAGCCCAAGAAGCAGACAGACTGATGGACCAAACACACATTGGAATCCACAAATCCCTACCACAATATCATCAGCATCCAAGTCCTCACCAGAGACAATACTGTGTGTGCAACTTTATTTGACGGGAAGGGCTCATGTGCCAATTTAAATGTGTGCAGATCAGAGAGTCTGTTCTCTCCTTCTGCCTCGTGAGTCCCAGGGATTGAGCTCCCACCATCAGGGTTGGTAGCAAGCCCTTCCACCCACTAAGCCATCTTGTCGTCCCCTAACCTGACTCTTTAAATGACGAGAAAAAAGATTGGATAGAGAGAAAGGTCAATGTTTTATAAACATGTGCCCTCCATGAAACATGACGATTAGGATCTTGATATAAATCATCTCCATAGACGTGATTGCCAACAAAGGGAGGGAACAGAGACCAGCAAGGTTAAGTAGCTTGCTCTAGGAGACATGGGTAATAAGGAATTGCAACAAGCTATATGGGACTCTCATCTCCCTGGTAATAAACCCTGTATCTGTATTACACCCTGCAGCCAACAACAGACTTGGGGAAAATACACCAAACCAGTGGTTCCCTGTGTGTGGTCTTAAAATCGACAACATCAGTGCCCCCACCTGGAGATTAATTATAAATACAGATTCTCCAGCTCTTGAGAATCTACTTGCTGAGGGGGTCAGAAATTGTAGGCGCAAGGCACAGCAACCTGCCAACAAGCCCCTGTTCTAAGAACCAGCGTGCTGCGGAACATCTGATGAAGAGACTTTAACCCCCCACTTACTATTTCTGGAGCATTTCTTCTCCAAACACAAACAGTGCCTTGGGGGTTTTAACCTCTAAGGAAAGTGCTTACATTGGTCCTGTGAACGTGCAGTTGGCGGCCGCAGACCAGCTGCGGTTCTGTACGCAGATGTTTTTGCTGGGATATAAAAACAACCCAGCAGAGCCCGGGCCCCAGCCCCCAAGCTTGGGGGGCTAACGGCATGTACATTTTCCATGCCCCTGGAGAACGGCAAGCCTCAGAGGAGTAAAAAGAGACTTCCTGTCCCTTTGTAGTCATTAGAAATAAAAATAAAATAAAATAAAAATAAAATAAAAATCTAAGGCGAGACTTCAAAGCTCAAAAGAGGATTCCCACCATCCTTAATAAAGAAAATCCATCCTGCCCCACCCTGACCCGAGAGTCATCCCTGGGGAAGCATTAAGTCAATCACTGTGGTGCCCTTTGGGGCAAAATTAGTAACAGGAACTGTGTTTGAAGGAGCTTGGTATTGAGGCTTTCCCTGTGATCGACAGAGGAAATAGTGGAAATGAGACGTAGGCTGTGGGGTGCCTGGAAGCAGCAGGCATTAGGGTTGCTAATTAGGGTTGTGTCTAAGGATGGGAAAGGCCTTTTGTTACAGAAGGTAGTAGCCTCTTCCTCTCATCTCCCTGCCAAGACCTCAAATAAAATTGTTTCCCCCTGAAAATGCCCATCTCGGAACCTGTGACCTACTTTGTTGTGCTCTGAAGGAGGCTGCTCCCAGGGGAAGGACACACTGCTGCCTTGTCTGCGCTCTAGACAAGAGCGCAGACAATGTCAACTTCCTGCCAGGTCGAGCCCAGCCCAGACCAGCAAGCTGTAGCGGCAACAACCTCAGAACCTTTCCTTCGGATGGAAGTCCGAAGGTAGAGAGAGAGGCTTACCTGTATGGCCCTGGGAAGTTCAGAGAATTAGTCTAGGAAGGAAGCAGCTTAAGTGGGAAGCAAAAGCCCTCAATCACTTCAGATGATGAGGGAAAAGTTGAGAAGGCTGGGTTATGCCCATAGGAAACACGTTTGTTTCTTGGCTCCCTGCAGGGGCATGCCCACTAGCAAATGCTCAATCACTTCATTATTCGTTTGATCACAAAAGAAGGAAGGCCTTAGAGGGAAAATACTTTTATTTTTCACCAAGCAACCACCACAGGTAGGAGTTGGGTGTTTCTCTTTCTCGTCTTGATGCGAAGTCAGGGCGGGGGTGGGAGGAGCTTATTTTGTTTTTCTTGGCTTTTGTATATATCCACGGTTCTTGTTACTGGCCTTGGTTTTTTTGTTTTGTTTTTTCTTTCTTCTTTTTTTCAGCAGGTGCTAGTTTCAGAAAACAGCCGGGATTCTAATGAATATATGAATATGCATATATTTTTTGGTAAAAAGGCTTCCGTGAGCATGTGTGACTTGTGAATAATACCACAATGGTCACAGAAAGACTGGATACAAAGACTTAGGTGGGCGCTTAGGTGAGGGTTGGTGAGATGGCTGGGCAGTCCAGACCTCCTACTCTTCTAGGGGAGCTGAGTTTGGTCTCCAAGGGACACATCTGCCTCTAACTCCAGCGCCGGGGGGGGGGGGGGGGGGGGAACCAATGCTCATCTCTGGTCTCTTTGGGTACTGTACATGTACACACATACACACACACACACACACACACACACTTAAAAATAAAAGCTTTATTTTTAAACAACCCAGCAAGTTGATAGGGCTGGAGATATAGCTCACTGACTGCTCTTCCAGAGGACTGAGGTTTTAATTCCTAGCACCTACATGATAGCTCATGATCACCTGTAACTCCATCTCCAGGATACCCAACACCTCCTTCTAACCTCTGTGGGCACTTGCACTCTCATGCACATACAAACATATGTAATTG
Organism: Tokudaia tokunoshimensis; assembly: GCA_036184795.1. Classification (NCBI taxonomy): domain Eukaryota; kingdom Metazoa; phylum Chordata; class Mammalia; order Rodentia; family Muridae; genus Tokudaia; species Tokudaia tokunoshimensis. Next base: position 32,843,857 of record BTHU01000016.1, on the reverse strand, counting down.
AAAGTAAAATTAAAAAAAAGTAATGGCATCATAGATAATATTTTGGGATTTGTCTTGTAATGCCCAAAATTAACCTGTAAGCCCCACCTGCCCAGGAACCCAGTAACTTCCCGTGATGCTGGGAATTATAGTTCTTGGGAAATAACAAAGCATCATGGGAAAGAACAGTGGCCTATAGGTTTGCCCTCATAAGCCCCTGTAACACATGGCTGAAGGCCATTCTCATGTGGGAAGTTCTGCGAAATGGTCCCAACTAAAGTCCACCTCTTGGTCAATATCTAATATTTAATAAAGGTTGCTTTAAATTTGGTCCAAATGTTGGAGTTGTTTTTTTGTTTTTTTTCCAGCGTATCCCAGGATTACCAGTCTCCTAAATCAACATGCAAACTGTAAAATTCACTTAGTGGAGGGAAGAGAACATTTGCTATCAGGTGTCTCTGATCTCCACCTTTTCTTTTGGTGAGGATCAGGTTCCTGCATGCTTGCAGGCCACCTCTGACTCACTCCTGGTGGCCACAGCTGCTGCTTTTCATTATTCTCTACTTTAGCGGTTCCATACATGTATATAATGAATCTTAGTAGTCTTCTCCTTCCGTCTCTCCCCCACTTGAAACCCTTTGTCTCAACGAAGAGCCCCTCCTTCTTTCGTGTCTTTTGTGTGTGACTTACTCAGTCTAAGGGAAGCTGCTTGCGTGAGCGGTGGTGGGAATTTATTTCCTGGAGCATGGGCAACTTGTCAGTTTCTACATCGCTGCAGAGGATGATAGCTTCTCCCTTGGCAAACATTAACTTCAGTCCTGTAGGGAGGGGTGGGACCTCAGGGGACCCTCCCACACCCTTGATGACTGTCAACAACCTAATCACCTGAAGCTCTAGTTCAGGTAACCACATGAAGGCAACAGCTATGTCAAGCCCAGAATGGCTTCTTTCTGTCTCCTCTTCCCTGAGCATTGGAGAATGTGATAGAGTTGTCCCCTTTAGGGTTAAATAAGACTCCAACCTTCTTAATCTCAAATAAAATGTTATTACCACACTCTTCCTGGGTCTGTCTCCTCAGACCCTTTCTCAATGTCTGCCCTAGGGCCATCAACCTCACAATGGAGAAAGAAAATGGCTACCTCCAGTAACACCACTGACAGATTGGCCGTGGTCTTCCAAGTGAAGATCACAGTGGTTTCCCAATTATCTACTAAGGGCTTTGTTCTAATCTTAACACGTCTGACCACAGGCATGGGTCTTCCCTAGCAGAGAACAAGAGGTGTTCTGGGTTTCACCTCATCAATATCCATCCCCTCTCCTCTGTAAGTGCCAGGGAGACTTAGAGGATCTGTGTCACCTCCAGAGTTCATCAAAGCTCCGGGTTCTTTGGATTTGAAGATTCTCTCTCTGGAATCTGGAGTGAGCCTAGACATTGACTATGAAGAGGGGCAGCTGGGACCAGGAGTAGAAAGTTCCATAGCTGTTAGGATCGTGGGGCGGCTTCAGAAAGACCACACCAGGCCAAACAGTTCCACGTGAGGTTTATTGAGAGAGGAAAGGGTAAAGTGGCAGCGGAAAGAGAAGGGGGAGAAGAGAGGCGGGATGAGGAGGCCTTCCTCTTTTATATGTATGGTGACATGGTTGCAGGTAAATATGGGAGGTGAGCCAAATGGATTCTGGGAATATGGTGGCTGTTGCCTTGGCAACAGGTGTGCAGGTAGCTCTGTTGCCTATGTGACATCACTGGTTTTGGAGGTCCTGATACCAATAGTAGCGGTTCACAATGCCAGTCAGTATGCCAGTCATCATAATATAACTGGTTCCTCTTTAACAGCATCCATAAGAAAGAAGTGGAGTCAGGGAGACAGCTCAGCAGCTAAAAGCTCTTCGCATACAAGTCTGAGTTCAGTTCCAGAACCCGCATGAAAAGCCCGATGCGATGATGCATTCCTATAGTGAGGGAGAGGCAGAGGCAGGAGAACCAAATGCTGGGGGTATGCAGTGGGGACAGAAACTACACACAAAGTTGCCATTGACTTCCATGCTTCACATGGGACATGCACAGCAACACACACACACAAGCACGCATGCACACACACATGCACACGCACACACATACAAGAACACACTTTTAATCTTTTTTTGTTTCTTTATGTATATGGGTTTTTGTCAGCATATATGTCTGTCTACTTATTTGCATGCCTGATGCCTCAGATACTAGAAGATTGTGCCAGATACTCCAGAACTGGAGTTGCAGACAGTTATGAGCCACCATATGGGTGTTGAGAATCCAAACCTGGTCTTCTGGAAGAGAGCAGCAAGGGTTCTTAACAGCTAAGCCATCGCTCCTGTCCAAATAAATACTTTTATAAAGACAGAAGGAAAAGAAACACGTAAGATTCCACCAAGTGAACTCCTGACTATCTTGCCTCTACTCCCTAAGTGTTAGGATCCCTGGTATGGACACCAAACATGACTTATGAAGTGAAGGGATTGGAAAACAGAAAGCAGGTAATAGAATAAGGGGGTGCCATGTTCCAATCCCAGCATGCAGCAGTACTCATCAGCTTTGGCCACGTGTCTCTGGCTTTAGAGTCCAGAATAGAAGAGACTACTGGGACAATTGATGTGGTTAGCTGGAACTAAGAAATTAGCAGTGATTAAAAAGAGACCAGCATCACTTAGGTGAAGTCTGGGAAGTGTTTTCTAAGAGCACAAAGAAGCTGTATTCCGGAGATCTGAAGAGTGCTTTGACATTAAACATGAAGATCCAGAGTTTGTTGTTTGCCCAGCTGGTTTCCTGTCTTGAGACCTTGAACTTTGGACTTTTAACATTGTTGAGACTGATATAGACTATGGAGACTTCAGAAGTTGGACTAAATGAATTTTGCATTATGCTATATTTAGTTATGTCCCCTACAGACCCATATGTTTGAACAAGCCTATGGGGTCTAGACAGTGGAATGTGATGATTTCTATATGCTTGGGCTAGGGAGTGGCACTAGTAGGAGATGTAGCCTTGTTGGAATAGGTGTGTCACTGAGGAAGTGGGGCTTTAATACCCTAGTCCTAGCTAGCTGAAAGACAGTCTTCTCTTACTGGCCTTCAGATGAAGATGTAGACTTCTCAGATCCTCCTGCATCATACCTGCCTGGATGCTGCCATGCTCCTGCCTTGATGATTCTGAACTGAATCTCCAAACCTGTAAGCCAGCCCCAATAAAATGTTGTCTTTGTAAGAGTTGCCTTGGTCATGGTGTCTGTTCACAGCAGTAAAACTCTAACTTAGACAATGTGTGTGTGTATGTGTGTGTGATTATGTGTGTGACTGTGTATGTGTTCACACAAGTGTGTACACAGGCATGCACATATCACAGTGCATATATGTAGAGGTTAGAGGACCTTGAGTTCCAGTTCTCAGTGTTAATTTTTTGGAAGCAGTGTTTCTTGTTCTCTGGGTATATGCCAGGCTGTCTAGCCCCCAAGCTTCCATCTCCATTTCCATCTCTTGTCTCTCTGAAGGAGTGCTGGTATTACAGATTGCTCCTGCTCTAGTTTAATGTGGGTTCTGGAAATGTAAACTCGATCCTCATACCTTCCCAATAAACACATTTATCCCTTTATCCCTTTCTCTGCCCTTCATTCTAATATTGTTCACAGAGACACAACCTGAGAGATTCCTCAGGCAAGCAACATTCATCCCAGGATGGTCTTAAGATCTAGAGTGAAATAAAGGCAGCATCCATCTCAGTTCCGACCATGCTCGGGGAGGCAAGCTTTGAGTGGACTATACTCCAGAAAGCGTCAGTTGAGACCTACCAGGAGTCAGTTATTCCTTCTGCCAGGCAGACAGAATGGGGAAGTTGCCGTGGATAGATAACAATCTTTACGAAGTGCTACATCTGCACCCACTTTCTAATTCCTTCCTTCAACCAGAAAACAGAGAGTTTGTTTGTTTGTTTGCTTGTTTCTGGCTTGTCTCAGATGTGCACAGTCTGTTAACTGGTCCCAGACATGCACAGTTCATTGGCTCGCAGGCTGATGCAGTATACACACCAACCAGCCCTTGGATCATTAGTAGGCCAATTAGAAGGAGACTTGAAGAAAGATGATCACCACTGCCCATTGTGGGCCCCCTCTCTCAAAATAAAAACCCATGATGGGGAAAAAAACAGGCTCCTGGTTTCCTGAGCCTTATAAACAGTTTCTCATTTAGTCTTCTTGCTTACTACCACTTTTATGAATCTTTTAAAAATGCACTATAACATAAAAATCTAAGGCTGAAAAACACAGGGAATTCCAGAGTTCTATCCCCCAAATTCCCCAAATATTACCACAATTTCCATAATTCAGGAACCTTTTATTTGTGTGTTTATTTTTACTGCTTTTTACTTTTAGAAAGGGTTACATGTAGCCAGGACTGTCCTGGAACTCAGGATATAAACAGAGCTGTCCATGAGTTCCTGAGTCTTCTGCCTTTACTGGCTAAGTGCAGAAATTCCAGGAATATATAACCATATACCTAAAACAATAATTTTAAAATTATATTTTTATTTATTATGTGTGGGTCTGGGAGGAGGCACAGGTATTGGCATTTTCAGTGCAATATTTGCCTAACTTTCTTGATGTCCTAGATTCAATTCCTGGCACTGCAGTTAAACTAAGGAAGTAGAGTGGATATCTACTTTTGCCACACACCTAAGATTTAAGAATTATCAATTGGCTGGGCAGTGGTGGTACATACCTTTATCCCAGCACTCAGACGGCAGAGGCAGGTAGATCTCTGAACTGGAGACCAGCCTTGACTACAGAGTTCCAAGAAAGCTAAGACTACGCAGAGAAACCCTGTCTTGAAGCACCCCTGCCTCCACACATACCCAAATTACTAGCTGTACTCACTGACTGTGTTAAATATCAATCGATTAGCAAATATGCATGTTATAAATGCCTGCATTATACTGGCTGTCATAGAAAACAGATATTAGAGGTGAGAGATGGCCCAGCCATTTAGAGTGTTTGCTGCTCCTGCAGAAGAGAGGACTAGAGTTTGGCTCCCAGCACCCACATTGCTCAGCCCACAAGTGCCTATATTTCCAGCTCCAAAGGATCTGATACCCTCCTCTGGTCTCTTGCGGCCCACATATACATGGCAAATACAAATACACCTAACTAAAAATAAAAATACATCTTTTTGTTTGTTTTAAGAGAAAGAAGAGCAGAGGGGTTTAAAAATGAATTTTCACTTTGAATGTGCTTTCGATGAAAAATATGATCACGGATGAAATGTGAGCAAAACAAACGGATATCCAATGAAGATGCTTGATAGCTGGGAGAAGGGCATTGTCAGGTCACCATGGTTTAGAAGAAATCTTTTTTCCAGGACATCTGATCACTTCATCTTTGGGTTCTGTATTTGAAAACTGGCCTAGTTCTGAACCTGGGTGACAGAACACACTGTTGAGAAACCTTGCCTCTGGCATCTCGATCACACACTCTTGGTTCCCTTTGCTCTGGTGTATGGAATGGTTTTATTGTTGCTTGCCATCTCTTTTCTCCCTAGTGCTAGGAAGTTGTGACAATTGCCATTGATATCTTTGAGTTAGATCTCCTGATCTAAATTCTATCACCTGGCATCTAAGTTTTAAATGTAACCCCTGTGGTTGTTAATTTGGGATCTTCCTATCTGTGTCACAATTCACTGGTAATCTCCATAATGACGTCTCTGATCAGAAATGACTTCAGGAGCTATTTACTGCTGAACTTCTTAATTATACTGGAACTCATCATATCGGTCTATATTCTAATGCTTTGCATAATAGCATCATAATAACAGTTATTAAGTAAGACTTCTGGCTGTATGTCATATCCCACCATCTTTTGTTGCCTAGAAAGTATCCATAGCAATGACAATAATGCATTTCCATTTTTACTTTGGGGGAGGCTGTTTCCATTCCCCACGTAGGCTGTAAATCATCTATCATGATTCTATTAACGCCATCCACAGCTTTATCCTGTCTTGATAGGATATTAACTCCTGTATCCAAGGAGAATCTGCCTCAAGAAACAGATCCTCCATCATCTAACTTAGAATACTGCTACCCTTGAGGCAAAACATACACAGTCCAGTCCCACTTATGGTAATGGCCAGGTCCTGATGCTCCTTTTTGGTCTACACCTTCTTTGGTTATCAGACCAAGCTCAGTCCTCTGCCAAGTTGGGGTGGTATATCCTTAGGGTTTAGCCTGGTAACCAGGAGAGAATCTGGTAAAGGAGACATGTTTTCCTAACTAGTGGAGCACTGTATGGTTTTTGTGGTAGTTCAAATATAAAATGTCTCCCACAGGCATTTGAACACATGGGCCCCTGTTGGTAGAATTGTTTGGAGAGGCTATGGGGGTAGGGGTATAACTTTGCTGGAGGAAGTGTATCCCTGAGAATAGGCATTGAGCACATATAACTTTACCCATCTTTCAGTTTGCTCTCTCTGCTTCATGTTTGTCATTGGCCTTTGAGCTTCCCACTCAGCTCCCATACCTATCTCCAGCCATCTTTGTTTGCCATGATGAACTCTTATCTCTCTGGAACTATAAACCTGGTAAAACCCTTCTTTCTACGAATTGCCTTTGTCATGGTGTTTTTTCACAGCCACAGAGAGATAACTAATACAGTCTTGACACTTCAGAAGAGCACTGGCCTTTAACAGGAAGGAGTATGTCTTTCCTGGAAGCTTATGGCCTAGAATAAGAAAAATCATGGGGTTTAATACAATTAATTCAATTCAATTCAATTTTATTGGTTTTGCCATAACCAGTCCTGTCATATGTGTCAAGGTCCCATTGTTTCCTAGCCAGGGTGAGGACATTGGCCCTATGACTTATGACGTGGCCTCACTTCAGGTCTTACCCTTCACTGTTCTTCTGCCATTCTTACTACTGAGTCATGGGCCACAATTTCTCAGCCCTCAGGTTGCAAAAGCCAAGAGCATCTTTATAAGCTACCAGAGAGGCCACTGGCTTTCACAATGAGCTGTTAGTCTTCAATTAATGTCTCATATCTTTTTAATTGTCTAGTTAATAATTCATGCTTAATATATATGACAGGACTGTAATTTCTTTGTGCTTAGGGTCATCTTCTTCCATATTTCTCAGACACCTAAAACATGATATCCATTAGACTATTCTTGTCTATAATATACTTTTATAGTCATTTCTGGTTCAAGGCTCAATCAGTACTGTGCTATCTGGTGGCAAAGTGGAGCTCCTCAGTGCCCACTGAGGAAGTGATCTGGCTCCCAAGTCCATCAGGCTGTTCAGGTCCTGGATGGCACCAGTTTTCACAGACTGAGTGGTTAGAAAACAGACTCTGGGACAGCTGTGTGCAGAAAAGTCATTGTACATTGCTCTTGCAATCCCTGTAGAAGACAAGAGATCAGAGATGCCATCCCTATTAAGCTTCAGTTGATTTCTTGGCAAAAAGAGTCCATTTAGAGCTATGAAGAATTGGTGTGTATGTGTGTGTGTGTGTGTGTTGTGCTTACCTGCTCATGTGCATGGACAGGGCAGAGGATGCTATCATGGTGTCTTCCTCAATTTCTTTCCACCTTATTTTTTTGACATTGTTTCTCACTAACCCTGGAACTCATAATCTCGACTTGATTGACCCACCAGAAATCCCTGGGATTCTCTTCTCCACCCTTCACACCTCCACTTTACAGAAACAAGATGCCATGTTTGACTATATGTGGTTGCTGGGAACATGAATTTGGGTACACACACACACACACACACACACACACGTAAATAAAATAGAGATCCTACCCTACTATCTGAATGGCTTAAAAATTTTAAAGACATCAACAAACATTGGCAAGGATGTCAGACACATACGCAGCTACCAAGAATGCAAAACGGGAAAACCAGTCTAAAAACTGCAGCGATTTCTTTAGGAAATCAAACATATGCTCACCATATGACCCAGAAAGATGTTTTCTTAAGGCATTTATCCGAGATATGTGAAAATGTACAAAGTCTATATATATGTTTTCATATACGTTGGTTTTCAACAACTAGAAATAACCCAAGGGCGGGGCAGCGCAGCCACAACTCCAGACGGCGGGACCAGGACGGCAGGGCCCGGCTGGCAGTCCGGGAACCATGCCCCAGCCCGGAGCGTGGCCCAGTGCGAGCTGTGCGGAGACAACGGCACGCGAGGCACGGGCCGCGGCACGATGCCTGACCAAGCAAACCCAGGTTAAGAGTGGCTCCTGAAATGGATATTGTGGACTAGTGCAAAAAAGAATGGAGAGGAACTACTCAGAAAGCCGCATATATGAAAAAGGGCTATGAGGAAGTTTCTCAGAAATTCACTTCCATAAGGCGAGTCCATGGTGGTAACTACTGTGCACTGAGGGCCACACTGTTCCAGGCCATGAACCTGCTGGCCGAGCTGCCCCGCTCGCTGCAGGAGCTGGAGCTCATACTGTTACCAGAAAAGCTGATATCAAGTATACGTGGGTCAAGCAGTGGAAACTTGGACTAACACTTGATGGGAAGAGTGAGGACCAGGTTGAAAAAAATTAAAGAATCTCTTGCCCTGCTAAGGAAGAAGTGGGTAAGCCTGGCTGCTGTGAGGACTCCTGAGGCGAGGCAGACGGCTTGTGATGAATCGTTCACAAACGAAGAGGAGGAGTACAGCCTCTGTGAAGCCATGAAGTTCCTAATGTTAAACAGAGCCATCGAACTGCACGATGACAGGGAGAAGGGAAAGGAAGTTCCCTTTTTCTCTGTGCTCTTGTTTGTCCGAGACACATCAAATGACCCTGAACAACTCCTGAGGAACCACCTCAGTCAGGTGGGACACACGGGTGGACTTGAACCGGTTGAAATGTTCCTCCCCGCCTATGCTGTTTGCCACAGCACCCAGGTGTACCGGCTGTCCACGTATAACACTGAGGAGTTCATCACAGTCTATCCCACTGACCCCCCCAAGGACTGGCCAATGGTGACCCTCATAGCTGAGGATGATTGGCACTATGACATCCCTGTCAGAGTGTGTGAGGAGACAAGTCTGTGAGGGAGACACATGTGAACTGACAGGAGATGCGCATGTACAGCTCCTCCTCTGGCGGCCTCAGATCTGCAGCTCTCCAAAGACTATCTGGAGTTGGTCCCTGGAGCCAACTGTGGACCGTTATGATCTGAAGACTAGCTATTGATAATGAGAATTAATTAGCCAAGCCTTCACTCATTGTTCTGTTACGCAGTGCATTTCACTGGGGGCTTCAGCACATGCCTTTGGAAGGTGCAAACTATGTCTCCATAAGGCAGATGCTTTTGGGCCAGAGGAAACTGTTTGGAAAGGAATCTGTCCAGGGAAAGTTTTGACGGTAAATTGGTTTTGACTTCTCTTTTTAAAACAGTAGTTTTGTTTTTTGATTTTTATTCTTTATTGGGGGTGGGAATGATGGTGATGGGTCTCATTAGTGGTCTTCCTATGAGATATGTTTGAAGTAGTGTCCTGGGATGAGTAGTTACAGTATTTTTTGATAATCTCATCTGCTTTTGGAGGGATGGGCAGTGAATTTGTATGCCAATTAATATATTTTAAGTAGATTGTCTCTTAGAAGACTAAGAATGCGGTCCCAGAGTAGGTTTTTTGAAGGCTGGGAGAGGTTCAGAAGAGAGTAGGGAGGAGTCTAGGCTTTGGTTGCTGAGGCTTTGTGCCTTGGCATTGGGAGATCCTCTTTGCACATGTGCTCTAGTCTTGGGGTTGGGGGTTTCAGTGATTCCAGTGTTTATAGAGGTGGAAATCAAAACTCGTCACTTAAGTTCAGAGGTGGGTGCCCCTTTTCATGCTGTTGACGATGTCATGTACTGATGAGCCCATGTAACTCATCCTGTGACAGGCTATGACATAGCCAACTATCTGGGATGTCTGATAAGTCAGAATAGAATCATGTGCTAAGCAGTACAGGAGTGAGATGGAGCTGCTCCGCAGCTAGGAGAGGTTTGTCTGCATGGCACGAGCCATGCTCCTGACCTGGGCAGGGTCACTGGGGAGACGTCCTGAGCATGGGTTGCCTTGGGGCTTTTATTTCCCTCTAGGAACATAGCCTGTGACCTTTATTCATGGGGACCAGACACATCCTTCTTTAGCATTCCATCAGGAGCACCTGAATCAGTCCAATATTTGTCGGTGGTGTTATCCTAATGTGTTGAACTTATTTTATGATAGTTAAAATTCTTAATTTGACTCAGTTTCATATAGACGATAAGCAACTTGTTTTGAGAGCAAAGACAACCCTTTAAAATATAAATTTTTATTTCAATAAAAAATTTTACATGTGAAAACTCAGGATATAAAAAGCATTCAGACCCTTGTAGTATTTCTTGCTTTGCCTCATGAGTAAAATCACCACATTTTATTAACTGTTTATTGAGTAGAGTGCTGACTTCCAATGCTGTTCTGAATGTGTGTGACTGTTGAGAGGCATTGTGTTGTCACTGTGAAATGCTGTGGTACCCTTACCTGAGAAGGCCCCGAGCAGCAAGTTAAAATAGGAGTAACGACTTATTGCGGACTTTGACACTTTATGTTGCTTGTAATTAAGTAGTGGGGAACAATCGCTGTTCATGTGTGAACAGTTTTGGAAGCAGAACTTGAAATGTTTAGATAATTCCAGCAGGAGTGATCTTTGCCCTTTGGGTACTTTGAAGCTGACCACACCACTGGGCTTATATCACTATTAAAATTTAATGCTCTTGGTAATACTCATGATTATCTGCATTTTAAAGACAATGTAATTTTAGTGAACTTGAAAAAAAAAAAGGAATGACCCAAGCATCTCACAACAAGCAAGTAATTAGATAAACGGTGCCAAATCCACATTCAGAAATATTACTCACCAATAAGAATGAAAAAAAAAGTGTTGATCTAAGCAATAACTTAGGTGGATATCAAGAGAATCGTGCTGGGAGGGAAATTTCAAACTTCCGTGTGTTGTTTGATAAAAATTATGCAACATTCTTTTTTTTTTCTTAGTTTTTCAAGACAGGGTTTCTCTGTGTAGCCCTGGCTGTCCTGGAACTCACTCTGTAGACCAGGCTGGCCTCGAACTCAGAAATTGGCCTGCCTCTGCCTCCCAAGTGCTGGGATTAAAGGCGTGCGCCGCCGCCGCCCGGCTGCAACATTTTTAAAAGAGTACTAAGAATAAATCTGGAGACATTATTGCTGGTCACAGGCGGGGAGGAGGGGCAGGTGGTGGTTGGTTATAAAAGGGTGCACAAGAGGCCATTCTGATGGGACTAGTCTTCATTTGACTGTGGTGGCATGTCTTGATTTTCTGTTTCTACGATAAGCACCATTACCAAACGAAATTTGTAGAGGAAAGGGTTTGTTTCATCTTCCAGGATAAAGTCTGTCATTAAAGGAACCTAAGGCAGGAATTAAAAGCAGGAATTTAAAGCAGAAACCACAGCGGAATGCTGCTTAGTGGCTTGCTCCTAGCTCAGCTAGCTTTCTAATACAACCAAGGCCATCTGCCTAGGGAAGGTGCCACCCATAGTAAACTGTACCATGTTACTTATTTATCAGTCAAACAAATGTTCCACATACATCCCCACAGGCAATCAGAGGGAGGCCATTCCTTAACCAAGAGGTTCTACTTTCCCAAGTGTATCTCATAGAGAGATATATGAGTCTCTCCACATAATAAAGTTACAGATGGAGTGGCACAGGCCTAAAATCTCAACTATACAGGTGTCAGAGGCAGAAGGATTGTTAGTTTGAGGTATGCCTGTGTTACAGATCAGGTTCAAGACTACCCTGGGCAACTTAAGTCAATTAAAGAGAAGACTGGAAATACATCTCAGTGGTAGAGCACTTGCCTAGGTAGGTTCAGTTTCTAGCATGGCATTCAATCAATGTATGGCTAAAATAGGCATCTCTAAGCACAGGAAAAAACTATGAAACCTGAATACAATTAGTATAGTCTGTGTCAATTTTCTGGTTGTGAAATGGCATTGTAGTTATACAATCTGTTGCCAATTAATAAAAACTGATATGCATATGAAGTCATTATTATTATTATTATTATTATTATTATTATTATTATTATTATTAATTGTGTGTGCACATGAGTACAGTGCCTGCAGAGATCAGAAGAAGCAAGTAGATTGCCCAGAGCTGGATTTACAGACCATTGTGAACTGCCCATCATAGGTGCTGGGATTAGTCATGCTTCTCTAAAGGAACAGAACTGATTGAGTGAATGTATGAGTATTTATGTATTTATTAGGCAGGCTTACAGAATATGGCCCAGGTAGTTCAACAGTGGCAGTCTCATGATGGAAAGGCCAAGTTCTAGACTGGTCATTCTTCAGTCTACAAGGCTGGGTGTCTCAGCAGTCCTCACCTGGCTCTGGAGTCCTGGAGGATTCCTGGAGAGAAGATGGTTTTCTGTCTTTGTTCGAATTCTGAATAGAGTAGGGATGCCCCGGTCACAGGATAAATGCCAGACCGAGAGGGGCAAGCAGGCAAAAAAAAAAAAAAGCAAAGTTTCCTTCTTCCATGTCATTTTATCTGGGCTTCTATCAGAAAATGCGGCCCAGATTTAGGATGTGTCTTCCTGCTTCAAATAATCTGATTTTTAAAAACTGTCTCACAGAAGTACCCAGCCACTTGAGTTTTAGTTGACTCCAGATGTAGGCTGTTGACAAAATTAGCCATCACAAAACTGAACTCTGGTCCTCTGCAAGAGCAGTAGACACTCCTAACTGCCCCTTCTCTAGCCCTGGGATAGTGTTTAACCGCATGTGAACCTGAGTATCTCAAGAATCAGAAAACAGTGCTGGAGAGCTGGTAGAGTAGTTAAGAGCACTGGTTGCTCTTCCAAAGGTCCCAGGTTCTATTCCCAACACATAGGTGATGTCAAAACCACCTGTAGCTCCAGTTTTAGGGTATATGACACCCTTTTCTGGCTTCCCTGAGTATTAGACACACACAAGGTACATAAATGTATATGTAAAACAAACACCCATACACATAAAAAGAATCAGAAAACAAATGAAGCTGTGCATGAGAGATAGGTTGTAGATAATACATGAGAAAACTTATCATCAACCTTCAACTCCAGCTAGAGCTCAATTTAAAAATCCAGTAATTTCCTATTGTGTACCAGACATTGTACAAAGCATAAGTAATGTGGTATAGAACATACAGCGAGGAAAGAAACTGGACATGAAACACATAGGAACCTAAATAAAAATCAAAATATCCCCTGTGCAGTGCATAGGGTGGGAAATCTGACCAAGTTTCTGAGAGGAGAATGTCATAAAGTGGGACCAAGGAAAGAAAAAATAACCACATAGGAGTCGAGCAGGAGGTAGGTAGTTCCAGAGGAACCACGTTGGTTGGAGCTTTGCCAGGGAAGTGGTCCGTAGGGGTGATACAAGGACGCAAAAGGAGTCTGGGAAGGCAGGGAGAGCCAGATGGGGTGGGGTTTCCAGCGATGTGGAATGACACTCACTCCAAGGCAAGGAGGAGGCTTGGGAAGGGCTTCCACAGAGGTGATTGCAGCTGCAGAAGGAAGACATAAGCTATTTTAGGAATTTTGATTACAATGGCAATTTAGGGCAGGAATGGATTACCAGCAGAGCTGGGGGGTCGGGGAAGCATTCTCTTGGAATAAAATCTCTTGGACAACCGGGCACAAAACAAGTGCAGCAGACGTCTGTCCCCGGACCAGCAATTGTGTTTCTTGTGTCACAAGGTGGAAGGCCATCTTGGGGGAGCCATCTGAGCACTTTTCTACTTCCTCTTATCTTTGGCGACATACACACCCATATCGGTGAGTGATTATTTTCCTAGAGTAATATTTGCATGTAATAGTTGAGTCATTTGTAATGAACAGAAACGGGCGTAAGGTGATGCTCTTCATTTTAATGAATTCTTGAGGGCATTTTTACTTTCTCCTATGTAGTCCCCTAAATCCAGTTAAAGTCTAGCTGACTCCTTTTGTTTTACGTCATGCTCTTTTCCACTTGAGAACAAATGTGGAATGACCATGAGGTGCTCTCAAAACAGGACATATATGCATACCACACCCCCCGCCCCCCAGGGAACACTGTGAAAGAGACGGCCAAAAGGTCATAAGGGCTGCAGGTCAGGATAGGGTGGGGTTATTGTGACACAGTGTCTTCTGGGTATAGCAAGGCTATAAACAAAGCATCTTGTGTACTGTATGGGTGCATCACCTGTCACCTAAAAAGCGTACAATCTATGGTTTAGGCAGGAAATAGAAGGTGAGGAGACGTGGGAGGAGAAAGAATTCTGGGGGAGAAGGAGGTGGAGTCACTGAAAAGATGTGACAAGACAGATGCATGGTACCTGAGCACAGATCACCAGCCACATGGTAGAATGTAGGCTAGAACCAATGGGTCATTTTAAGTGATAAGTAGTCAGAGAAGAGTCTAACTATATGGCCAAGGTATTTGTAAATATATTTTGAATCTGAGCCTTATTTCTGGAAGCATGGTGCCGGTAGGAAGAAGCAGGGCTTAACTTCAACACGAGGACATTACACTTATGAACTCAGTGGTCGTGGCTGCTTGCATAGATTCAGCCAGTCAACATTCCAGGATGAGTGGAAGGCACCCCATCCATAACTGAGAGTTATGGCTGTTGATGTCTACTGGCGGGGAAAAGGGGATTTTCTTCAGGAATGTGGCCTCTTACAGATTGCTTAAGCTCTGGTGGATGGTCCTGTACCGGTCCCCCTATGCACAAAACTCGGTAGGTTATAAAGAGCAGAAAAGGAAGATCTGACGTTTCAAAGGGATATGGTGGGGAGAGACTGGGATAAGCAGGAGGGGGAGGGTGGGAATAGATATGATCAATGCATACTTGCAAACTTGCATAGATAAAAAATTCTTTTAAAAAAAGTTACAAAAGAACAGATAGGTATGAGGCTGGGGTGGGAACACTTGTAAAGTCCCTGGAAACAGGGGTCAGTGGCAAACATGTCTAAGAAAGGTCTCCATTGCATGCAGTGATTAATAATTACATCAGTGGCTATTTGAGGGCTACAGCTTGACACACCCACATACATTTAACATCCTATTCATTTCTTGGAAAGTATGAGTGGAAAAGTTTGTCAACTATATATATTCATCAGCAATTGATGGTCTGCCCTAGACCAACAGAAGCTGACTGTGGGACACATGTGAGATGAATGGAAAGGAGCCTACTATGGGTGTCACTTTTCTCATGACTTCAAGAGAACACATAATAGGACTAACTTGAGTCAAGGAGGGTCTGCATGTGGTTCAGAGGATAAAGTCCACCTCATTCATGGGTAAGACATGGAAACAGAACCAGCCTGTTATCGCAACGGGAGTGTGAGATAGCCTGCTCACATCTGACTGGATCGGGAAACAGAGCAACCAGGACAGAATCAGAGGCCGTCCGTAACCCTCAAATTTCATCCCTATGTCCCACCATCTATGAGTGAGGTTGTGTGTCCCTACAAGCTCCTGAAAGAGTGCTACCAGCTGGGGACCAAGTAATCAAGTATGTGAGCTTCTAGGGGGCGTTTCACATTCAAGTCATAAGCCTAATTTAAAGAACCCTAATTGTGTACACTTATGAGATCATACATCTGGCTGAAGAAAAAAAAATGGGTAATAATCCTCTAATGACTTGAACTAAATGACTTCTAAATTGACCAGGTACTCTGTAATGCTCAAGTCCACCCGGCTTTGGGCTAGTTAATAATTAATTTAAAGAGATTATCAAGGAAAAGTTCAACAAATTAGCAGAGACACCCAAACTTACTCACTCGGGTGTCGTTTAAAATTGATCTTTCTATTTAATGTACAGGATGCTTCTGTGAAGAAAACCTTTTATTCAGTATGACCTCAGCCTGATACAGTGAATAGACTATGGGAATTACACCTTTAATGCCTAGGAGAATATTGTGTACATAAAGAAAAATAGAGATCAGAGTTCTATATCTTGGGACTGGAAAGGTGGCTCCGTAGTCAAGAGCACCTGCTGTTCTTCCAGGATTTCTGAGCATGGTTCCCAGGTCCCACATGAGACAGCTCACAGCTGAGAGGATCGGCTCACTTGTTAATTGGGAATAAATCTAGAGCTTAGGTCTCTTATCTCGCTAGGAGCTCAGCAGGTGCCAGAATGAGAACATTTACAACTCCCAGCTCATGGACCTGGCGTTCACCCACACCTGACTTGTCCATTCCACCTATTCCCTCGAGTTGAATGATTTTCCTAACCGGTATCTGTGTCTCTACTGTCCAGCACAGTGAGAGCGTGGTCGACAGCCTCACTCCCGCTCGATCCTCCATCTTCACGTCCTCCTGCTCCTCCACCAGGACATCGTCCACCTTGAATTTCTCCCTTTTCATTTTCTTGCTTTAAAAGTATCAGTTTTAGCATACATAGAAAGCTGATGGAATTTTACTTAAACCAGCAACAAACGGCTTAGACAACAAATACCTAAACATTTGCTTTGGCAATTGGACCTTATGAAAGATAAAATGCAGAGCCAATATTCTCCTGGAGTTGTCGTTGTTGTTCCTGTTGTTGCTCAGTCTTTAGCCATCCTATATATTTTGAATTATTTTTAAAACTTATTTTTATTTTTAAGTTATGCATATATGTGTATGGTGATATATGTTGATGGTCTCAGAGGCCAGAGGCATTAGATTCCCTCCTGGAGCTGGAGGCAGGTGTGAGCTGCCTGACATGGTGCTGGGTACCAAACTTGGGTCTCCTGAAAGAGCAGTACATGTTCTTAACCACTGAGCCATCTCTCCGGCCCTTCATTCATATTACTGTTTATAATGATAATTCACCCGTTTTCCCCGCTATACAATACTGCATAGTACAATTGTCTCAGCAGTTCACTCATTCCAAATGGCTGAATGACCTTGACCTTTTAAGTCATCATGAAATATGCTGCTTTCCACTCTGTTGTACAAATCTACTAGTGCACATCTCTAGGAAGGATTACAACACTATAAATGAAGGCTCAATTTATTATCAAAATAATTATGTGGGGGCTACAGAGGTAGTTCATCAGTTAAGGGCACTTGCTGTTCTTACAGAAGACCCGGATTTAGTTTCTAGCGACCACATAGGGCTCGCAAACATCTGTAACTCTAGTTCCAAAAGATGTGACACTCTCTTCTGGCTCCAGGGGCCATGGCACTCATGTGGGACAATTGCATCACACAAGCATAATAAAAAGAAACAAAAATCTCTTTGAAAATATGAACAAGGTCAAAAAACAAAGCCCCTCAGTACCAAGTGTTCAAATGATGAGACTGAGGTTGAAGCACAAGCATTTAAAACAACTTGCCGGCCAGATGTCCCTCAAGGGAGGAATGGATTCAGAAGATGTGGTATACTTACACAATGGAATACTACTCTGCAATTAAAAACAATGAATTCATGAAATTCCTAGGCAAATGGTCAGAACTGGAAAATATCATCCTTAGTGAGGTAACCCAATCACAAAAGAGCACACATGGTATGCAGTCACTGATAAGGGGATATTAACCCAGAATCTCGGAATACCCTAGACACAATTCGCATATCAATAGATTTCCAAGAAGATGGAAGGAGAGACCCCTGGTCCTGGAAAGGCTGGATGTAGGGGAACGCCAGGACAGAGAAGCGAGAGGGGGTTGAATGGGGAACAGGGGGAGGGAAGAGGGCTTATGGGACTTTTGGAGAGAGAGGAACCAGGAAAGGGGAAATCATTCGGAATGTAAATAAAAAAAATATAGAAAATTAAAAAACAAAGAAAACAACTTGCCACTCTGTTGAGCACAGACTTACCCTCTAACACATCTCAAAAAATGTAGAATGAGTAAATGAATGAACCCAGCCAGTTAGCCAGTCTACTTTGTATCTCTTCTCATTTTTGTCTGCGGGTGTAACTTTTCTGCATTCATGGTTTGTAAGGACCAGCCTGTTTTCCTCTCTCTGTCCTACCTCCTGCCATGAAATCAACTTCAACTCCCAAGTGAATGACACAGCTTTCTCTTGTCTGGCATCTGTTATAAGAACAAAACTAGCTAATCCCATATCTTCCATTTTGTAGCTCCTGTCTTTTTTGTTTGTTTGTTTGTTTTTGTTTTTGTTTTAGACAGGGTTTCTCTGTGTAGCCCTGGCTGTCCTAGAACTCACTCTGCAGACCAGGCTGGCCTCGAACTCAGAAATCTGCCTGCATCTGCCTCCCAAGTGCTGGGATTAAAGGCATGCGCCACCACTGCCTGGCCATATCTTCCATTTTGATTTGAAGCCCAAATATTTTCTTAATATGGTGTTTACAGATTTAACAGAGAGAGAAATACAGAGAGAGAGAGAGAGAGAGAGAGAGAAAGAGAGAGAGACAGAGAGAGAGAGAACAAGGATGCAGGTACCCTCAGAAGATGGAAGAAGGCACTGATGGTAACAATCATGGGTGGTTGTTGCAAGCTGCCTGACGTGGGTATTGGGAACTGAACTTGGGTCTTCTAGAAGAACAGCAAGTGGTCTTGACAGCTGAGCCATTACTCCAGCCCCTAAGCTGTAGCTTTTTACCTTATGCCACCTATAACAGTGAAAGGTAAAGGCAGTGAGTTCTAGATCTAGTCAAGTCCCTTATCCTTTGTATGGGTCCCAAGTTCTTTTCTGTCACTGTGGGAGCAGGGTATCGGCGTTGCTGCTTATGCAAGGCCGTGACAGCACTGAAGAGTTCTGAACTTCACCCAGTGAGGAGTCCTTTGTGTTTCCTTTAGTGAGCATGACACTTCCCCTTAGAGTTCTGGCTTCATTAACTGACCAAGTCTGTTGCCTCTTAAATATTTCTACAGCCTTCCCTTACACTGTCTCCTTGAAAGCTACCAACTCTTATGGTGATAACACACTCCTATAAGCATGTGTTGGAAGGACTCCCTATGCAACAGTGTTGGGAGGCAGAGCCTGACTGAAAAAAAAAAAAGATTCAGCTCCATTTTCTCTCTCCATTTGCCCTTCTACCACCTGAGGTCTACAATATTAGACAGAGCAAGAAGGCCCCTCCAGATGTCAGTATCTCAGTCTTGGATTTGGCCTCCAAAGTCACAAACATTTGTTCGTTAGAAGCTGCCCCATAAATGCTATTCTGTTGGCGACGAAAAAAATGCACAAAAGCCTCAATCAATGCTCAGAACAGCCCTGCTGGCTTATCTTATTCTCCTGCTCCTTGAAGTATCCAGAAATTTCTCTCCCACTTTCTGTAGCTACCCCATTCACCAAAGATGAGTTCTACCATGGATTTTACTATTGATTTCTTATCTGTCACTTTCAGAATATTGCTAGAAACTTTCTTCACTGGTCAGCATCACACACATATTAAGCCTTACTGCTTGGAGACTGAAATCACACACTGCAGACTTGGAAGCTTACGAGCCCATTGCTCCTTCCGATGCAGCAAGGACTTAGCAGAGCTAGAAATAAAGCAGAGTGGTCATTACACTGAACACACGCACAGTTAATTATAAGCTTTCTGTCTTTATCTCCACTGGGTAGAAGTCAATGAAACTAGGCGACTTCTAAGGCCTGGGACAAGTTGGCAGCTTGGGAAGTTTGGCTGTACTGTCCAGAGTTTTCTTGGAAAGCACTTAGAGAATATTCAGGGGCATCTCACAATAGCATCCAAGAAAAGCCTGGTTTTCTTATTCAGAGACTGTACAAACAAGTCTGGGTTAAGTAGGGGACAGAGTAGACAGTGAATAAGAAGAGGGGGAACCGAATCTGATACCAGAGGTTGGAGAAGGTCATGTGCTTGTCCCTGCAGGCTTTAGAACCATCGAATTTCAGTACCAGGGGTATGTGACCTTAGGATGTGTCTAATTTACCCAGCTCACTTTACAGAGACGAAGACTCCTGTGACTGAAGGGAGAGTCCTCATCTAAGAGCCTACAGTTGCCAGTTGGGTAAAAAGTCCTTTCTATGCCGACAGGTTTTCTTCCAAGATTATTCATTGTTAAGTGAGGGAGAGGAGAGAAAATAGCATAAGTGAAAATCCTGAAAGGAAGTAAGGAAAGCTTTTGGTTTAAATCAAGAGGTTTACTGAGGTTTACTGTATCACAGGAAAATGGCGGCAACACTGAGGAGTAGAGATAGTGCTGAAAACTGAACATAATTAAGAACTTCAATGGTGAATGTTACTTCCATGACCCAGAATCCTTTCTTCCATCCTAGTGTTTTGCTTGATTTCCTTATTTGTTTTTTAATTTTATATAGGATCTCGCTGTGTAGCCATGGTTGGTGTAGAATTCATTATGCAGCCAAGACTGCTCAAACTCTTAGGCAGTCTTCTCCCCCTGCACCCCATTATACCCAAGTGCCGAGACTGCGGGTGTGTGTGGTGTACAGTAGTTTTTACCCCTTAGTGGAGGTGTTCACTAATACAAGGAATAGAATGCTTTTCTTTCTACTTTTCCCTATTCTTATTATGATCGTGTGTGTGTGTGTGTGTGTGTGTGTGTGTGTGTGTGTGTGTGAAATAATGCATGCATGCTTGTGTTCATGTACATGAGGCTAGCACTGGGTGTCTTCCTTTATCACTCTCTGCCATATGGTTTTTAGAGAGGGTATCTCACAGTATCTGAAGCTCTATGCTGACTGACCAGCAATCAGCCCTAGGATCCTTCTGTCTCCACTTACCAGTGCCAAGATTACAGGCCTAGCCACACCCAGGTTTCTACCTTGCTGCGGATCATACTCTGACCATCATGTTTGTATAACACACACATGACCCCTGAGCCTTCTCCCTAGTCCTTCATATTTCTTTCTTTAAAATTAAAAAAAAATGAATAGTTTTCCCTTTGACTTAACTTTAATAGTACCCGATGGATTGCGAATGGGGGCGAAAGGAAACAATGAACAATATAGTGTAAGCCAATCATGGGTGTCCATATTCTTCAGCCAGAGACTCAGCTGAAGATCTGTCCACTGAGTGGAGATGATCGCAGGCAGGTTGTCATGGCGGCGATGGCTCTTCCTATTAGAGTGTGTGTGTGGGTGGGGGGACAACCTAGCATTATCACTCTCTCTCTCCTGCCTCGAGAAGCTGACATATGAGACCCAAAGCTGTGGTTCCCATTTCGGGTCTAAGAGGAAGCTGTGGAACAAATGGCAAGTTCAGAAACTCTGAGGGCTTACACCATGGAGGTGGGCGTGGCCTGGGAAGCAACTTCCGGCAAACTTCCTGTTAGATGAGAGGATTTGATGTTCAGCTGTGACTAGAGCAGTCAATTCTTGAGCTTTGCTATCTGAAGGCCAAAGCCTTCCTGACCAGCGCCACAGGTCCAAATCATGTTTTTGTTTGTTTGTTTATTTGAGGCAAACTATTTAGCACCAGTTACCTGAGAGTTTTTAAGTATCTAAGTACACCAAGCTATCCTCAAAATCACAGGCAGTTTTTTTTTATTAATATGAGAAATAATAGAGGTTTTTTCTTTCTCCTTTTCTCAGTTCTCATTATGAGAGGGGGAGTGTGTGAGAGAGCTCACATCTACACATGAAGGGGCGTGCATTCATGGGGGTCTAGTTGGGATTAGACCTCTGCTCTCAAGTGCTGGGATTAAGGGTGTGCACCTCCGTGTGTAGTTCAAAATCATATCTGAGTAAAGGCTAATATAATGCACGACCTTCCCTCTTCCCTAGTGATTCGTTTCCTTGAAATATTCTTAAACTCTTGATAGAAAGAATGGAAAATCCTTCCTGTGGAATATCACCTAATTTCTAAAGACCATTCAGACATAAACCCATACATACATGCATACACACACACACACACACACCATCACATAGAAATACACAAAGGCACACATACACATACAGCCAGTTATTTCAGGTCTCCCTGAATATTAGGCACATCGTCTGATTTAGCCCTTACTTGACTAATGCCATTTTCATTTCTTTCTACTAAGGATGACAGAGATGAGCGTTGTCTCCAAGTTGATCCCAATGAGATGCCATTTGAGTATGACCTTTCACTCCTCCTGTCCTTACACAGCCAGCAATTCCCACCTGAGCCGGCTGTGTGCCTGGGTGACACTAATGTCAATGACTTTCCATGCATTGTGTTGAGGCTGCCTGTAACTACAGGGTCTAGAGACTTTCACAAACCCTCAGACAGCGCTTACTGTGGGCCCCTCCACCCACTCTACCAATTGGCTTGATTTTTGCCACCAATTTTAAGTATATCACCAAATACATTATCCTTACTAAACAAAGACTAGATGATTTTTAAACTTTTAATTTTATTATTATCCTCTCTCTCTCTCTCTCTCTCTCTCTCTCTCTCTCTCTCTCTCTCTCTCTCTCTCTCTCTCTCTGTGTGTGTGTGTGTGTGTGTGTGATGTTCTGTGTCCCAGTCCGACTGAGGGGCTATTTACATGAACATGGGCAACTTATTAGTGGCTACACCACTGAAGAAAACAGCTCTCTTCCCCAGCAACCATTAATACTGTCTGCAGATACTCATAGAGGAGTGGGGGGCCTCATGAGCACCCATCCTGAAATCCTCCCTGGAGGAAGATTAGAGCTGTGCATAGCTCTGCGTTTGGTGCTTAGTCTAATCAAGCCCAGCCCAACAGCCATAAGTACAGTGTACAGGGTCAGAACCTTTTGCCTGGTCTGCTCTAGTGTCCTTTTCTACCACAAGGCACTTGACTCACATCTGCTGCCTCAGGGACTTCTTCTCTCTTCTAGGGAGAGGAAGGGCCTGGCCACCGTATTCACATTGCTTAACCTCTTAGTCAGATCTAGGGACAAAGGTTTGTGTTGCGAAAGGGCGAGTGAAACTAAGCCTAGGGCCTGGTATGGGCTGGCACTTACTTCACAGGAAAACGACTTCAGTTTGTATAATCAACACTTTCCATCTTCCCTTCACAGAATCGTTTGAAGAAAAAAAAAAAGAGTTCCTGAACTCTGAGGCTGATACTAGGACTTGGGGCTCCTTGGCGGAGCAACTCTCTGGCCTTGATATGGCAACAGCTGTAAATGGCACTATTTCTCTAAGGGACATAACCCTGACTAGATTCTGTCTGCAGGGACCAGTGCAATGTCAAAATATGTTACCCCTTCTCAAACTTACTAAAAATTCCAACTCCGTAGCACCAGAACATTCAAGTGAGTGTGACTGGATTCTACTGAATGCACGGTGCCGGTGCTATGTCAACACGCAGACGCATGCGCACGGATCTAGCCCTGAGTACACTGCCTTTGCCTATCACATCCCCAAACTGACAACAGTTGCATTGTATTTGAAAACCATGAGTCGCTCCTTCCTACTGCTTGGTCTGTCTAAAGCTTGCCCCCATCCATAACTTCCCTATTTAGCCCCAACATGTAGAGAAGGCACAAGCTTGTATGGGGCAATCCAGTTGTTACAGAGAAAGAGAACCAAGAGGATGTAAGCAGGATGGGTGATAATTGATTGACTGGGTTTCTTCTTTTAAGAATCAAATTATTTTATTTTTTATTTACATGTATATCTGTGTATGTTTATGCGCATGCCTGGGTGCCCACAGAGGCCAGAAGGAACACTTGATCTCTTGGAGCCGGAGGGACAGGTGTTTGTAAGTCACGTGATGGTGATGTAGCTGCTGGAGCTGAACTCTAGCCCGCTGAGAGCCCAAAGCAGTCTTCACTTCTGAACCTTATCTCCAATTCCAGGAGTTCTTATAACTAATTGACTCACAGTCTTACGGTGGCTGAGGAGGCTAATGACCTGTGGGTCAGAACAGCAAACCCAGAACAGTTGATAAATTCTGGTCCAAATTCTAATCCAAGAAGCAGGAAGGTCTAGCACGGGTAAGGTTCAGCCTATATCTTACTCCATAGGCACCAGCATTCATGCTCAAGTTCAAAAATAGGCAGAGAGAAGACATTTCCTCACCTCTGCCATTTTTGCACAACACAGGCATCCAATGAGTTGGATGAGGTCCACCCTTACTGGGGAGAGCAACATATATATATTTCACTCTGTAGCCTGATCAAATCAGCACATACAACCAACCATGACAATGCTCTTCTCGCTTTTCTGTACCTGTCTCTGGTATCGTCACGGCATTTTTCTCCTGCTGGCAGAAAGTGGACTCGGCAAAGTAGCCATGAGGTCCAGATACTGGCCTCCATCCTGCCCTTCCTCTTCTGAAGTTGTCACCCACATCCACTCTCTGCGCTCCTCAGAACCTTCCTTCTGTTCTCAGCTCTGCATGGGTTCTCTGGCATCAGGGTTAGGATCTCCCGGCTTCCCTTGACTGTAGCTACTCAATGCATCTTACCCAATAGAAAAACCTGAGGTCTCCACTTCATATCTCCATAACGACGTTCTGAGAAAGATTTTTTTTTTGCCGTTGCTATTTTACCCATTTGTGATTCTGAATTTGTGCAGCAGGGCTTCCTTCTCAGCTTTTCTTCCTGTTTAGTTTTTGTAATTATAGATTACATACTATATATAATTATATATATAATTGACTGATATATAAATATGTATATAATATAAGCTTATGACATTTCCATACCTGTATATAATGTATATTGATCATATTCACCCATCGCTCCCCTTTCTTGTCCTCCACCCACTCCTGATCCCCTCACTTCTTCTCAACTAGCCCCCCTCTTTTTTCAATGCCCCTCTGTGTGTGTTACCCAGTGAGCTTAATTTAGGGTTCTTACAGAAGTAGTTTTGCAGAGGTGAGGGGTTATTTATAGGAGCATGAACCACTTACCAGTGGTTGGTCACACAACTGAAGAAAATGTCTCTTCCCTCCCTCAGCTACCATTAGCTGCCTGTCAATTCTCAGGAAGGTCTGGGACTCATGAGCTGATCCTATAAATTCTCACAGAGGAATGAGGAGACCAAGGAAAATCATAACTCCTTCCTGTTCTTGTCAGGAGAGCTGGACTGAGCCCCACCCACCCACCCACCCACCCATGTGGTTCTTGGCTAGAAGTGCTTGGAGAGAAGAAAGAATAGGGTTTTTTGAGTGACATCTCCTTTTATAGTCTTAATACCTCTCTCTGGGCCTCAGTTTCCCTATTTGCAAAACAAGGGGCCAATATCTGCTCTGTGAGGGTGATTTGAAGGACTTGATAAATCCATAAAGACATGCATATTATAGAAACTCAGAAGTTGCTGACTCATCACCCAGCCCCTAATTTTAAGACCCAGTCCTTGCTGACTCAATCAGGAGAGCAGCTGACCAGGGCTGAGCACGTACCTCCCTGAGAAGGGAAAAAGCCTGGTGTGGCTTCCATTTTCAAACAAGAGCCCCGAGGCTCCGGGTGCCTCTTGCCTTCCTTTCACCAAATCACTTCCCTAATTAGGTTGTACTGCTGCCACCAGCCTGGAGCATTCGCTGCAGCTCACTGCCACCAGCTCACCCTCCCCAGCGCTCTCAGGAGAGCATGTTAGCACTTGGTGCCCATTCTGGCACAGACTGGGATGACAAAGCAGCTTTGATATATTTGGGGATCAGAGCACCTGGGTACATATGGCAAAGAGCTATTATTCAAAATGAATTCTCCTTTCTCTGTTCCTCTTCATTTTCTCTGTTTGCAGAGCTCCATTCACAATTGAGTAGAAACTATGTGCTTGGATCAATCTCCCTCCCCAGGCTCCTTATAGTTAACCATTGAGCCCTCAGTGATCAGAAGCAAGTTGGGGCTATTTCAGGTACCCAGTTAACTATACATAATACATAAATGCCCCCCCTTTTTTTTTTTACTAAGTCCAAGCCTCCTCTGCCCCAATCTCTTATTCAGTTCATTCTGCTGCACAGGGTAGTTTGATGTATGCATCTTTTTTGTATTTCAACCCTAGGCTTACTGGGGGCTTCTATGCAGGTATTTCTGCAACTAACACTGACATTTATTTAAAAAAAAAAAAAGGAGAGGGCAGATAATAATCTCTTTAGGTTTTCTAAGCAAAGGGGCAAAACCAAAGACATCATGTACTGATATGACCCAGGTATCTACTGCCGGCCTGAAGGTCTGAGTTTGGTCCCAGGACCCACATGATTAGTGGACAAGAGAACTTCTGACTCCTGAAAGCTCTCCTCTGACCTTCACACATGTACTGTGACATGTGCACACACACCCCAGGCATAAATACCCGCCATGGGATTGCACAAACACAATAAACAAATATTTAATTTTGCTAAAAGAATATGCGTGATTTGAGCTGAACAATCGTAGCACATGTTTGTCACCCTGGCATGCAGGAGATGGGGGCAGAGGGATCTGAAATTTGAAATCAGCCTGGCAGTAGGCATCTTAGGCAGAAAGGTATTAATGTAATGTTTTTGTTTTTTTTTAATAAGGGTTCTGTTTGGTTAACAAATAGGCGTTTCCTATCTCTCATTCTTTAGTAATTCAGTTGGTACTGTCTTTCCCATGTTCAGCATATGAAAATGTTTAACTTTGAGCCAATTAGATGGCTTTGCCATTAAGGTGCTTGCTGCCAAAGCCTGATAACCTGAGTTTGATCCTCAAGTTCCACATAGCAGAAGAGAAACATAACCTCCCTAAAGTTGTCTTCTGATCTCTACAAGTGTACTGTGGCACACACACACACAACACACACACACACACACACACACACACACTCACACACACACACACACACACACACACACACACACTCACACACACACGCACACACACACACACACACACACACTCACACACACACACACACAAATAGTAAAAATCAATATGTCATATAAATGCAATAAAAACATAATGCTTAAGTTTATTTCATAATCAGTCACCCACTATCTGAAATGTTCGTCAACCTCCATCTACCATCTGCTGTCCAATTGATTCTTTCTCAGATGTCTTCCTCAAGTGTGTTGTGACTCTATTATTTTCATTAGTACTCAGCGCTAGTCAATCCAAGTGTCTACCTGGGAGTCTTTGGCGCTGTCAGCAAGTGTCTGCCTGGGAGTCTTAGCAGTGGTTCCTTCAACAGGACTCCCATTTGTTTCTAGACAGAGAACACTCCCCATGCTGGGTCACATTTCCAAACAGATTATCAGCCAAGGTTTTGTAACTCACGCTGAGGTGAATGTGGCTGCAAGCCCATATAAACCCAGCTTCTGCTTTTAATTCCCTGGCTATCAGAGCTACTGTAGAAACAGGAGAGCTGTTTTCTCCTTGCATGAGGAAAGGGAATTAAGAAATGCCTGATGTAAGCTATTGCTGAGGAATAGTCATGGAGATCTGAGGCAGTTTCTGGAAGGGTCTCTGCTCTGTCCCCCACATCCTTCACATGTTATCTCCCGTAGTGCCTTGTTTGTAGCCATATGAGAGAAACAGACCAAGCTTCCCTGTCCTTGGTGGTTGAGGGATGTGCCTAGAGGAATCTCCAGTTTAAGCACTCACAACTGTAGGGATAATTCCTTGGAACTGTGTGGAAGCCTCACCTGTCAATAAGGAGCTGATGGCCTATTTTACTTCCATTGTTTAAAATAAAGGGCCATATAATAAACACTTCAGGTTTTCTAAGTCAAGAGGTAAAAACAAAGTTATCATGTGGTGTCTTTGCAAAAGACAGGAAGTAGAAACCAGGAGCTCCGGTAAACAGATTGGAACTCTGGGAGATTCGCCACCTGCACTCTGAGGAAGTCAGACTTTTGAAACCGAGAGGTAACCAGCCATGTGGCAGACACAGAATAGTTTAAACAGGTTAAATACATTATGAGTTAGTCAGGAAACAAGCCTAGCAAAAGGCCCTAAGTGTTGTTAATGAATAATAAGCTATTGGGAACTGGGGCAGGAGTGGAGAAGCCTGAGATCGCAGAAGTCTCTCAATCCACACTTTCTCCTGTGTTTGTTGTACCTGTCCTTCTCCTGGTGGTACAATGGGGCAATTTTTAAAGATTTAAATGTGTGTGTGTGTGTGTGTGTGTGTGTGTGTGTGTGTGTTCATTTGTTAACTCTTAGGGCTAGAGAGATGGCTAGGGGACTAAGAGCTTGTGTTGCTCTTGCAGAGAAAGAGCTTCTCTTGCTCTTGTTTGGCTCACAGCTCCCCTGTGGTGGTTCACAGCTGTCTGTACCTCCAGTTCTAGGGTTCTGGTGTCATCGTCTGACCTCTGTTGGAATTGCATGCATGTGGCATACACGCAGACACATATACACAGACATAAGATTTAAAAAAACAAAATAAATCTTTAAAATGCTTTGTTGGGTATTTTTCAAAAGGTTAAGGGTGAAATTTTTTAGGGTGTCTCGTTCACTACTAGATATCATCTTTGGGGTGCATGCATATTTGGTTATTGTCAGATAAGGTGTCATGTAGCCCTGGATGACCTTAACTGACTTGTATAACTGAGACTGGTGTGAGCCAGTCTTCTGAGTGTTTAGATTATAGGCATGTGCCCAGCTCATGTTCTGAAAGCTCTAATCTTCCCAGAATATGAATTCAAAGGTGATATTGGCCATATTTCCCAGTGGTACACACCCTCTGGTATTTATTTGCTTGCATAATCCTCTTCTATATTGAATCAAGGATGCTCAGAGTGGCTGATAAGATACAGCAAAGTGATGGTTTTTCAGAGACTAAGGCACAAAAGAATCTGTTTGCTCATCTACAAAAGTCATCTCAATGGCGACCAACCGCTATGCCATAGAGATACTCACTCACACGAAGATGCACCATCTGAAGAACACACCACAAGAAGAGTCTCCATGCCAGTTAAATAGAATTTGCCAAAATGTTCATGAACTCCAAAAGACCACCAAGGAGCCAACTCTGATGGAATCATACCAGGGGCTCGTGCTTCGGGTTTGACTCACTGTCGACCCACAGGATGGTTCCGGTGGGGGAAAAAAAAGCCTCGAACACTCATCAGGACAAGGTTTTATAGGAAATGACAAGTGAGGGGCTAGTGTTTCTAGCCTGGCAGGCATCTAATTGGGGTGCTACTGTGACCTTTAGCGTACGTAATTGGCTGTTGATGGGAGTCAACCTGTGAACTCAATGACTGCTTTCCTCCTAATTGGTGGTTATTAGGCAGGGGCTCGTAACCCGGAAGTGCAGATTTGTTGGGGATTAACCTGGAAACTGGTGCTAGACAGTGAATTTATTAGAGGAGAATAAACTGGAGAGGCAAGTCTTGTTAAGGGTAGCCTGGAAACTGAGCTAGGCTCAGGTTTTGTTGGGGGGTAATCTGGAAACTGAAGCTAGATACCGGCCTGTTAGTTTACTTAGGTCAAGTTTTTCTAAGATGGAGACTGAACCCAAAGAATTTGGTCTCTCAACAGCTAGTGACATAGCCTTAGCCAAAATGTGCTCACTGCCTTTCTGAATTCCTGATCCTCAGATGACAAATGACATCAGAAATGGTTGCTATTTAAAACAGCTAAAGAATCAGCAGTATAGATCAGTGGGTAGAGCACTTTCCTCACATTCCTAACAACCTAAGTATGAGCTCTGGAGCCCACAAAAGTAAAATATGAGAAATGACTCCACAAATCTGTCCTTTGACCTTCTACATGCACGGTGGGAGCCTGTACACAATCAAAAATAATAAATAAATAAATAAACAAATAAATAAATAAATAAATAAATAAATCTACTGTTGGGAGAGTACCTAGCAAAACATAAATTGGAGGTCTTTCTGCTCTACTGTAATTCCAAACATTTTAGAAACACTTTCGATGATAGGACCAGAAAGTCTTCATTAAATCCTGTGTCTACAATGTACCTGAATCCTTACAAGGACACAGACACATTACTCACATCGTTTCATAGGACTTGAGAATTGCAAAGCTTGGATATACACTCATGGGGTTTGAGATGGCTGCTTCCAGCTGCTGCTGGGGGTGGCTGGGGGTCTGCAGAATCCCAAAGGCTTGTGGTTAATAGTTAACAGGTGACCATGGGTCCCTGAGTGGGCCCTCACTCCAGGTCTTTGCTCACACTGTCCCTTGCTGGGTTTCTAAGTGTTGAGGTTTGGTCTGATGCTATGTAGTGTAATGCTAAATTCTATAGCCAAAGGTCTAGGCCAACAAATGACTTCTCATGTTTACAAGCTTTTGTTGTTGCAAACCGTGTTCCTTGATTTAAAGTTACCTATTCAATAAAATTGTCTACAGCCAATTACTGGAGGGATTACAGGTAGGTGGGTTTGGAGTGACCTCATTGGTCAGAGGAGAACTAGAAGGTACAGGAGGTAGAGGAAAAGCAGCCATGAGTTAGGAGTCATTAAAACATGGCCCTGAGGGCTGGCCAATTGGAGTTAAGAGCAGCCCAGATGAAACATAGTAAGTAGTAAATAATAATTTGGGGCTATCAATAGGAAAGTAGATCCTAATAACATAGAGGGTAGGTATCCACCCAGCTCTTGGACTGTTGAAGGTTTATTGTAAATATAAAGACTGTGTGTGTCTTTTATCTGGGAACTAAAGGGTCAAAGGTGGGGTTGAAACCCCAGGTCAGGATTAAAAATTTTCTACATCTAAGCCCTGCCCACTCTTTGCACAGCTCAGATCTCACCTGTGCAGCTCTCTGATTCTACCAAAGAAGGAAATTGGTCCCTCCTCCGTGAGTCCTCCTCATTCCTACAGTGACTGAGGCAGCCCAGGGCATGCTGTACCATCCCCAACAACAGATGAAGAAACATCTAGACAGCCATGGAGCCCAGGCCCTGGTACCTCTCTTTGTATATCATGTATGATGGCTGACCAGGAAATGGGATGCCTCCAAAGAGAGGACCATATTTAGGGAATAGTTTTAATAAGGGACACACCCACAGGAAATAGTTAAGCTAACCACCATGGTAGGTTATTGTGTGTTCCCTTGACAAAGATACTACAGGGAGGAGCCCTTTCCTTTAGTCTGTGCCACCCAGAAGCATCTCTTGTTATAAACTCAGAGATATGCAAGAAGAGCCCTGAACCATATACAGCATCAGAGCCTTGTGGATGGGTCTGGTGCTGTTCTTGTGAACCAATCCTCTACTGAATAAAAGAGCCAATCACTGGGCAAGTAGGCGGGACTTCTGGGTTGGACAGATGAAGAGAGGGAGCAGGAGAGAGTTAGTTCCTTTTGGAAGTGGGACAGCCGAGGGCTAAGATGTAGCTGCTAGAGTTTCCCGATATCATGGCAGATTCACAAGGATTCGCCACTGGAGGATTAAGATTTTAATAAGGCTTACAAGATTAGATTTTAGTTGTTGTGCCCAGAGATTGACTTACCATTGTTTCTGAACTAAGTTTGTGTTGCATTTTCCTTCAAGCGGCAGCTCATCTGGGTTCAAGAGAGAAAGGTACAGCAAAGTGTGGTTTTGCCAGATGTGCACCTCAAAGGCCATGGGGGATTTGAAGCATGGGGCTGGTGTGGTAGCAACCCGCCAGTGGGAACCTATCGAACTGGGTGGAGAGATTGTGGAGTTCACGGTCAGACTCTTCACTAGATAAAAACAGGTTGGCCATTGCTTGCCAGTGTATGGCCAGTCAGGCCACTGGGGCAGAGGAACAAGTGCAGGAATGTGCAGGATCCACCTTTTTAATATTTCCCTCAATGGGGTCTTGCCACCCACAACCTGATACATACCCATGAATGTGTTTTGCAGTTAGAAATCTGGACATGAGACTGGCCCTACATCCAGTCATAGGGCAGTGGCTGTTCGCTACCTTCCCTGGGTACTGACTGAACTGAGCAGTGACCTTGTTACCTTCCCTGGGTACTGAGTGAACCGAGCAGTGACCTCGGCTTAGGCACATGTCCAACCAGGATTGATGAGAGGAGCAACTTTCTCTTTCTCCTCGTCAGATCATATGTTTTGTGGATGGGTTTAATGTTCACCATTTCCTGGTTAAACCAGTTTCATTACTTATATTTAATATGCTCTTTTTTTTAATTAAACAGAAACCCTAGAGAGTACTTCCATTTATACAAACAAAACAGAAAGACAAATAAACACTAGCACTGAGTGACTAATGATGTGGTCCTTCCCTCAATGTTTAATCTGTGACTTACTGGTTTCTGGCTTCCTTCTACAGACTTCCTATACACCCTTAGCAGCCCATAGTTAAGAGAAGGTCTTTATGTGTCCTTAGACTACCAGGCTACAGCTGAAATCATCTATGTGTATATAAACCTGAAAACTCTTTGGGCTGTAACTGAGTTCCTTCCTTTCCTCCTCCCTCTCTCCTTCATCCCTCCTTTCATCTTTCTCCTCCCTCCCTTGCTCCCTCCCTCCTTCCCTCCCTCCTTCCTTCCTTTAAAGTGCTGAGGATCACACTAAGCATACATGCCTGTGAAGCTATCCAAGAGTCACGTAGCAGCCCTGTGCCTAAGTTAACTAAACCTCTAATTTGAAGAGAGAGATTGAGACAGAGACAGAATCTGAGAGACAGAGATTCTTTAAAACTGTGTCAAATACTTTATCACTCCACAGAAGAAAATAATTATATTACAGAAACTGGAGTTAGCATCCTGAACACAAGTCCAAAGACATGTTGGAAATTTAGCCTCCTTTCCACACCTTGACAAGATGGTCCAGAGTTCGAAATAGTTGCAACCCCATGATTTCATACGAGGTCTAGTAACCACAGATCAGAGTCTTGTGTTTCCTCTGCGGTCCTGGATATGTGGTGTTCAAGTAACATAGCTATTCCTCAAGTGCCTGGGGACATTCTGCTTCTTCTTCTCATTCTCTACGCATCTTTTTTTCTTGCTATTTTTCCACCTTAGACCTCTGTGAAGGAAAGTTCCTGAGAGCCTTGCCTTCTCCTGAGCCCTGGAAAGGCTGACAGAACTGATTAGAATGTCCATGATGTAGAGGGGTTAGAATGTTGCAAATCCAGAGTCAAATTATCTTAGGGCATCTTTAGGATCCTATATAGCCATTTATTGCCCTTCCGTGTGCCATCAGGTAAATTCCGTGGAAGGTGAAAATTCTTAGTTCCCCACCAACCAATAGGCTATGAAGTACGTCAGCATCTGAGCCTCAAGTAAATTTGTTCCTGCTTTGTTAAGATTCACCTTCCTGATGCCTCCACCAATGTACTTGAAAAGTACCTGGATTTATAATAAATTTCTTCTGCTTCCATAAAAACTTTATCAAATCTCAGCACATTGGAGCCCAGAATTCCGGGTAACCTATATCTGTATTTCTAGGCCATGGAGATTCATATTTGGCTTCAGAATAAACTGTTACCTGCTTTGATGTGAGAACTGTGTTTTGTAGCAGCACCACGTCTTCTTTGGCTGTAGTTGTATCGTGCAGACACAGAGCTTCTTACAGCCCTGGCAGAGGAACTCTTCATAAGATACAGATGCTGAGCACTGTGGACCCAGGAGCCAATGTGCTTGAGCCTTCCTGGCCTGAGGAGTTGCTTGTCCCGGAAGGTATCCATATTTTTGCCTTCCTCCTAACATATTATTATAGAACCATTGACATCTACAGCAACACTGAAGAAGCATAGAGCGTACGTCTTCATTTCTGCTATAGGCATTCTACTGTGCTCACTTTAGTACATGCCTAAGCATCTGCTCACTGCCATGTGTGGCGTTTTGATTCATTTCAGTGTTGCTCAGTTCTGTTTCCTGATGCTATGATAAAAGGCAATTTAAGATCCAGGCAGTAGTGGCGCATGCCTTTATTCATAGCACTTAGGAGGCAGAAGCAGGCAGATCTCTGAATCTGAGGTCTAGGAAAGCCAGGACACAAAGAAACTTGGTCTTACCCCTTACTACCAATCCCCCTCAACCCACTGAAAAAAAAAACTGCAACTTAAGAGAAAAAGAATTTGTGTGGTTCACAGTTCCAGATTAGGGCCATTACTCCTGGGCAGTCGAGGCAGCAGGAACTTGGCCCAGCTAGTCACATCAGATCCATAGTCAAGAGCAGAGAGCCAAGAAGTAATACTTACATGCCAGGGCCCAGCTCACTCCTTTTCAGTCAGCCCAGGACTGAGACCATGAGGTGGTGCCACCCATAATCAGGATAGGTCTTACCACAACTAACCCAGCTTATACAGTCCATCACAGCCTTGCCCATAAGCAAGCCTAACCTAGACGATCCTTACATGAGACTCACTTTCCAGGTGACTCTGTGTTGCATCAAGTAAACTAACCATCACTTACCTCAAACTCTGAAGCACACATACCATTATCTACTGTTTAATTTGTATTCACCTGTTGTGGGAAATATTAAAAAATGACCCACCAGCTCTCCTAACCCCCCACCCTCCTCACTCCCCCCCCTTACCCCCCCCCCCGGGCCATCTCTCCAACAGTCCTGCCAGCCTGCCAACTCTCTAGCCCCTGCTGGGCCATCTCTGCAGAGGGGGTTCTGAATACCTCTCACTTCCATACACCCCACGGTCTGCCACCTCATCACCTAATTACCCGGTAGAATCAAGACTCTTAAGGCTTAATTAACCAATCAGATTTATGTATGAATAATATCACAATTTACAAGATGTCAATACAATAATTTTAGAGCCAATTGATAATGATAAAAGCTTTATCCCAATGTTTCTAAACTTGTGAAAGCTTAGCTACTTGTGCCTGGTAATTGCCACGCAGGTTCATATCTGTAGCCATGATTCTTCTCCCCTCTGGCACAATCGCTCCCCCTCTCTACAACTCTTAGCTTCACACACACACACCCATTTCCCTGTCCAATCACAGACCTTCTCTGCACTAATTACACAGGGAAAATCCTGTGACATTCATCTTTTCATATTTGTGTGTGGGTGTGTGTGGGTGTGTGTGTGTGTGCCATGTACAGTGTCTGGGGAGACTAGAAGAGAGTATTATATCTCTTGGAACTGCAGTTGCAGACAGCTATCAGTTACCCAATCTGGGTTCTAAGAACCAAACTCAGGACCTACAGAGGAACAGCGAACTCTCTTCACTGCTGAGCCACCTTTTCAGCTCACATAGATTTCTCTAAACACACCACTTATCAGAGTTAAATCAAGATCTGATAAGTAATTTAAAGAGCCTGATAGTCCCTGGTGAGATAGAAGCAGTCATTAAAAGTCTTCTAACAAAAAAAAAAAAAATCCCAGGACTACATGGTTTTAGTGCAGAATTCTACCAGACTTTCAAAGAAGAGTTACTGCCAATACTCCTCAAATTATTCTACAAAATAGAAACAGAAGGAACATGGTGCAATTTGTTTTATGAGGCCACAGTTACCCTGATACCCAAACCACATAAAGACTCAACAAGGAAAGAAGACTACAGTCCAATATCCCTGATTCATACAGAACATAGATGCAAAAATTCTCAATAAAATAGTTGTAAATGAATCCAAGAACACATCAAAAAGATAATCCACTCTGATCAAATAGGCATCATCTCAGAGATGCAGGGATGTGAAAACAGTAAATGTAATGCACCATATTAACAAACTGAAAGACAAAACCACATGTCACCTCATTAGAAGCAGAAAAGGCCTTTGACAAAATCTAACACTTCTTTATAGTAAAAGTTCTGGAGTGATTAGGGATACAAAGGACATATATCAACATAATAAAGGCAGTTTACAGCAAGACCACAGTCAACATCAGCTTAAATGGAAAGAAATCCGAAGCAATTCTACTAAAATCAGGAACAAAACAAGGCTGCCCACTCTCTCCATACCTTTTCAATATAGTACTTGAAGTTCTAGCTAGAGCAATAAGACAACTAAAGGAAATCAATGGGATAGAAACTGGAAACAAAGAAATAAAAGTGTGTTTATTTGCAGATGATATGATAGTATATATATATATATATATATATATATATATATATATACTTATATATATATTTATATAAGTGACCCTAAAAATTGCTGAAGACAACACCTACACAATCCATTGAACATGGAGAAATCGAGCTGGTGCCTACGTAGGGTCTTTACCCCTATCCACTAGAGTCCCTGGTACAGGAAGGTACACTGCATACTACCAAAGGAGAGAGGTAAAACCCAACCCAGCCACAAATCCTTAGATCTGCAATGATACCCTGCCTGCAAAATACACTAGGGCAATTGTGTCACAAATCTTATGGGAGTAACCAACTAATATCTGATTTGATTTAAGGTCTTCTCCATGAGGTGAAACCCATACCTGACACTGCTTGGGTGCCCAAGAACCTGAGACTAGCTAGTCCAGAGACCTAGAGTAGAACCAAATATTGCTATTTTTAAACAAATAAAAATGTAACAATAAAATGACTCCTAATGACATACTCACAGATCAGCGCCTTGTCAGTCATCATCAGAGAAGCTTCCGCCCTTAGCAGATGGGAATACAGAGACCCACAGACAGATAGCTGCAAAAAACGAGAGACCTTAAGACACTCAGCCCTAAATGGGATAGCTCCATCAGATCCTTTTCTTTGGGGCTCAGGGAACCCTGGGAAAAGGAGGCCAAAAGGGTATAAGAGCCAGAAGGAATGGGGGACACCAAGAAAACAAGGCTCTCTAAATCAATATGATAGAGACACATGAACTCTGAGACTGAGACAGCATGCAGGGATCTGCACGGGTCTGTACCAGATGGGACCCTAGAGCTGAGAGGAGAAGTAGACACAAGCCCCTAGGCCTAACCTAGAAGCAATTTCAATTGA
This sequence comes from Tokudaia tokunoshimensis, assembly GCA_036184795.1. NCBI lineage: Eukaryota > Metazoa > Chordata > Mammalia > Rodentia > Muridae > Tokudaia > Tokudaia tokunoshimensis. The sequence goes on along the minus strand of BTHU01000016.1, from coordinate 32,807,239 downwards.
TAACCATTTTCAAATGAAAATTTAGTTTCCTCCAAGACAGTCTTGCTGGGGAAACAAACTACTCTTAAGAGTAGGCTACATGCCCAGAACTAGATGGTCAACAGAAAATGAACTCAACACCATCTTTGGAGGTTCCCTGTCTTTCAGTGTTGTGTCAGGGATTTTCCTTTATTGTTATTTTTACTTTATTTTATTTACACAGTTTTCTTCTCTCTCTTTACCCTAAAGGTCCTTTGCACATCTGTTATGGTTTCCAGTTTAGAGTTGATATGGAATTCCTCAGTGTGTGAACAGGTGAATCTGTTTCTTGTGACTTCTCTTTTCTTTCTGCGCTTTTGTCTGTCCTGTGCAGATGTGTTAGGTGTTGTTTTGTCTTATTATAATCTATTTTATTTTATTATTATCTCTTAGAAGCTTGTTTTCTAATGAGAGACAGAAAGGTAGCTCTGGATGGGAGGGGAGGAACTAAATGGACTAGAGAGAGTGGAAATTGTAATTAGGATATAGTATGTGAGGAAAAAAAGATAAGAAAGAAGATGGTCTCCAAACACTGTATAAGGTGCAGCAGTAGGTTTTCAAAGAAGTCAAACATAGGGACAAAAAGTGACCTAAATTATATGTGTATGTGATATACTTACACACTAATATGTATTTTTGGGGAGTTTTCCACACAAAGGCGAATGGGATATGATGGTGCTTCTACTTTGGAATGGCTGAATAGGTAAAATCACATTTCCAGTTATAGAAACCAAATTTGTGTCCACTGAATATATCCATCCTTGGGACTGATTTACAGAGACTGAGATAAAATATTCCAAATGCAAAACAGAGCAAAGCTTCTGGCCCAAGCTGTAGAAGAGGGGTCAGCAGGAATCCTGATTACATTCAGCCCTTTGGTTTTGTGCCTCAGAGGACAACAACTTTAATTAAAATCATTAAATTGGGGCTGACTTGAAGATGCTTGTTACTAAGGCTATAAACTACCTAAGTTCAATTCCCTAGACCCACATGGTAGGAGGACAGAATTCACTCCTACAAGTTGTCTGTCCTGTGATTTCCACAAGTATAGTATTAATATTTTAATAAGTCCGGGCACAGGGTTGTTTCCTACCTCAATAGTTCATGTTCTTGAATGAAAGACTCACACGCAGTCTTTATATTTTAATATGATGTAAGGAGCACAAGAGCTGGGCATTTGCCTAGCCTCCATGCTGCTAGAATCTACCTCCCATAATTCCAAGTTACTACTTACTGATTTCTATGTTCCATCTTGGCCTCTCCTGGCCCGATTGAACAGCCCTCTGGGCCACGGTCTCCTGGCCTCTTTACATGGTGGCTCTGCCTCTTTGTCCTACACTCCTCTCAGGCATGAGTCTCTCTCCCTTCTCTCCTCCCCAAGGTCCCACGCCTGGGAAACCTAAACCCCACTTCTTTCTCTTCTCCCCAGTGATTGGCTGCTGTGACATTTATTTACTAATCAGAATTAACTGTGGGTAGGTTCCCAGAAGCTATGTGCAGACCCTCTCATGCTAACAGTTAGGAGGGAACATAATTAGCATTAGAATACAAGCAGCTACATTTCCCCCTTTATGTCCAATTAAAAAGGCCCTTTTCTCTCAAATATACATTGAACACAATTATAACAAGTATGTAAATTGTAAGGTATGATATATACTTATAACATCCAGTCCATCATATTTGGCAATTTAGATAAGTATCATATATCTTAACTTAAAGAGTTTACAAATCTGTACCTCAATTATGTTTGATTTTAACTTGCATTACCATCAGAAAACCATCCTTTCAAATCTAGAACATCTTCTTTAATGCCAAACAACTTAAGTTCTATTATGAGACTATAACTAGTCTTCAACCCCATCAGAGATCTGAGAAGGAATTTAAAATTACCTGAATATGCAGGAAACACAAAGACATAGCTTCCAAAACTTAATACAATTTGTAGGAACAGCTGATTGCCTGGACAGTCCCCAATATTTCTCATAATGTTGTAGCATCTGTCTTCAGCCTTCTGGCCCAGAACAATCGGATAGACCTTAATTGAAGTGGGAATTATGAAGGACTAGCTTACTCTTTTTTGGCAGAGCTTAGCAATCAACTCTTCTGCATCCATTTGTCCTTTCTGGACAGTAATTGTTTATAGAATGAAATTAGGATATTTCTTACCAGTGGCTACCTTGCCACAATCAAAGCAACTCCAATCGGAGGTACTGATACTCAATACCTTCTTTGAAGTGAGATGGGGATATTGTTAAGGGAAGACATGTCTCCTAGTCAAAAGATCTGTTAATAATGAAATGATTTTAAATACCATCTTTTGTGGACCTCTGATAGTTTTGAAGACCATCTATCTATATATAGTATAATGGAATTGTTAAACATTGATTACTCTTAGGTATTTATTATTTGAATAGTCTTGAAAACACTTTATGTAGTTAAATCAGAATCTAATACAAGCGTGAGTTTACTGTCTGACCATTAACTTGCATCATTTAATCGTCCTAAATGGTTTGTAACAGTAGTTATTAGAAGGCCTGGGTCTAAGCCATGTATTCTTAAATGAGTTGTATAGGCACAATGCCTGTCTAAGAGTAACAGAATTAATTTTAAATTTTGTATCAATATACAAAGTTTTATACCAATGAAAGCCTTAAATCTGTATCAATATATAAATTCTGTACCAATGTAAGAAAATATAACTTTGGTTCTGCATCAAAACATAAAGATTTCTACCAATGTAAGATTATGACTACAAAATGTTTTAAGAGTAAATTTTAAAATCCATCCCACATATCTAATTTTCTACATTACTCTCTTCACCCTTTTCATTTCAACTCCCTTCCTTTTACCTAAGAAAGAAAGGATAGAGAAAAGGAAAGAAAAGACAGAAATCTCCAAGTCTAACCTCTCTATTTAGTTTCCTCCCTGTCTAAAATTATGACCATTTCCAAATTATTCCTTAATTTGTTAAAATATCTATAATTTATAAAATAACCCTAATCAGAAACCTAAACTCAAGGAATTGGGAAGATGGTTCTCCACAACTTATTCCTGCTAACTTGGGGCAAAGAATTTTTTTCGAGGGGGATTGGTAGGGTTAAAAATTTAGAAAAATTGGTTAGACTTAAGAAAGCTAGCTTTAGCGTTTGTTACCCAGTCTCTGTAGCTTAGAACGTTTAGGGCTTGACTGAAGTCCTTACTGGATCCTTCTGAAAGGCTGGATGAACCCATGTCACTGGGAATCAGCAGCCACCCCTGAAGCTGTTCTGGAAGCAGGTCTCTAGAAACAGCATCAGGTGAGGCAGGAGCAGGCAGGGAGCTGGAACACGAGGTCATCTCAGCTTCCCAGAGGGTCAGTCTTATCACACAGCTGCATCCTGGTGTTTCATTCTACAGTATATGAATCTTACAACCAAATTTTTAGTTCTATAAAGATATTTGTATGGATTGTGCAGGGTGCACAGATCAGTCAAGGATGAATTTTTGCTCCTTGTTTGAGCAGGCGAAGGACAACTGCCTTTTTTTATGAGTTAGTTTGACCAACAACCGATTATAATAAATCTTCATTTATGCCAATGCGAAGGATGTTCTGTGCCAGGTGCACTCAACAAACATAGATGCAATTTGAAAATTTGTGAGGATGCCTGTGTTCATAAACATATAGTATATTCGCCAGGAGGCAGTGGCATACTCTTTTAATCCCAGCACTCTGGAGGCAGAGAGAGGCAGATCTCTGTGAGTTTGAGGCCAGCTTGGTCTACAGAGTTCCAACACAGCCAGGGCTATACAGAGAAACCCTGTCTCAAACAAACAAACAAACAAACAAACAAAAAAGTATGGTATATTCAGTCCTCTGTGCACATACACAAACCTGTGCATGTCCCCACTGAGAAGCCAGAAGAGGGCATTGAGGTCTTCCTCTGCCACTTTCAGGCTTTTTCTTTGAGGATGGATTTCATTCTGAACCGAGGCTCACGTTTTCCTATCTGGGCTGGAAGCCTACTAACTCCAGCAATCTTCATACTTCCACCTCCCTCCAGAGCTGTTACAGGTCTTCACAGTCTGTCAGCTTGCTACACGGGTTCTGGGATTTGAACTCCCAGCTTCATAATTTTACAGAAAGTACATTAAACCACTGAGCTATTGCTCTAGACCCCTTACATGAGATTTTCGAAACAAGAATTCACTGCACAACCCAGGCTCACCCTGGAATTTACTACAGAGCCCTGGCTACCTTCCATCTCAGGAGCCTTCTGCTTCAGCCTCCTGAGTGGTAGGAGTGCAGGCATGTGTCATGATACCCAGCAAGGAGTTGCTAAGCTTTGTGACTGTGAAGCAAGTTACTGTTCTTTCTCATGCCATTTCCTCTTCCAAAACTGTGATAAGAAGACAAGAATAAACACATGTCAGCTCTGAGTGATTTTGCTAATACTCCACCCCATTGTGCCTGCATTGCTAGATGCTAAAATAATCTTTTCTTCCCTTATTATATACATACATTTATTTGTGCACACAATACGGCGACACTAAAACAGTTAATAAGATGAATCCCAGGTGATGGCTCAGTGGGTAAGGGCACTTGCTATGCAAGCAGGGGGACCTGAGTTCAAATCCCCATAAAAATCCAGGCATTACCATGCATGCCTGTGACCACATCTTTGTCGGACAGAGAGAGGCAGATCCCAAAAGTTTGCTGGTGAAATGTTGAGCTTCAAGCTCAGTTAGAGACCCTGTCTCAAGAGAGGAAGGTAAAGAATCATAGAGAACGTTATCTTTGGCCTCTGCATGCTTGCACATAAGTTCACACACACAAAGTCGCATGTGCACACACTGTTGGCAGTTCCTCTAGGCTCCACCCAACAGCTACCTAGCAACCGCTTGCGGCTTGCCAGGTGTGAGCCAACATGGTGTATAAAAAGGACTGCTCGGCCTCTTCTCTCTCTCTCTCTCTCTCTCTCTCTCTCTCTCTCTCTCTCTCTCTCTCTCTCTCTCTCTCTCTCTCCCTCCCTCCCTCCCTCCCTCCTTCCTTCCCTCCCTCCCTCTCTGTCTTTCTGTCTCTCTCTGTCTGACTGTTTCTCTGTCTCTGTCTCTCTTTCTCCTTCCCTTCCTTCCTCCCTCTCTCTATCTCTCCCCAACATGTTCCCAGGCAGGACAGGCAGATGTAGGAGGATGTCTGTGAGTTCAAGGCCAAACTGGTCTATAGTGAGACAGTCAAAGCTATTATACAGAGAAACCCTGTCTTGAAAAAACTAAAACATCCTTTAAATACACACACACACACACACACACACACACACACACACAGGCAATACTATGAAAAAACTCCTTAAAAGAAAGACCTGCCTATAATTTCTAGCTGAGGTAAGCATGCAGGACCAGAAGAATGGGAGATCCAGAATGTAAATATGGTCAGGATAATTGGGGATGGGTCGAGCAGAAGTGGGAGTAGGGGTAGGGCACTGAGGTAGCCACAGAACAAAAGGCAGAGAACTAACACTTTTAGAAGGCCAGCAGAAGGACATTGGTCTGAGAAAAGGACATATCCTTGGCTTAGAAACTTGTAACATTTAGAGTTACATATTAGCTAAGTGACCTTGAACCCATTTGCTAGCCCAAGATTCGCAATAACCCCCTCCATTACTTGTGGCAAAGATTAATGTAATTAAAAGTGATGACGCGTAGGAAGCGGATGACAGAGCGCATTGTGGAGGTCTAGTGGGGCTCAGCTGGGCCTCCGTTTGAATCTGCCTTATAATTGAGTGTTGTTGATCAGCCTTGGTTTGGCTACATAGTGTGTACATTGAGATGAAGAAGAGGAGAAAATCGATCAAATTGTTCCCTGTTAGAATCCAGCTCATTCGTGCTAGAAGGAGTCAGACCTTTTCTTCCCTAGAATTCAGATAAAGACTCCCTTTGTGCTTCAGAGACAAGTGAGAGAAGTAGCTGGGGTTTACGGAAGGCAAACTTTAGGAGGGGTGGGGCTGGGGGTCGGGTGGAGCGGGGGCAGGGAGGTGGGGGGGGTGGAAGGAAAGTTAGCTTCGAGCGCTTCAGCTGTTTGCAGTAAAACTGTGACATCTTCTTAGAAATCGCCTTTCTGACTCTCTCGGGTTTTATCTGATTAACTGGACAGTCCACAAATTCCCCAAAAGTCTCACCCTTTGTGTAGTCAAGGACTTGCCCTGGAGCACAAATTGGAAATGGATTCGGTGTGTGTCACTGCAAGTTCAAGTTAAAAAGCAGGCTTGTTGCAGGGCCAGGACTGACTGCTTGTGAAATGAGTTTCTCAGCTTGGGAAGGCTCTGGTCATAGCCTGGAACCTTTCTAGACAGCAACAGGCAACCCATTCAAATCAGGCTTGCCTTTGCCTTCCCTGTGTAAGCAGCTAAGCAGGGAGCATCCCTTGAACATTTCACAGTGACATTTAGAATGTCAATCAAGACATTCTGCTGCTCAATAGGCCTCAGCAGGAGAGGGGACAGCTGCGGAGGAGGCTAATGTGTCACCTGGCAGATAGAGACAGGTTTTCTGTCTATTGAGCCATTAGTCTTCCAGGCACCTGTCCCTCTCTTCAGGGTAGCCGTTCTGGTTCCATCCCACCTCCATCTGGCTCTGTCTTATCAGGGAGTCCTTAAACACCCTGGTGTTCAAACAAAGTGAGAGTCCTGAGTTCCTAGAAATAGGACAGTAAAGATAAAAACATCTGGGAAGCATCCATGCTCTAGGTGCAGCCCCTGTGGGTGCTGGGAGGATGCGTTTGCCGGGTTTGGAGAGAGATTTTGTCAACAGGGGTCTTCCATGGAATTCTGTGTTCTCAGGCCCCAATCCAGCCTATTTCCCCATTTCCCTCAGTATCTACAGTGTGAGAGCCAAGCACCACGCAGGACACGTTTCCTACTCAGTCTCCGTTCAGTTCTCACAGCTGTGCCAGGCTAAGTTCGTCAACTTCTTTTTGAGAGAAGGAAATTATCAAAAATCAATAAAAGTTAGGATTCTGTATCTAGGCCCACCTGTCCCTGACCCAAGGCCTATGACAAGATGATGAGAGAGAGCCAAAGGTTCTCTCTCTCTCTCTCTCTCTCTCTCTCTCTCTCTCTCTCTCTCTCTCTCTCTCTCTCTCTGTGTGTGTGTGTGTGTATGTAACTAGGGTACAAACAGAAAGCTATGTGTTTGAATTAGAACTCTGGGTATTATTTTTTTTTTAATTTAATTTTATTTTATTTTTTTAATTTACATTCCAAATCACTTCCCCTTTCCCGTTTCCTCCCTCCCCGAAAGTCCCATAAGCCCCCTTCCCTCCCTCTTTTCTCCGTTCAACCCCCTCTCATTACTCTGTCCTGGCGTTCCCCTACATCCAGTCTTTCCAGGACCAGGGGGTCTCTCCTTCCATCTTTTTAGAAATCTATTGATATGCTGATTGTGTCTAGGGTATTCTGAGATTCTGGGTCAATATCCCCTTATCAGTGACTTCATACCATGTGTGATCTTTTGTGATTGGGTTACCTCACTAAGGATGATATTTTCAAGTTCTGACCATTTGCCTAGGAATTTCGTGAATTCATTGTTTTTAATTGCAGAGTAGTATTCCATTGTGTAAATATACCACATCTTCTGAATCCATTCCTCCGTTGAGGGACATCTGGGTTCTTTCCAGCTTCTGGCTATTATAAATAAGGCTGCTATGAATATAGTGGAGCATGTGTCCTTATTGCATGCAGGTAAAGTCTCTGGGTATATGCCCAGGAGTGGTATAGCCGGATCCTCCGGAAGTGTCATGCCCAGTTTTCTGAGGAGCCGCCAGACTGCTTTCCAGAGTGGTTGTACCAGCCTGCAATTCCACCAGCAGTGGAGGAGTGTTCCTCTTTCTCCACATCCTCGCCAACAACTGCTGTCTCCTGTGTTTTTGATCTTAGCCATCCTGACTGGTGTGAGATGGAATCTCAGGGTTGTTTTGATTTGCATTTCCCTAATGACTAAGGATGATGAACATCTCTTTAGGTACTTCTCAGCCATTAGATATTCTTCAGGTGAGAACTCTTTGTGGAGCTCTGTACCCCATTTTTTAATAGGGTTACTTGCCTCTCTGGAGTTTAACTTCTTGAGTTCTTTGTATATCTTGGATATTAGCCCTCTGTCGGATGTAAGGTTGGTAAAGATCATTTCCCAGTTAGTTGGTTGCCGCTTTGTCTTTTTGACGGTGTCTTTTGCCTTGCAAAAACTTTGTAATTTAATGAGGTCCCATTTGTCTATTCTTGATCTTAGAGTATAAGCTATTGGAGTTCTGTTCAGGAAATTCTCCCCTGTGCCCATATGTTCAAGGTTCTTCCCTAGTTTCCCTTCTATTAGTTTCAGTGTGTCTGGTTTTATGTGGAGATCTTTGATCCACTTAGAATTGAGCTTAGTGCAAGGAGATAAGGATGGGTCAATTTGCATTCTTCTGCATGTTGACCTCCAGCTGAGCCAGCACCATTTGTTGAAAAGGCTATCTTTTTTCCACTGGATGGTTTTAGCTCCTTTGTCAAAGATCAAGTGACCATAGGAGTGTGGATTCATTTCTGGGTCTTCAATTCTGTTCCATTGATCTACATGTCTGTTACTGTACCAATACCATGCAGTTTTTAACACTATTGCTCTGTAGTACAGCTTGAGGTCCGGGATACTGATTCCCCCAGAGGTTCTTTTACTCTTGAGAATAGTTTTAGCTATTCTGGGTTTTCTGTTATTCCAGATGAATTTTTGAATTGCTCTTTCTAACTCTATGAAGAATTGAGTTGGGATTTTGATGGGGATTGCATTGAATCTGTGTATTACTTTTGGTAAGATGCTCATTTTTACTATATTAATCCTGCCAATCCATGAGCATGGCAGATTTTTCCATCTTCCGAGGTCTTCTTCAATTTCTTTCTTCAGAGACTTGAAGTTCTTGTCATACAGATCTTTCACTTGTTTGGTTAGCGTCACGCCAAGATACTTAATATGGTTTGTGGCTATCGTAAAGGGTATTATTTCTCTTACTTCTTTCTCAGCCTGCTTATCCTTTGAGTATAGGAAGGCTTCTGACTTGCTTGAGTTGATTTTATATCCGGCCACTTTGCTGAAGTCGTTTATCAGCTGTAGGAGTTCTCTGGTGGAGTTCTTTGGGTCGCTTATGTATACTATCATATCGTCTGCAAATAGTGATAGTTTGACTTCTTCCTTTCCAATTTGTATCCCTTTGACCTCTTTTTGTTGTCTAATTGCTCTACCTAGAACTTCAAGTACTATATTGAAAAGATATGGAGAGAGAGGGCAGCCTTGTCTAGTCCCTGATTTTAGTGGGATTGCTTCAAGTTTCTCTCCGTTTAGATTGATGCTGGCTACTGGTTTGCTGTAAATTGCTTTTACTATGTTTAGATATGGGCCTTGAATTCCTGATCTTTCCAAGACCTTTAGCATGAAAGGATGCTGAATTTTGTCAAATGCTTTCTCAGCATCTAATGAGATGACCATGTGGTTTTTTTCTTTGAGATTGTTTATGTAGTGGATTACATTGATGGATTTCCTTATATTGAACCATCCCTGCATCCCTGGGATGAAGCCTACTTGATCGTGGTGAATGATCGTTTTGATGTGTTCTTGGATTCGGTTGGCAAGAATTTTATTGAGTATTTTTGCATCGATATTCATAAGAGAGATTGGCCTGAGATTCTCTTTCTTTGTCGGATCTTTGTGTGCTTTTGGTATTAGTGTAATTGTGGCTTCATAGAACGAGTTGGGTAGTGTTCCTTCTGTTTCTATTTTGTGGAACAGTTTGAAGAGTATTGGTGTTAGGTCTTCTTTGAAGGTCTGATAGAATTCTGCACTAAAACCATCTGGACCTGTGCTTTTTTTGGTTGGAAGACTTCCAATGACAACTTCTATTTCTTCAGGGGTTATAGGACGGTTTAGATGGTCTATTTGATCCTGATTTAATTTTGGTACTTGGTATCTGTCAAGAAAATTGTCCATTTCCTCAAGATTTTCTAGTTGTGTTGAATACAGGTTTTTGTAGTAGGATCTGATGATTTTTTGAATTTCCTCAGTTTCTGTTGTTATCTCTCCCTTTTCGTTTCTGATTTTATTAATTTGGATACTATCTCTGTGCCCTCTGGTTAGTCTGGCTAAGGGCTTATCTATCTTGTTGATTTTCTCAAAGAACCAACTCCTCGTTTTGTTGATTCTTTGTATGGTTTTATTTGTTTCTACTTGATTGATTTCAGCCCTGAGTTTGATGATTTCCTGCCTTCTACTCCTCTTTGGTGTATTTGCTTCTTTTTGTTCCAGGGCTTTCAGGTGTGCCATTAAGCTGTTAGTGTATGCTGTCTCCCGTTTCTTTTTGGCGGCACTCAGGGCTATGAATTTTCCTCTTAGCACTGCTTTCATTGTGTCCCATAAGTTAGGGTATGTTGTGCCTTCATTTTCATTAACTTTCAAAAAGTCTTTGATTTCTTTCTTTATTTCCACCTTGACCAAGTTATCATTGAGTAGAGCATTGTTCAGCCTCCATGTGTACGTGGGTTTTCTTTTGTTTTTGTTGCCATTGAAGACCACCCTTATTCCATAGTGATCTGATAGGAGGCATGGGATTATTTCTATCTTCTTGTATCTGTTGAGGTCTGATTTGTGACCAATTATATGGTCAATTTTGGAGAAGGTACCATGAGGAGCTGAGAAGAAGGTGTATTCTTTAGCTCTAGGATGAAATGTTCTATATATATCAGTTAGTTCCATTTGGTCCAAGGCTTCAATTAGATTCACTGTGTCCCTGTTTAGTTTCTGCTTTCCTGAACGATCCATTTCAGAGAGCGGGATGTTGAAGTCACCCACTATTATTGTGTGCGGTGCGATGTGTGCTTTGAGTTTTAGTAAAGTTTCTTTTACGAATGAGGGTGCCCTTGCATTTGGAGCATAGATATTCAGGATTGAGAGTTCTTGATGGTGGATTTTTCCCTTGATCAGTATGTAGTGTCCTTCTGTGTCTTTTTTGATGACTTTGGGTTGAAAATCAATTTTATCCGATATTAGGATGGCTACTCCACCTCGTTTCTTGGGGCCATTTGCTTGTAAAATTGTTTTCCAGCCTTTTACTCTGAGGTAGTGTTTGTCTTTGACACTGAGGTGCGTTTCCTGCATGCAGCAAAATGCTGGGTCCTGTTTACGTATCCAGTCTGCTAGTCTATGTCTTTTAATTGGGGAATTGAGACCATTGATATTAAGAGAGATTAAGGCATAGTGATTATTGCCATCTGCCATTCTTGACGCTATCTTTATGTTTGAGTGGTTATCTACTTTTGGGTTTGATTCAAGAAGGTTATTATCTCATTTTTTCCAGGGTGTTGTTTCTCTCCCTGTATTGGAGGTTTCCACCTATTATCCGTTGCAGGGCTGGATTTGTGGAAAGATATTGTGAAAATTTGGTTTTATCATGGAATATCTTGGTCTCTCCATCTATGGTGATTGAGAGTTTTGCTGGGTATAGTAGTCTAGGCTGGCATTTGTGCTGTCTTAGTGTCTGCATGAGATCTGCCCAGGATCTTCTGGCTTTCATAGTCTCTGGTGAGAAGTCTGATGTGATTCGGATAGGTCTTCCTTTGTATGTTACTTGGCCCTTTTCTCTTACTGCATTTAGTATTCTTTCTTTGTTTAGAACATTCGGTGTTTTGATTATTATGTGACGGGAGGTATTTCTGTTCTGGTCCAGTCTGTTTGGAGTTCTGTAGGCTTCTTGTATGTTCATCGGCATCTCTCTCTTTAAGTTAGGGAAGTTTTCCTCCATAATTTTGTTGAAGATGTTTACTGGCCCTTTAAGTTGCAAATCTTCACTCTCATCTATACCTATAATCCTTAGGTTTGGTCTTCTCATTGTGTCCTGGATTTCCTGGATGTTTTGGGTTACGCGTTTTTTGCATTTTGCATTTTCTTTGACTGTTGAGTCGATGCTTTCTATGGAATCTTCAGCACCTGAGATTCTTTCTTCCATCTCTTGTATTCTATTGTAGATGTTTGCATCTATGACTCCTGATTTCTTCCCAAGGTTTTCTATCTCCAAAGTTGTCTCCCTTTGTGATTTCTTAGTTGTTTCTACTTCCTTTTTTAGTTCCTGGATGGATTTGCTGAGATCCTTCACTTGTTTGTTTGTATTTTCCTGTATTTCTTTAAGGTATTTTTGCATTACCTCTTTCAGGATTTCTTCCTGATGACCCACGTTCTCCTGCATTTCTCTGAGCGATTTTTGTGTTTCCTCCTCATGGGATTCCATCTGTTGATCCATCGTCTCCTGCATTTCTTTAAGCAGTTCTCGTGTTTCCTTTGTAAGGGCATCTAACCGTTGATTCATTTCTTTAAGCAATTTTTGTGTTGCCTCCTTATGGGCATCCGTCTGTTGACCCATATTCTTCTGCATTTCTTTATGCAAATTTTGTGATTCCTTTGTGAGTGCATCTACCCGTTGATTCATCTCGTTAAGCGATTTTTGTGTTGTCTCCTTGTGCGCCTCCATCTTTTGATCCATGTTCTCCCGCATTTCTCTAAGCGATTTTTGTGTTTCCTTTGTAAGGGCTTCTAACCGTTGATTCATGGTCTCCTGTAACTCTTTATGAGATTTATTTGTGTCCTTCTTGTGATCCTCTAATAGCATCATGAGAAGTGATTTTAAATCCAGATCTTGTCTTTCGGGTGTGGTGGGGTATCCAGGACTTGCTGCTGTTGGAGAGTTGGGTTCGGATGGTCCCACATTACTTTGCTTACTGTTAGTAACATTCCTACATTTGCCTTTTGCCATCTGGATACCTCTGGTGTTAGTTGGTCCTGCTGCCACTGGCTGTTGGTTGGACCTCCTGTGAGCCTGCAAAGCTATTTCTGCCCCCCCTGGATTACCAGGATTCCCCTGGCACCGATTTCTGGGGCCTGCCTGCTCCTGAGTGACTTTGGAGCCCTAATGTGCTTTGCCCCAAGTGATCTTATATTGGGGAGGCCTTGCACATCTAAAGGCTCAGCCTAGTGGATTCCTGGAGCAGAGGTCGCCAAAGGGAGGCTGGCAGGCTCCTGCCCTGTGCAGGGGTGTGTGATCTCTCCTGGGGGGGGAGGGGGCGTCCCTCTGCCAGGCAGAAGTCCCACAGCAGATCTGGCGCGCTGGTCACTGCAGATCAGCCCAGCACCTGGGAGCAGGTTACACACAAGCTGCCTGAGACCGAAGCGATATTATGCCTGTCTGTCTCTGAGCCTGGTGGTCCCAACTACCTGGTCACTGGAGCAAAGATGGCGGAGGGCACTCTCCGTGGCGCCGCTCACACCGCTTTCCCTGTGGTCACGATGGCCCGCCGATCTGGCACCCAGACGACCACAGCGCCAACCCGCCCTCGGGCACAGACGGAAGCCCCAACAGGCCGTGTCCCAAGTGATGTTATATTGGGGGGAGAGCCTGGGTACCGGTCTCTCCAGCGCAGTCCGCGGGAACAGAGGTCGCGGAAGGGAAGCTGGCAGGCTCCCTCCCTGCGCCGGGTCCCTCCACCAGGCAGAAGGTCCCACTGCGGAACTGGCGCGCTGGTTACTGCAGATCAGCCCAGCACCTGGGAGCAGGTTACACACAAGCTGCCTGAACCCGAAGCGATATTATGCCTGTCTGTCTCTGAGCCTGGCGGTCCCAACTACCTGGTCACTGGAGCAAAGATGGCGGAGGGCAGTCTCCGTGGCGCCGCTCACCCTGTGGTCACGATGGCCCGCCGATCTGGCACCCAGACGACCACAGCGCCAACCCGCCCTCGGGCACAGACGGAAGCCCCAACAGGCCGTGTCCCAAGTGATGTTATATCGGGGGGAGAGCCTGGGTACCGGTCTCTCCAGCGCAGTCCGCGGGAACAGAGGTCGCGGAAGGGAAGCTGGCCAACTCTGGGTATTATTAATTGACGCTCATCCTGTCTTCACCTGATGGGCTGTCGAGACCAACATCCACCACCTGCTCCACCTGCACTTCGGTTCCCTCTCCTGAGTACCGGCTGTATTCGCTTTCTGACATCTTTCCACTCCCATTTTCATGGCTTGATAATCCATGCTTCGCATGCCTCTGCCTGCGACTCAAATCTGAACCCTTGTCTACCTGCTTGAGTCCTTCAAAGGGCTTCCATAACCATGACTTTGTCCTAGACACTATTTTGAATACTTCTATGTGAGGTCAGTACACCATACCAGTTTCGATTCTACTTTAGCTGGAGAAGCTAAAACTTATCGAGTTATGTCCCTTGCCCAAGAACACCCACTCACTCACTCATAGGTAACAGAAAATTTGAATCCTGTAACACAGCTATAGTATCATTGCACTTAACCTTATGCGGTATGCATAGTCTGGGCTTTGAACCTGCCTTTGCTAATCTCTTTCCCTCTTCTGTGTTCAGCCACTGGCAACTGACACTTAGAATACACTGTGCCCTTGAACTCAGTGCCTTCTTGTCCTTTGCCTGTCCCCTCTGTCAAAACACAACCCGCCATGCGGACAGTTGACTTGGATTCATTCTGAGGCTGAACTCAAGGGTCACAGTGTCTAAGGAGGACTTCCCATGGACACAATTGCTTCCCAAAGTTTATCTAGACAGATGGATCAGTTTGCCCTTCTATCACTACCTGCTAAAGAAAGCTTGGGACTCGTAAGAGGAACCTGGGTCTTAAACATTGTGTTCCGTCAGTAGCTGATACATAGCAAATATTACGGAAGTTTTTCAATTTGGGTTTTTCTTTTTTTAATTAATAATGTTCAAGTAGTAAGTATGCATTGAGAAGCCTGAGGAAAGAAAATCAGAATGGGCTGAAATATACAATAATGTAGTTTGGCCTAAGACAGGTTTAGTAAATCTTCTAATGCCGTAGCTAGAAAATGGCGGATAAGACTTGAATCAAGTTGTCAGTTGCCAGTTGCCAGGACCCATTCCAGACTTTTTGTATTTTAATAGCTCCGCACTTAACCCATAGCATATGAAAACAAAGAGTAAAAAATAATGATTTGGACAATGTTATTATTTGGAACGAGCACACTTCTTTTGTAGAAAAGAAGTGTCTATACAGATGGGTAGTAAGGTTGGGGACAGGGCGGGGCGGGGTTCTCAACAAGAATGAGCTAAAACAGTGACTAGTTAATAATTAAAACGAGGAGGCACAATGAACTCTGCTTGAAACCATTCCCTCGTGTCCCGATGACGTCAGCTGTCATGTCGGGTTAGTTTGACGTAGTGAACATTTACAGACTGATTAAGTGTTTTCTCTGCAGCTAAGAGCCCTCATTCTGTTGGCCATAAAATTTTACACATTGGATCTTTGCCCTGAACACATTCTTCTCCTTCCCACTCCTTGGGCACATGGAAAACTAACTTTCTATCTAACCAAGCCTCTAACCCTGCCACAAACAAAGCACGCCTGAGTCCTCGTTTCTGCTCATCTGTGTCTGGAGAAGAAAGATATCACCCTCCGTTTCAGTTGTTCTCTGATCATCCCTATGTTACCTTCTACCCTCTAAACACAACTGTGGCGTGCTCTCTCAGATCCATACCTCCTGCTCTGTGCCAACTTCCAAGTCACCTTTCACATCCTGAAGACTTTAAGCACAATATCTAAACATGATCGTTTCTTTAATTTAGTTTAAAAAATTGTTTCCTTTGTCCTTTCGGCCATGTGCTCTTCCATGTATGCGTGGGGTTTGTCGTTGTTGCTGTTGTTGTTTGAGTTCCTACACGTAGCTAGCTCTCGACTCACTTCGCTTTGTCTACTCTCCCTGACAACCTTCACATCTTCATCTACTAGCTCTTCCCAAATATCTCTCAGATTCACACCTCCTGCTCAAAGAGCCCCTGAGCTACAGACTAATATCCTGCCGGCTCAAACTGCATCAGGAAACAAGCTCTCTGCCTCTCTTCCTTCTAAGTCCGGCTTTCCTTAGGCACTCCTTTCTCTTAGTGAGTGATAACAAGTGTAGAAGAAGATGCTGAACGGGGCCTTGCCCCTCCACCAACTCCCAGCATTCCCTTGGTTACCACCCCTGATCAATCCTTCTGTCTTGCTGTTCTTACAGTTGTTGTGTGGTCTGCCCTGTGAACCCTTAACTAAACTTTTTTTGTTTTTGTTTTTTTGGTTATGCTACACCAGCTAACAAAGCATATTACTGCAGGAAGACTGCACCACAACTTTAAATAGCAGTTTTATCTGTAGAATAGCCTGGAATGTTTTAAGTAGAAAGCTAAAATTCTTCATCCCGCCTATTTCTTCTTTTGTTTCTTCCTATATAACCCTATTTATCCAACCCAGATTTCTTGATGTTGCCTGAATAACATATTTACTCACTGAATATTTATTTAGTACTTGATATTGATTAGCCTGACACTGTGCTAAGTACTGGGAATATTATGGTAAACATTACTTTTACATTTACATTTATAATTGGGTTGTGCAAACAAAGAAAATAAAGAATATCACGTGCTAATCTAGGAAGACAGCTGGGTACTTAGGCAGTTATTTATTTCTAGGCTCATAACTGAACAGAGGCAAAGTTTGTGGAAACAGTTCCTAAGGGGAGTAATAATTAACATGAGACCCAAAAGTTAGATGTGAGTCATTCAGGCCTGGTGTGGGAGAGGGCATGTCCTTAAGATAGCAGGAGACATGGTCATAAAGATTTAAGATGAGAAAGAACTGACAGAGGAAAGATAACTGAACACAGAGAAAAGAGAAAACAGCAGAGGACAGGATGTTACAGATGAAGACCGCAATGGACCAGAAAGTCAGTGTTGACCATTGACATCGAGGTTGACGTGACAAATGACATTGGCAAGAGGCCAAGGAATGAGGGACTAAGAAGTATCCATCCAGGTCATCGGTGACCACTCCCTCTGAGTAAGTTATGTGGACCAAGGCTAAATAAATCATGGCTGAAAGAGGCAAGAGTGGACCAGGGCTGGTGATGTGACCCCAGACTGTGCTTGCCAGGAACACCAAAAGCTGTGGGCTTCATCTCTAGTGTCAGCACAAGCCAGGCCCAGCAGTGCACACCTGTCTGTCGTCCCAGCACTGAGGAAGTACAGGCAGGAGAATCAAAAGTTCAAGGTCATCCTCAGCTAACTACATGGTGAGCTTGAGGCTAGCCTGGAACACATGAGACTGTGCCTCAAAAATGAATGAGGGATGTGTGTGTGTGGAGGCAGGGCTGATGGACGGAAGACTGAACTGCTGACTAATCTTAAATAAAATCATCCGACACTATGTCCTCTGGTTATCTGTTCAGCCCCAGTTAGACTCCTTCGTACTTTCTCCTGACCCTCCACTGCTTAAGTCTTCACCCCCAATTGTCTTCCTGTTGAAGTCTTTTCATCCTTCGTGACCAAATCAAAGACCACCACTGTGTTCTGCTTGCCCTTGCAAACCCACAGTGAGTTTGGACCATTTGGTGAGCACAAGGAATTTTGCTGTATCGGCACCAGCTCCCTAGTCTCCCCCACAGCATGTCCTTTAGGTGACTGTCACAGCATCTGCTTCTCTGGCTAGTAGTCTGTTTAGCTGTGTGCACCCGTCTCCTTGGCTACAGAGTTCAGGGAACTGTCTGTGCATTAGTAATCTGTGAGCCTCCCATGGTTCCAGGCTGAGTACACGGAGCGCTGTATCATCTGGACAGAACTCTGCGGGCTGCTCTCTGTCTGGCTGACTTAAGCACAAACTTTATGACATCACCTTCGTCCTTGAAGCCAATGACTTTTAATAGTATTGATATGGTGACACTTGGGCTTGCAAGATCCCTCAGTGTGTAAAGATGCTTGCTGTGCATGCTTAACTACCTGAATTTGAGCCTCTAAGCACACAGTGGGGAAAGTGAACTCTGAAAGCTTGCCCTCTGACTTCCACATGCACACTGTGGAACATGCACATGGACAGATACACACACATGCATACACACACAATCACATACACGCACAGTAATTATAAATGAAAAAAAACTTAAAAAACCGCTATCTACAATAAGACTTTCAACTCTTTGAATTTGCTAAACGTCATCTTTATCTTCTTAATTTTTTCTCACTACATTTCATATACTTTACATATTCTCAGATCTATAAATCAGATCATTTCCTTTAGCATACATGAATGCATCTACCATCTATAAACTAATTTTATGCTCCAAGGGCAAGTAACTCAGCTTTGAAGCTTAGAACCTGGAGTTGCAACTGATTAATGAAGTTGAGTTAATTATTCACACTTCTGTCTTCCTAGAGAACAGTCTGGGAAATTGTTTAACCAGTCCAAATGAGAAAAGTGACATTGAACGGAGGGATTTCTAAGGAAGTATATAAAAGGGATAAGCTCCAAGTACCTGACATGATTTAAAGACAGTAATGACAATGGACGAAAAGACCACCCCCTCCATCTCATGCTCACAAGCACGTGCATGCACACACACACACACACACACACACACACACACACTTGCATGCACATGGAGATTAAAGGAAAATCTGTGAGAGCCAGTCTTTTCATTTCCAAGGCTCAACCTCGGGTCATTAAGCTTGGCAGCAAGTGTCCTTACCCACTGAGCCATATCACTGGCCCTAGATTCTTAGACTTTGTGTGTGCTGTATTCTGTATGGCCATGGTCATATGTGTGCACATGTGAGTAGGCGTGTGTACATGTATGTGAAGGACAAAAGTCAACATGCGGTGCCTTCTTTGCTCTTGCTTTTGCTCTAGTTTGTATACACAGTTTTAAAGATGACTTCTCACTATGTAGCCTTGGAATTTGCTTTGTAAACTGGGCTGGCTTAAACTCACAGAGATCTACCTGTCTCTGCCTCCCAGATGTGCTACCACACCCATATCTATCTATCTATCTATCTATCTATCTATCTATCTATCTATCTATCTATCTATCTATCTACACTATCTTTATCTATCTCTGTCAAATGATACTATATCTATGTATCTATCTATATCTACCTGTACTATCTCTATCTCTCACTAGCTATACTATCTCTGTCTATCTCTATCTAGATATCTATCACCTACTATCTATCTATCTCTATCACCTATCTACTATCTATCTATCTATCTATCTATCTATCTATCTATCTATCTATCACTTATCTATCATCTGTCTATCATCTATCACCTATCTATCATCTATCTATCTTTACCTGCCATCTATCTATATCTACATCAACATCATCATTATTAATTTGTGCATGGGCATTTGCTTGCATGTGTGTCTGTGTACCATGCATGCATGAAGTACCCTTGGAGGCTAGAAGAGCACATCACACCCCCTAGGACTAGGGTTACAGAGGCTTGTGAGCCACTGTGTGGATTGCTGCTGAGATCAAACTCAAGTTCTCTGGAGAACCAGCCAATGCTTTTAACCACTGAGCTATTAATGCTCCAGCCCACTCCCGTTACTTCCTGAGGCAATTTCTCTCGCTCATGATGGATCTCACTGATTCCTTGAACTGACTGATCAGACAGCCCCAAGGATCCACTTGTTTCCTTCCTAACCCTGCTGGGGTTACAGGCAGGCACCGCCACATCTAGA
The DNA here is from genome assembly GCA_036184795.1 of Tokudaia tokunoshimensis. Lineage (NCBI taxonomy): Eukaryota > Metazoa > Chordata > Mammalia > Rodentia > Muridae > Tokudaia > Tokudaia tokunoshimensis. The sequence continues at coordinate 32,787,657 of BTHU01000016.1, read as the reverse complement.
TATGTCTAGATGTTGTTCTAGAGGTCTAAACAGAAGATCTCATACTCACAGAACAAACACTTTACCACTGAGCTATGTCCACAGCCCCCATCAATACATTTTAAACACTAAGTACAGGGCTGGCCAGCTCAGTCCTAGTTTTTACAGTAGAGATGGGAATAAGTATAAAGTTCCGTTTCTTCAGGAAAGAAAGTCAGAAGTACTACGCCTAAGTATTCATTTCTGGCATCTTGACAGTAAGTATCCAAGCAATTGATACATTGTTCATTTCCTTTCTCTAAACATGAACTGCACATTTAAAAGGAAAAATATTCATGGCGTCAACTTCACTGGACAACAGCCATACAGAATATGTTTTTGTACTGATCTGGTGATGTGACTTCTTTGCTTACTCCACAAACACATAGGGATCAGCTTCGGAGGGAGAAGCGCACAATAAAAATTAAAGGAAACCATATGAGTATGGACTAAATACAACTCTAAGCTCAAGTCAGAATGAGAATTTGGGGTACTGAAAAAGAGAAGGCTGCCCCTGAATACTGAGGAGCATAAAAAGTATGCAGTTAGTCCTTGTTTGATCACTTATTGCTTATTTAGTACTTGTCCTTTTGTTGTTAGGACATCTAGTTCTTCTAAGGCTCTTTCTTTATCTTCCCTCTCTGAGTAGTTCTGTTTAGACCCAGGACTCAACCAGACCAACACGCTGACACTTAGGGCATCCTGGAAGACTAGAGCTCAAGAGGACTTAGAGAGGGAAGGCCTGGAATCACTGCTGTGCAATTGGACCTGGAAGTCTGGAGATGGTGCAGAGATTAAACCACTGAGATGTCTGAGTAGGACCTGTAGCTTAAGCCCAGCTCCTGCTCAGCCTGGGAGTTGGGCACAGACACCTGCCTGGAGCTATGTTTGTTACCTAAAAATTACACCAATGAAAGAAAGTGGGTGGACAGAGTCTCACCTTCTCATTAACTTGACTTCCTGGCCTTGGCAGCACATCTTGTCTTTCCAAACCTTGCTCCTTGGCCTAGTAACAAATTTTTCCTTCAGGGTTCCACCTGAAGAAGCAGAGGGGAGAGAAGGTTTACGTAAGTCCTGTGTCTAACAAGGTCAGGGAAGGGCTACAGAGAGGAAAGGGGTATTATGATGTGAGCCAAAGAGAAGCCAGGGTCAGCTAGGGCCATTTGTCTACAAGGATCCCTGGTCTAAAGGGGGAAAAATTCTCTTTTTGCTTCAGGAGAGGCCACTCAGGCTGGGTAGGTGCTAAAGTTTAACCTCTGAAAACTCCAGCTTGCTTGGGCTAACTTGACCTAGAAGTGTTATGTAACACCACAGCACAGAAATAAAACTGGTGGTGCTAAGAGACACCGAGATGAATTGTTGGGTCCTCTGGAAAACTCCAGGATTCCCACCCGGCCTGGCAAAAATGCAGCTTGGAGCCTGAGACTGGAGGAAGCCTAGAAATTTCCAGCTCCATGGGGACTTCTCAGACCTTGGTCTGAACCTGCCCAAAACCAAGACACTTTATATCTCCTGCCAGTCTAATCCTCCTAAAATATGCTTTCATCTCGCCCCTCCCTGAACCAGGTCACTCCCTGGCTCCACAGAGCCTCCTGCTTCAAGTCTCAACTTTGCTGCCCCATGCCAGGCTCACCATCATTGATCCAGCCCTGGTTCACATCCCTTCGTTCCCCTACACACTCTGCCTAAATTATACACAACCTCATCCTCAAATACTTTCTTTGCTCATTCCTGGCTCTGGTATCCTTCCCCCTCTTATATTCAGAAAACTGTGTCTTCTCTCTGTCTATAAACTTCCTAACTATCATAGTGTGTGTCTGTCAGTCCATATGCCTCCAAGTGCTATTCTAACTACCCAGTAACTATTGACCTATCCACTAACTCCATTGCAAACACCAACCCTGATAGTGAAACACAGATGTCAGATGCAAACAACTCACGTACTTAACACATTTACTCTACTGATGACCCTGTGAGTTAAGCATTTTGATTATCCACGTCTTTCATCTCTGAACATAAAGGGGATACGGCCTTGGCCATGGTAGGACCTCTCAGATTTGGTGGCCGTTGAATATGAGGCCTTCAGTGGTAAGAGGAGAAGAGACAGCACTCCCCCATCCTCAGCTGTGGGGCCTTTGGGACTCCTCACCATCTTGCCCTCAAATAAATCTTCCCTGCACAGTGCCACAGTCCAGGAAAATCAGAATCTGGGCTGAAGCCAAGAGCTTTGGAAAATCTGTGTTCAACAGTTGAAGTACCCAGTGCCTTCTTAGGGTGTCTTAAACAATGCATATGGATATTCCATCTTAAAGGCAGTTACATACATTCAGTTCCTATTTAATGCCCTCTGCTTGAGGAGAACTCACAGTTCCCGATGATCTGTTTTGTAGTTCTGTTGTGACTAATCATCAAGTTCCCCCAAAAGTAGAAGCACCTCCTAAATTCCCAGACCCTACAAGAATCAGTGCACAGTGAGATTTGTTTCACCTGTGCCTGTTGACACCCATACCCCACTCCAAACCCTGAGGTATTTGTGCACCAAACCCTAGTAACTACATCATCTCAAGGTGAGGATATCTGAAGAAGAAATGAAAAGTTTACGTAAATTGAACTTTTCCCTAATGAACAGTGAACCTTAGGAAAGAGTGAAATGCCTGGGATGGACAGAAAACACTTCCACCCTACTTAAATTGCTTCTCAATGTCATGTTTACCTACTTTATTCTTTCCTTTTTCCTTTTCTCCCACACGTATATGCGTATGGGGTGTGTATGCATGTATGTGTATGTATGTGGATACTCCTGCACGCCCAAGAGAATGTGGGTGTGGAAAAGAAAGATTAGCATTGGATGTCTTATTGCCTTCATTTTATTCACTTAAACAGGGTCTCCAGCTGAATCTGGAGCTCTCTGAATTTACTAGTTTAGCAAGACACCTTGCCCTGGATATCCCCCTGCCTCTGCCTACTTGGTATCGGTATTATCAATGGGCTGCCATGCTCATCTGGAATGTATAAGATGCTGAGGCTCTGGTTTCCAGTCCTTCTGTTTGCTTAGCAAACACTTTATGCACCCAGCTGCTTCCCCAGGCCCCGGTTTATTCTGTATCATTGTTGTTGTAGGTATTGCCCTGTATCTGGCAGTATGAACGGTCTCACTTGCGTTTGTCTTATGAACTTTCCTTGCATTGGGAACACCCGCTTAGCAAGATCCATTTTCTTCCCTTACTGCACACAACCCTGGGCTCCATGTGCCTCTGTATGGTTTCCCACTTCCTCATCTTTCCATCTCAGTGGCCTGCCTTTCTTCCAAACAAATCTCTAGTACCTTCCTTTTCCTAGTTCCTGGCATGCAGAGGTGAGGTGGGAGCATCTAGCATGCAACTGAGGATGAAAGCCCCTCTCAGTAGATGAGTGAGGACTGAGAGAAGCCATCCGGGAAGGCATGGTTGTGTGATGAGTCTTGGAGGGGAGGAAAGAATTAACCAGTCCAGGAGGAGATAGAATTACTTGGAGGATGGATGAAAGACATCTGGGCAAAGCAAACACCTCCAACAAGAAATAGAAGAAATTTAGGGTTATTGGGGAAACAGAAAAAAAGTGCTATATAGCTAGCTCAGTCCATTGGAGTGGATAGAGGGGCAGATAGTGGTGCTTTAAATAACTTCAGTCTTAATACTGATTGGACTTCGGGAGCTGGGTGGAGCAGGGCTTATAGGAGAGAAGAATTCTTCCTATAAGAAACACCCATGAGGAACTCCACAACCACCTGGGTTCTCCAAGCTGTTTTCATCTTAGATATCATCTCCTTTCAGAATCTGTTCTCTCATGACCAGCATCACAGTGTCCTCCAAAGATGTCCTCAATGAAGAACTGGCCTGACATCTAAGACTCTTACCCATGGCATGCATGTCTATTTAGTCTGCAAACACCTGCTTTCCCAGAAAATGTTTTCAAAACAGAAACGAGCCCTGACATTATTCTTACACATTTGCTTCATTGGTGCAACAACATGGGAGGGTGTTGGTGTAAATAACTCACTCTATTGTAGGAATTGTTTTTTATCAGGTTGACAGCGATTCGCAGCACACCTGTGGAAATATATTTAGAAAGGTTCATATCCTAGCACAAAGGCTGTCAAATCACTTGGCTGAGACTTTGGAGGCTAGATCAGTAGGAACCGAAATGGAATCTCAGCTGAGTGAATGCCCACTGAGTCCGGGCAGCGTGTGTACTCACTCCGGCCAATCCAGTCTATTCACTGCCTGCGCTCAGCCACTGAAAATTCTGTGCTTTGTTCTGGGCTTGTTACACTTGACCAGTTTCAGAGTTCAAAGACTAATGGGTAATGTTTTTAGTTCCAGGGGTCATGACTTTGAATTGCTGTGAACTACATGATAGAAAGCTCTGAAGTGACACATGACATTACATGACCTCTAATGTGCCTCCCTTTTACATAATGTGCCAGTCTTCATGTCATGGATATCTAAAGCACTTAAGTTTATGGCAAATAGAATTTTTTTCTGGCCGAAAATTAAACCAAAATTTAATCTACAGGTTAAAATGGACTTGTTTATCTGGTGGAGGGAGGCTTTTGACTGTTGGATCTAGTTTCACACTTGACAAGATTTAAACTCACAACTTCATCTGGGCTTGCAAGATGTAGTTTCGGGGATCAACAACAGCCTTCATCCAATCACTGGGATTTCTCCAGGTCCCCTTCCATCCAGATAATGTTTAACTTCTATTGATACCCTTGTTTGAGCCAGGGGTTCACAGAACTGTGTTCCTCCTTGTGGCTCATGGGTTTTTTTGGGTTTTGGTTTTGGTTTTGGTTTTTGGGTTATTTGTTTGGTTGGTTAGTTGGTTGGTTAGTTGGTTGGTTGGTTGGTTGGTTGGTTGGTTGGTTAGTTGGTTGGTTAGTTGGTTGGTTAGTTGGTTGGTTGGTTGGTTGGTTGGTTGGTTAGTTGGTTGGTTGGTTGCTTGGTTGCTTTGCTGGTTAGTTGGTTGGTTAGTTGGTTGGTTGGTTGGTTGGTTGGTTGGTTGGTTAGTTGGTTGGTTGGTTAGTTAGTTGATTGCTTCTTGCTTGACGACTCTTCTCCCCACTCTTATCTCACCTGGAAGCTCAGTCGTGCCCCTTATCCTGGGATTAGATCCAATCTTACAAGGGGAAAGTTGTTATAGGGAGAACTTAGAACCTAGATTCCCCGTCTTTAACCTCTCCCTTCCCACAGTCTGTCTCTATGGAGTTTTGTCTTACCCAGTCAGGTTTGACTGTCCAACACAGGCTACTAGTACACTCTCTATCTGCATCTGCTTTCTGGGTCTAGACTGGGCTCCCACCACTGCTTGGACTTTAGGTTTTTAAAGTATGAGACCTTGAAATTGGTCCTTGCCACCTCCAACTGCTATATCCCTGAGACGAATGCCCCTGGAATCCGCCCCCATGGGTCACCAGCTGTGGTGTTGTGCAGATCTTCAGACTCCATTTACTTTACAGCTCACCCAGGCTCATTGTCCAATAAACGTAAGAGAAAGGAAATGAACATGTCTACCTCTGTCCAAGCCTTGGCTGGGTTGTCAGTGCCATGTTACCTCCTTCTGAATGCTTCTCAATGCTATCTGCTCTGGCTCCAGACTCTTGATTTCTGACCAGAATTGGCCTGACAATAGTAACCGTGTCTGCATGACCTTTGGGCTCGCAGAACCCTCAAAGCCACCCTAGCTTCTGGGATATTCTCTTACTCTGAACTTGGCTTAAATGTAAAGACATACCCAACAGTGATGGGGTTCCTGGACTCCTGACTAAGACCAGTGCTCTTCCTGGGTGAAGCAGGATTACCAATTTTAATGTCTCTTTTATTTGCCTCTGAAGAAAATAGCTGTTCCATAAGACAATTTAACAAATTGCATTTATAAAAGCAAGCAAATTAAGATGTTTTAGAATTAAATTATATTCAAATCAGTATGTTTTACATTGTCACACAAATTTAATAAGTTCTGTGTCAGTGATGTTAAACAGGATACTGCATTATAGACTTCTTGGGCCCTTTATACACAGTTGGGGAACATTAAAATGGTAATGAAGGATGGTGAGGTGCTTCAGCCAATAAAATACTTGTACACAAGCCCTCAGACTTTAATTCACTTCCTAGAACCTACGTAAAGGTAGGAGAGACCTGACTCACAAAGCTGTCTTTTGGCCTCTACCCAAATGCAGTGGTGCGCACACCCTACCTCCAATTATCATAAATAAAATACCAGTAATAGGTTGGTAGAGACAGTTGGGGCATCATTATTTTTCAAGTGTATTGGTCTACAGATGGGTTTCTTGGGGGTACGGTGTATATTTTACCAGAAGTTCCATAAAAACACCGTGTAAAAGAAACTGTGTCAAACTTCATTCTCTGATACCAAACTGAAACAAAAACTTGTCTGAGAAGGAGAGTCGGTTTGGGGCATAGTCAGGGCTTCTTTGAACATTAAATAAAATAGCACCTCCCGGGGATGTACAGGCTGTGGGTTCAGTCCCCAACACTGCCTCATCAAGAAAAAGAACTATGCTCAGACACAATCTCTAAATGAATTAGAGACTTGAAAGTAACGCCCCAAATGATAAAACTCTAGAAGAAAACAGGGGGGAAAGAGCTTTGCCCTTATTCTTGGCTACGATTTCATGGATGTGTCACCAAAGACAACAGACAACAGACACAAAAGTAGACAAGGGGAACCCCATCTGCATAGCTATGTTTTTATCGCTGTGATAAAATAATACTAAGTCCAAGGTGATTTGTAGGAAGAAGATTTTATTTGGCTCATGATTCCAAAGGGATAAGAGTCCATCACAGTAAGAGGCGTGGCAGCAGTCAGGCACTGTGAGAGGAGCTGAAATCTGAGAGCCACGTCTCAGACCACAAGCACCAAGCAGCGGGTATCAACTAGGCATGTGTGAAACTATCTGTTCTCAAACGCTACTCCCAGGGATATATTTTCTCCAGCAAGCTTGTGATATCCAAACCTCCCCAAATAGCACCACCAACCAGGAACCAAGTGTTCAAATGCCCAAGCATGTGGGGAACACTTCTCATTCAGACTAATACAGGCATCACATGAGGAAAGAAAACATTAACAGAAAAAAGAGAAAACTCAGGGAAAAGGATAAAAATATTACAAACCATCCAGCCACTAGGGGGTTAATTATCAAAATATATAAGGAACTCCCACAATGTAATAAAATCCCCACACTTCTCAGACAGCAACAAAAAGACATTCACTATCCTGATGTTAAAGAGGCTGAAGAATTGAGTAGAGTTGGTTGATAGAACTCAGTGGTAATGTTCTTGCCTGCCATGTATGAGACCCTGGGCTCCCTCATTACTATAAAAAGCGGAGGGGCGGGGAATAGGGGATAAAATAATTTATTTATTTATTTATTTTTTGGTTTTTCGAGACAGGGTTTCTCTGTGTAGCCCTGGCCGTCCTGGAACTCACTGTGTAGACCAGGCTGGCCTCGAACTCAGAAATCCTCCTGCCTCTGCCTCCCAAGTGCTGGGATTAAAGGCGTGCGCCACCACCGCCCAGCTGGGATAAAATAATTAAGAAAGTATTTCTACAAAGAATTCATATGAGTGGGCCACAAGGATATAGTCACTGACATCAGAAAGATGAATCAAAACCAACATGAAATATTGCTTCACATCTGTCAGGACTACCATTATGAAAATAAAGATGATTATGAAGAAGAACCAGTGTTGGGGAAGATATGGAGAAACTAGAAGATATGGAGGAACTAGAAGATATGGAGAAACTAGAAGATATGGAGAAACTAGAAGATATGGAGAAACTAGAAGATATGGAGAAACTAGAAGATATGGAGGAACTAGAAGATATGGAGGAACTAGAAGATATGGAGGAACTAGAAGATATGGAGAAACTAGAAGATATGGAGGAACTAGAAGATATGGAGAAACTAGAAGATATGGAGGAACTAGAAGATATGGAGAAACTAGAAGATATGGAGGAACTAGAAGATATGGAGAAACTAGAAGATATGGAGGAACTAGAAGATATGGAGGAACTAGAAGATATGGAGAAACTAGAAGATATGGAGGAACTAGAAGATATGGAGAAACTAGAAGATATGGAGGAACTAGAAGATATGGAGAAACTAGAAGATATGGAGAAACTAGAAGATATGGAGAAACTAGAAGATATGGAGAAACTAGAAGATATGGAGAAACTAGAAGATATGGAGAAACTAGAAGATATGGAGAAACTAGAAGATATGGAGAAACTAGAAGATATGGAGAAACTAGAAGATATGGAGGAACTAGAAGATATGGAGAAACTAGAAGATATGGAGAAACTAGAAGATATGGAGAAACTAGAAGATATGGAGAAACTAGAAGATATGGAGAAACTAGAAGATATGGAGAAACTAGAAGATATGGAGAAACTAGAAGATATGGAGAAACTAGAAGATATGGAGAAACTAGAAGATATGGAGAAACTAGAAGCTTTTTGCATGACTGACAGAATGTAAAATGATATGCCATGGCAGAAGAGTATAGAAGGTCCTCAAAACTAAAAAATCTATGGGGTCAGAAGATGGTGATTTAGTTGTTAAGAGCACGGTCTGCTCTTCCAGAGGACCCATGCATGTTTCCTAGCTCCCACAAGGTAGTTCACAACGGCCTGTAACTCCAGTCCTTGGGGATCTAACACCCTCTTCTGTCCTCCGCAGGTAGGTACTGTACACATGTGGTAAACATGCATGCTAACAAAGCACCCATACACACAAAATAAAAATAAATATTTTTTCAAAATTAAACATTGAACTCTTACATGATCTAGTATTCAAAAGAATTTTACCTGAAAAAGCAGTCAAAATATCAAAGACAGACATCTGCACTCCCTATTCATTGTAGTTCTATTCATAATAGCCAACTCATGGAAACAACTTGTATGATTCCTCATGACAAATGAACAAAGAAATTATGTGTATGTGTCTGTACATATGCACATGAAAATTATCCAGCTGTAAGCATTATGAATATTTCTGTAATATATGACAATATAGATAAACTTTAAAGACATGCTAAGTGAAATAACTCTGTCATAGAAAGACAAATGCCACACCGGTCATTTTATACGTATTAAAACAAGTAGTCAATTTGTAATAACTAAATGTATGAAGATAGTTCCTACCAGGTAGAGCTAATGACCCATGGGGAATTACTAAATTTCACGAGAAAAATAAGTTCTAATATACACTGTGATGGTTAACCTTAAATGTCAACTCGTCACAACCCAGAGTCACCTGAGAAGAAAGCCTCAGTTGAGAAATTGTCTAGATCAGGTTGGCCTGTGAATATGTCTGTGGGAGACTGTCTTGAGTGTTGATTGATGTAGCCCACTCTGGGCAGCACCATTCTCTATGCAGAAGGTCCTAAACTATTTATGGCAGGAGAAAAACAGAAGCAGTCAGCCCGCAAGCAGGCAGCATGCAGTCATTCATTTCTCTCTGTCCTTTACTATACAAATGATATGACTGTGCTTGCGTTCCTACCTTGCCTTCTCATTGACTGACTACAACCTGGAATTGTAAGCAATAATGAACCCCTTTCCTTCCCCTAGTTGGGTTTGGTCAAGGTGTCATATCACAGCGACAGAAATGATGTGAGAACAGGACTATTTTAAGTTTTCTAAGAGGGTAGACTTCATACAAACATCCACTCAGCCCCGATAGAGACTAAAGAAACTATCCTACCAAAGTGTCCATTCAAAAGCCAATAACAACCAGACCCCCCCCCCCAGAGCTCCCAGAACTAAGCCACCAACCAAGAAGTACACATGGCTCTGGCTGCATATGTAGCAGAGGGCTTCAGTGGGAGGAGAGGTCCTTGGTCCTTTGAGTGTTCGATAGATGGCCCAGTGTGGGGCGAGGAGGCAGGAGTGGGTGGGTGGGTGAAGGAACACCCTCATAGAAACGGGAGGAGGGGAAATGGGATGGGGGTTGCTAGGAGAAGGGGAAACAGGATAAGGGGATAACACTTGAAATGCAAATAAATTTAAATAAATAAATAAGCCAATGGGTTTATTTGGATTGCTGACAGAATTATGGGTGATGAGTTACTTACAGGAATTTGGACAATACAATACTGCATTACTCAAAAATCCTGAGTATAGGTGATGACTCATGAAAGCGGTATCCCAGGAGCTCTCTACATGATTTGCAGACAACCCAACAGATTGGAGAGAATCCTGTCTCCACAGAAGTCCTTACTATTTATGTAACCTTGGGGAGAGAGGGGCGCAGAAGCAACTTATGGAATTAAGAGTTTATTTTAGCTTTTGGGTCCAGAAGGAGATGAGTCCAGCAGCAAGGGACAGGCGTGGTGGCAGGCACAGGAAGCCAAGAGACTGAATACATCTCCAACCACAAACAAGAAGCAGAGAGAGCAAATGGTAAGTGGGGCGAGGTTATATATTCTGAAAGCCCTCCCCCAGTGACATACTTCCTTCAGCAGGACCAACCATACCTCCCAAATGTCCCCAAATAGCACCCACAACTGGGGACCAAGTGTTCAATGCCTGAGCCTATGGGGGACATTAATTATTTAAATCAAAACAGCAGCCTATTATAAATTAAACACTCTTCTCCAGTGTAGTGATTTGAATGAGATGTTCCCCCATGGTCTTACCAGTTAAATACTTGGTCCCTAATTGATGGGTGTATGGGGAGGCTTAGGAGGTATGACCTTGCTGGAGGAAATACATCACTGGGGATGGGCTTTGGAACCTCAAGATTTGTGCCATCTCAAATTTATTCTCTCTGCTTCCTTTATTGTTCAAGACATGAGCTCTCAGATGCCGTTGTAGCCATCATGCCTGCCTCCCAACATGTTTCCCCACCGTGATGGTGATGGACTCATTCCTTTATAGGCCCCACATAAGCCCTTCCAAATTTTGTCATGGTGTGTTATAAAAGTAACTAATACTCCCAGCGACCCTGCTCCTGGATATTTGTCAAAGAAATAAAAATCCATGTCTATACAAAACTGTTCTTAAGTGGTCGTAGCAATGTTATTTGTAACAGCTTCAGTTAGAAATGATCCAAAAGCCCTTCAAGGTGAGGATGCCTAAACAAACTATGCTACATTCATATCACTGAGAAAGAGCCAGTCTCTGGAGGTTACCTGATATATGATCCTGTTTCTAAACATTTCTGAATGTGTGGGCAAATGGGGGAGCAAGTTTATGTGTGGGTGTGCAAAAGTGTATACATGTGTGCATGTGAGACCTTGAGCATCCTTCCTCACATATTGCCCACCTTGCTTCTTGAGACAGAATCTCTCATTGGCCTGGGCTTACTAAGTAGGGCTAAATGTGAGAAAAGGTAGTATTGGCTTACTACTAATAGCGGATCCCAGTGGGCCACTATTTCTATCTTCCCAGGGCTGGAACTACAAGCCTGTGCCACCACAGCACGCTTTTTCTCATGGGTTCCTGGAACCAAACTCTGGTTCTTGTGTTTGCGTGGATGGCACGTTCTCCCCAGGTCTCATTTATGTAGGACTCCATCAGTGACAACTACATAGAAGAGTTGCCCCATCTGGAGGTGAAAGGGAAGGTACAACTGTGAACAAGAGTGCCCTTGGGGACTTTTTGTAGTGTTATTTCCTGACTGTAGTGGTGGGTACAGGAATCAGTACATCTGATAAGGTTTAATATATATCAGAAAAGTGTGTGTAAAAACTTGTGGTGTGAACCACATAACATCTGTGTTTGCTTGGTAATATAATAAAACCAGTCTACTGGTTTTGATTATGTCTAAGGCTAACTTACTTGGGGGAAACTGGATAAAGAGAAAAATGTGAACATTATAGTATTGTTAAGCCTAATGTGTCATAACATATTTCAAAATTTAAAAAAATAATCCAACTATCAATGTCAGACATGATGATTTGTGTCTATAATATATCACTGGGAAGGTTTAGTCAGGAAGCTCATTAGTTAAAGGACAGCCAGTCTTCCTTGGCTATATAGCAAGATATACCCTGTGTCAAAAAAAAAATTTTTTTTTTACTAAGTGGCCAGCAAGCCTAGTCATTGACAGCCTGGGTTTGATCCTTGCTTGGGGAAAGAGCCAACTCTTCCATGTTGTCTATGATCTCCACACACCTGTTGTGGCTCATTCATTTGCACATGCATGTAACAAATGTACTTTAAATTTTAAAAATATGCCAATAAGGAAGGACTGGAGAGCTATTCCCCTGGTTAAGGAAGAGCTGGAGAGCTATTCTAGTGGTTAAGGAAGGGCTGGAGAGCTATTCTAGAGGTTAAGGAAGGGCTGGAGAGCTATTCCGGTGGTTAAAGAAGGGCTGGTGTCATTGTTTGGCAAATGCTTATTGCTCTATGGAGGACAGGGATTCAGTTTCCAGCACCCATGGACAGCTCATAGATCTAGAGTATTCCTCCAGAAGCTCTCTTCTGTTCTCCACAGTCTCCTGCAAACACATGGTGCACATATACTTGTGCAGGCACATACACATGTGTCTTAGTCAGGGTTTCTAGTCCTACACAAAACATCATGACTAAGAAGCAAGTTGGGGAGGAAAGGGTTTATTCAGCTTACACTTCCACATTGCTGTCCATCACCAAAGGAAGTCAGGACTGGAACTCAAGCAGGTCAGGAAGCAGGAGCTGATGCAGAGGCCATGGAGGGGTGCTGCTTTCTGGATTGCTCCCCCTGACTTTCTCACAGAACCCAGGACTACCAGCCTAGGGATGGCACCACCCACAGTGAGCCCTCCCACCCTTGATCACTAATTGAGAAAATGCCTTACAGTTGGATCTCATGGAGGCATTTCCTCTACTGAGGTTCCTTTCTCTGTAATAACTCCAACTTGTGTCAAGTTGACACAAAACCAGCCAGTACAACATACATATACATTTTTTTTAGAAAGATTCTTAAAAAAAATCAATAAGGAAGATTTTGGTTGAGTCAAGACAAAAGGTTCCAGGCAGGCAAGAGTCAAGTCACCTCACTTGCCACTTGCCATTTTATGACTTTGAGTCACTCAGTTCCACAAATGTCCTTCCTGGCTCCACCTTGTACTAGCTGAATAATGCTGGGACAGTCACAATTTGTATCTCAGATTCCTCATCAACAGAGTGTAAATAGTAGCTGTTCCTATAGCATAAGTTTCAAAGTTAAGCTTGAGCAATGGGCACTCCCAGAGCCTTTGAACATTTTCTCAGGGACTGAGATCCACACAGGGCTGCAAATGGCCTGTCTTCTGCAAAGCTGGCATATGACTAGGCCTCATAACACCTGATGATGGTTAATGATAAGCCTGGAAACGGGAACAGCCAGAGTAGAAAAACTATGACATTCTTGCTTATGTAATGCAGCCCACAACACACCTACACATCACTTTAGAGAAATGGTTTTCAACCTGTGGGTCACAATCCCCTCGGGGGTGGGGGGGAGAGAGTTGCATATCAATATTTACCTTATGATTTATAACAGTAGCAAAATTACAGTTATGAATTAGCAACAAAGTAATTTTATGACTGGGGGGGGATCAGCCCAACATGAAGAACTGTATTAAAGGGTCACAGCACTAGGAAGATTGAGAACCATTGCTTTAGAGTCTAAAGTTTAGATGGCCTCAAACTTATTCTCATCACAGTCAAAGCTCTGAAATGGGTAGAATCCCACCCAGTCAGCTCTTGACTTTTGACACAAGTTTCTTTGAAATTAGTAGGCTTACACTAGAAAATTTTGTATCCCTTTCCCTTGAGTTATATTTGGTGTCTGGCTCTTCAAATACTTCGATGGAATGTGGCCATTATATTTGGATAAAACTAATTACCGTGACCATATTTACCATTATTTACCATTATTATAAGGATCTCTCTCTTAGTGTCTCTTGCTACATTGTGAACTTCTGGAAGTCAGCATTCACTTAGTTATTCAGCCTATAGCGTGGGCTCATGTTCTATACATTGCTCTGGATGTCCAGGACGGAGCAGTGAACTGAGAGCTTCTTTTTCTCATCAGCAGCTACAAGGCTCCACCAAATTCTTCGCATATTTAGCCCTTAGCCCAGAACCTAGTAGCTGTTCAGATGTCTCAGGCTGGCTGACTGGAGGAACACATCTGTGTTTCTGTGGATGGGTGTGCTGCATTCACACAAAAGGACGAAATGAGATGGGAAATCCACTCTTCTATACTTTTGGAAATAACTGTCACATGATCTTGAAAATGAACTTGCTGTCTCATGTTCCTTCTCTGCGAGATTTCCCATTTGGTGTTATGCAGTGGATGGGGCTGAGGGTGATTGTGTAGGAGAATGCTAACTAACACAGAACAGGTGCATCTCCAGTGGAGGGTTAGAGGACTGAGTGTGATATAATATATATTTTAAATATTAAATAAATATTTAAGTATATAATACTAAAGCATATTTACATATGATATATAAATATATAAACTATGCTTACATATTATATATATATATATATGAACTCCAGAAATCTTTCATGTTTCTCCTCTCAAAGACATTAAATATGAGAGATTTTTGTCCTAAGAAATAGATATTCAGGCCCCTACATAATTACTGTGACTCACTTTTTAAAATGTTGAGTTTGAACTCTCTCCATTTGGATGTTTGTTTGTGTTTGTTGGGGAGAAATCCTAATCTCTAGGAAGAGCCTAGAGAGTTGAGGGAGACGGCTACCTGTAAGGGACAGAGCAAAGCTGCCTCCTTACAAAGATTCCCAAAAACATTTCTCATAAAGCTACAGCCATCACTTCAGGTCCGATTCATATAGGTCTTGCTATGTCGTGGTGCTTTGAATGAGAGCCTTGTAGAGTCTGTGGTGATTTGAATAAGCAGGAATCCTATAGCTTCACATGTTTGAATTCTTGATCCCTAGTTGGTAAAACTATTTTGGGGAAGGATTAGGAAATCTGGCCCTGTTGTCGGAGGTGCATAACAGGGAGAGTGCTTTTCGTTTTCAAAAGCCCAGTCTCGCTATCTTTCTCCATCTTTCAGGCATGATGTAAGCTCTCAGCTACTGCTCCATGGCTATGCCTGCCTGCCCCCACCATGCTTCCCACCATAGTAGTCACAGACTAACTCTGAAATTAGGTTTTATAGCTTTCTTTTATAAGCTGTTCATGACATTTATTTAATATATATGAGGGCTCTGTCTTCATGAATGCCTGCAGGCCAAAAGAAGTTATCAGATCACATTATACATGGTTGTGAGCTGCCGTGAGGTGCTGGGAATTGAACTCAGAACCTCTGGAAGAGCAGCCAGTACTCTTAACCACTAAGCCACCTCTCCAGCCCCCTATAAACTGTTTATAAATTGATCAATGCTTCTTTTTATAAGCTGCCTTAGTCATGGTACCTCTTCACAATAGAAAAGCAACCAAGTCAGGATCAAGTATTTGAATGCCTGGTCCCTAGGTAGCACTGCTTGATGAGAAGGTACAACTTTGCTGGAGGAACCACATCACTTTGAGAAGTGATAGCCTCACCCACTTCCAGTTCACTTTCTCTGCTTCTTGACTAGGGCTGAAGATGTGATCTCTCAGCTTCCTGTTTCAGCTGCCTGCGGCCATGATTTTCCTGTCTTTATGGACTCTCCCACCAGAACTGGAAGCTCAAATTCTTTTTCCTTAGATTGTCTTTGGTCATGGTATTTTTGTCATAGCAGCAGGAAAGCAATCAATTCATAGTCCAGCGCTACTGTTTGGAAGTGAGCCCCAAAGGGCATGTGAACAGTTTATCATTGGGAAGTAGCAGACACTTTCATAGTTGCAGCCTAGTGGAGGGAAGTCGATTAACTGGAGAAATACTCCTCTAGGGTTTGCTGAGATTCTGGCATTTCTTTTTTCTTTTATACTGGTTGACCACAAGGTAAACAGCTTCCTCACAGTGTTTTGTGTGACTTTTCCTGCTGAGACACAGCAAATGTCTATTTGCCTAGAGCAAAGAAATGATGCTTCTCATGTCCTGTTGGGTTTAGTTTGGTTACTTATAGAAGTGTGGGTAACCCAAACACAACTGTACCATGGAGAAGCCCACTCTTGAAAGCTATATCCCTAGAGTTCTCTGCACAAATGTCAAATAGTTGGGCTTCGAGGAGTCTCCTCCCTTTCTGTAATTGTTTGTAATTGTTGCTGCTGTCATATAATCCTGCTGGAGGATGACCTTTGTGTGTGTGTGTGTGTGTGTGTGTGTCCGAAATTCTGTCTTCCTTGATTACCTTTCTACCTTATCATTTAGGCACAGACTTTCATGGACCCTGGAACTGGGAAGCCAACGAATCCCTGGGATCCTGCTGTCCCTGCCTCCCCAGCATCGGGAGCATGGGGCACGCACCACTGTACCTACCTTATTCTCTAACATGGGTGCTGGGGATTCGAACTCCTGTCCTCACTTGTGCTGCAGGCCTTTTTACCAAGCCCAGCCCCAACCAGTTGTAAGTTTTGACCACATTTGCTTGGTTCTGGATGTTTCTTCAGTTCATCAAAATGTGTTTCTTTCCCTCTTGTGAAATGGGTGTAATTGACTCCCATGTTTGTTCTGCCCCTGTCCTGAAAGGGAGGCACCATCTCAGGCTACCCACAGCAGTGCCCATATTATCCAAGAGCTTAGCAGAAACACAGGATGCTGCTTCCCTTTCCCGGAAAACCAGAGAATCTGCCTTTGAGCAGGACCTCCAGGTGTCTCATTTGTACATTAGAAGGGCAGACAGGAGGCCTCAGAGGGTGCAGGTCTAACCAGCTCCCTGTAGCTGTTCTTGTCCCCACTGGCCAGAACGGAATTCTCTAAAGACAGTTTTCTAAGTGTGGTCCAAAAACCAGCAATTTCACCACAAACCTCTCCAATCAGATTGTGGGAATCGGCCTTTTTAAAGAGAACAGGCTGCTCACTCCCAGGTGACCTATTTACATGAAAGTTGGAGAACCACAGATGCCAGTCCAGCTCCTCTCCTTGAAGGAGTCTCTCCTTGAAAAACAGCCCTGTCTAATTGAGTTCAGTCTAAAGCAGCCCATAGGAACTATATTAGTCTCTGACGATAACGAAATAGTATTGTCAAGGTTAAAGTTCTGTTTTATGCCAGCATTCATTTCCATACCCATTAGTCATTTGTCTCTAACTCCAGTCCCTGGAAGATAAATTCCTAGTAACCCTGACACACACACACACACACACACACACACACACACACACACACGCACACACACATGCACACACACACCGCCCCTATACTATATACATTTGTTATGACTAACTTTTTTTCTTGCTTCTGTAACTTGCTTATGCAGATACCCAAAGATTGTTTTGAGTTGCCTCAACTACTTAACTTGGCAAAATAGAACAGTTTTTACTTGCTTGCCTAGATATTGTAGGTCTTTATGTGGTCATCCCCCTTTAAAATCCTTCCCTGTATCCCTTCTGCAAGGCAATCTCAGAGAATCAACAAATCCTTTCATTATAATTGGATTGAGTCTGTGGTCTTTTCCCAGGGGTCACAAACTCCCTAACGGTCACCTCCTTAGTCCTTCAAATTTGTGAACAGAGCCCTTCTCCTGCCTGCATGACATGGCTTGGATCTCCCCAACAGTTGCTTCTGTTTCTTATTCTTCTGGTTGCCCTCCTGCTGCCTCCATCCTCACACTGGCAGCCATCCAGTTCAGCTGTCTATACTCCTGAAGGAAGAAGCCCAAACTAGAGAAGAACTTTCTGTGGTACAAATGGTGCTATCATTAGCTTTTATCAGAAAGTTGTGTATTTTAGTATTTTATATTGGCTTTTTTGTATTATTTCAGTTTTTTCTTTTTCTTTTCTTTTCTTTCTTTCTTTTCTTTTCTTTTTTTAAACAGCATCTCATGTGTCTCAGGCTGGTCTCCAACTTGCTATACATCCAAAGATGACTTTGAACTTCTCATCCTTCCTTCAACCTCTGGAGTGATAGAATTTGGAGACATGCAATATCACACCCAGTTTCTGCAGAGCTGTTGATTAAACCTCAGGCTTCATACATACAAGACAAGTATTCTACCAAATGGGCTATAACCCCAATCATTATATGACTGTTCTTACTAAGTAGCCCAGACGAACCTTGAATTCCCCCTCCTCCTCCTCCTCCTCTGTGTGTGTGTGTGTGTGTGTGTGTGTGTGTGTGTGTATGCCCTTGGGCATGCTTATATGGAGGCTGCATTTGGATATTGGATGGATGACTTCTTCCACCATTTTACACCTTGTCTTTTGAGATGGAGTGATTAGCCTGAACCTGGTGCTTGCCAGTTCAGCTAGGCCAGTCAGCCAGCCAGCCCCAGGAATCCTCCTGTCTCTGTCTGCCCAACACAGAGAATGTAGGTGTGCACCACGGACGGAGACCTGTAATTGGCTGTGTGGCAAATGGTTTGCTGACTGAGCCCTCTTCCCTGGCTGATCCTAAGGCCTTGGTCTTCCAGCCTGCAACTGAGTGCTGGGATCTGGGTATGTGCCATCACACTTGACTCTGGGTACTTTAAAGTAGCTGATGGTGCACTGTCTTCTAGAAAAGCTACACATTGTGTGATCACACTGTAATGCTGATGTTCAGTCCTCATGCCTGTGCTTGTACCACTTAAGTTAACTTGCATTTGAACTTTACTCATGACCCAGACGAATTTCACTGCCATGTTTCTGTCCACTGTTTGAGCTGGTAATGGGTTCCTGGTCAATTGTCTTAAAGAGAATGAACAGTCTTAGGTTATGGTCACTCCCTCCATCCTTCTCCCCCAAACACACACAACAGGGATTCAAGCCTAACCTTTTAAACTTCTCAGTGAGGTCTTAAACACATGCCTTGATGTTATGCTTTGGATATTAGGTGTCCCCACAAAGGCTCATCTTCTGGAGGTTCTGTGAGGTAGGGGGTCCTAGCTAGAAGGTCACTGGACATTTGCCAATGAAGAGTTATCCGGTCCCAAGACTCTTCCTGTATCTCTCTGCATTCTGTCGTGTCTTCTCACCATGTTTCCACCGTACCATCAACCAAAAGCAACAGAGCCAGCCAACCGTGGACTTAACACCTTGCAAACTGTGAGTTAAGATAAATCTTTCCTCCCTTAAAGAGGTTTTCCTTTTCAGGTACTCTGTTCTAGTGTTAAGAAACTGTCTCATACTCTTAGCTTTACAAGCCTAATTTCATCTGTAAAATGGGCACAATAATAGGAACTCTTTTATAAGACAAATATAAAGATTCAATAAAGAAATAAAACCTTATATTTTACACTTTGCAAAATATAAAACCACAAATTTGGGTTATTAATAAAAAACATTCCCAAGCTGAACAGATGGCTCAGTGGTGAAGAGCACTGTCTTCTCTTCCAGAGGTTCTGAGTTCAAATCCCAGCAACTACGTGGTGGCTCACAACCATCTGTAATGGGATCTGATGCCCTCTTCTGGTGTGTCTGAAGAGAGCAATGGTGAATACATTAAAAAAAAAAAGCTTTAAAAAAAAACCATTCCCAAATTAACTAATAAGCTATAAACTTAACATACTAGTAATCAATGAATGGATCGTATTTCTCAGTCCTAAATCTTCTGACACAATGAAAACCTGACAAAATCTGTTTCCTCCCCCATCATCACTGACCCATTCTTGTTTGTTCTTGTTGCTGTGTGTGTGTGTGTGTGTGTGAGAGAGAGAGAGAGAGAAGAGAGAAAGAGAGTAGAGAGAGAGTGATAAACATATTTCTTTTTTTTCTTTTCTTTTTTTAAGTCAGGGTAACCCTGGCTGTCCAAGAACTCCCCAGGCTGGCTTCAAACTCAGAGATCCTCTTGCCTTTCTCTTCCAATGGACTAAAGGCATGCATCACCACTGCCAAGGCTCAGAGTTCTTATCTTCCATTAACAAGAGGGAAGGGAAACTGGGATGTTCTTCTTGAAAGCTGCCACGTGGAGATGAGTGAAGCCGGAAGACACTCTCAGACACTCCCAAGTTGCTGACGTGGGCGTCACAGTGTACACAGTATCCACTTCCAGGTTCCCACCAAAAGAGGAAGCTAAAGTTGCTTGCGTTTGGTCATTGGAATTCTGCAGAGGTTCGGGCCCAAGCTAAGGGAAACCTGCAGTGACCTTGAGATATCCCACCAACACAAGACCACACCCGCCTCATTGCTAAGAAAGCCCTCTGGAGTTGTCAGAAAAACTGAGGTTTTGCCTAGAAGCCTGTGGATGTGTGCAGATCGTCCTACAGGTAACAAATTACCTGGAGGAAATAAAAGCCTAAGGCTTAACTAGGAAAGTCTTGGCAGTTCTCATCAGAGAACCTTCAAGTACCTCTCCAAAAGGGACTTTTGCTAATTTGCATGATTTACAGATTGGATTCGAGGAGGGTTTCAGAACACATATCTTTCCCCAAGAGATGAACAGGGCTAGAATCTGAGCAGAGGCAAAGGGGAAAGTCAAGTAGTAAATACACCAAAACCACACAAGTAACAAACACCTAATATTTATTAATAAATTAGTATACTTGAAGGCATTTTTTCTGATATCAGTTCCTCACCACTAAACCCTCCCACACAAAGGCCGTCGATGGCCACCTTTGAATTAGAGTCTGATGACTGAACCTCAGAGGGCGGGTGGATAAATGAGAGCATAGTTGCAAATTTATCAGACAAGAGTTCTTACAGCTGCAGCCATTTTTTAATGAAAGTGATTGGATGACGAAGAAAACCCAGCAAGGCCTTGAGGGCAGACTGGACCTATTGACTATGTGTATTTAAAAAGAGAGAGAGAGAGAGAGAGAGAGAGAGAGAGAGAGAGAGAGAGAGAGAGAGAGAGAAATAAAAAACCAAGAAAGATATCTTTCAAAGCAAAGCTGGGCATAAAGTGCCACTGGCACTTAAGGTTGGCTTTCCAAGGTGCAGCAGAGGTGTTCCTAAAAGATGAAGATCGAGTTCTTTGGTGGCCCAGGTGTCAAGCCACTGAAACAGCAAGTCCTGGTGACTTAAGGATTTCATTCTTCAGCCCAGAGCATAGTAGCGTTAAGAGGAGCACAAGTTACCAAGCAGTGTACGGTGTCCAGACAAAAACCATACAATCAGCAATAGAGAGTGTGGTCAAGTTTCAGCCGTGAATATGAACTATATAACAAGACATGAAGAAGACAACTCAAAGTCTAATCGAGTTACAGTCATACACAGGGTCGTAGATTCCCTCCGTCCTCAAGAATGCTTGTAAAGGACAAACAAAAGACAAATAGCAACAATAATTAAAACAGAAAAAGGAGGTGTGGAGGTTGAAAGACTTATGTCTACTCCTAGAAGTCACAAGATGCCATTATGTTTTTAAGAAGTTGAGAGTCTTAGAACCCAGCATGTGGGAAAAGACACACTGCATTTATGTTAAGTTTTTAAAGTGCACAGAATAGTGTTGAAAATAGATAAGAAGGCAAAAATGGAGAATATATGGAAGTTAAAAAAAAACTTTAGTGGTAGGCGTTTTCCAATAGTTATAATTGAAAAGGCTTTATACATTCACTTTTGAGAAGAAGAAGAGAGAGAGAGAGAGAGAGAATCCCAAACTCAAGCACCGGCCATATACTCTGTTAAACACATACATACACTCACACACCAAAAACACAAAAGTCAGAAACGAAATGAAATCACCCCGCCAGTAGGTTGATTTCCAGAATGCAGTGCCCCTGTGTTCTACAATAGGTCGGGAAGGTGGCTGTACACCGAGTCCAAGAGAGTCTGGCTGGCTTCTTGACTCTTGACCCCAATGATCTCAAAGAGACGGTCCAGTTTGTCCTCAGCCTGGGGAATCTCTTCAATTACCCTCAGCTCCTCGGGATTCAGGATGTGCAGCATGTCATCAAAGATGGGCTGCAAGTCACAGGGGTCCAGGCGGACCTGCCGCAACACTGTGTCTTTCTTTTCTGCAAGGAACAGGGGAAAGAGAAGGAAAGAGAGATAAGGGGTCTTGGAGGAACAGTTGGGGAGGTGCCTGCATTCTGAGCCTAGTAGGTTTCCTCCAGTGTGAGTGACCTGGTACATTTTTAAACAAAACAAGCCTCTGTGTTGGCATGGCATAGAAGAACAGAAAACAGGATTTGCAGAATCAAATTCAATTCTGGAATCCCAGCACTTAGGGGTAGAGGCAGGAAGATCAAGAGTTCAAGACCATCTTCCAGCTGGGCTACATGAGACCCTGACTCATAAAACAAACAAACAAACAAAAACAATGAAACAAAACAGAAATTATCTGCTTAATAGAAATGAAACAAGAGGGCTGGAGAGATGGCTCAGTGATTAAGAGCACCAACTGCTCTTCCAGAAGTCCTGAGTTCAATTCCCAGCAACCACATGGTGGCTCACAACCATCTGTAATGGGATCTGATGCCCTCTTCTGTCGTGCCTGAAGATAGCAACAATGTACTCATATATATGTAAAACAAACAAATAAAAAGAAATGAAACAAGAAACTACTTGAATGGATTCTTTTGATTTCAATCTTATTTTAAAATGATGTGTATATTATGTACCTGTGTGTGCACATGAATGTAGGTACTTTAGATGCCAGAGGCATCAGATCCCCTAGAACTGGGGTTACAGGTGCTTGTAAGCCACCCAGTGTGAGTTCTGGGAAGCAGGCAGGTTCTCTGCAAAATCAGTCTGTGCTCCTAACCTCTGAGCTTTCTCTCCAGTACACTAGAATGGATTCTTAATGCCTTAATAATGTGTCCCATTATCATCATGTCTTTAACGGCTTCTAAATTCTTCTGAAACTCAGAAGTACTGCCAAACTTGTGAACAAAAGTCCCAAGTCAGTGCACTCCACTTCTCTCTTATAGCTCATCATAATACTTAAAAAATACATATTTTAAAGGTTTTTAAATGTATGTGTAGGGTGTTCGTGCCTGAGTGAGTTGATGTGCATCATAGATGGAGGCAGTGTCCGAGGAGACCAGAAGAGGCTGCCAAATCCTCTGGAGTTACAGGAGGTTTGCGAGCCATCTTATGGGTGCTGGGAACTGAACCCAGGTCCTCTGTGTTAGCAGCAAGAGCTCTTAACCACTGCGTGTGTCTCCAGCGCTGGCAATGAAAAGCTTCCAAAGCAAAGCACTGGAAGACTCAAAGCCCCTGAGGTGAGAAAATGGTGTCCTTGGGTCACACTGTGTAGTTCAGAAGGGAAATGTCTATTAAAACCACTGAATATTTCTTTTAAATTAAATCAAATCTGTTATAGCATAAATTACAATAGAAATATTTTATATAAAATGAATTACTCTAAATGTGTAAAGTCTATGAAACAGGAAGTTTCTTAAAAATGAAATATAGAATAAATCTGTAATACTCTTCACTGAGATGTAATTAAGAATTGCCTAAAAACCAGGAAACTTCTGACAAAACCCTGTCATCGGTACCGTGTATAATCAAATTCACTACCTTACTGTCCAGGTGGCCCACTTAGAATCCCAGCATTCGGGGGAGACAGAGGCAAGAGGATGATAACAAATTCCAAGACAACCTGGTGTACATAATTCCCAGGTTAGTGAAGGATACATTAGAAGACCTGCCTCAAAACAAAACTGACAAATTATTTGCCAATTTATAATTTTTTGAATTTATGGTTTTTAAAATAGCTTATGTATCTCAGGCAATCCTCAAACTCAGTACATGGCTGAGGATGACAGAGTTTTTCTTTGATTTTTTTTTTTTAAGATAATCTCATTTTTTATATATAGCCCCAGGCTGTCCTTGAACTCACAGAGATCTGTCTGCTTCTTTTTCTTAAGTGCTGGGACTAAAGGAGTCTACCACCATACCCAGCTGACTTTGAATTTCTTAATTTCTCAAGTGCTAAACTACCAACTGAGTGTTTCTGTGTCTGCTGGGCTCTTGTGTCATGCCTTCTAGGCAGGCACCTTACCAACTGAGCCCTAGCCCTAGCCCTAGCTATCACACTGAAAATATGTGCAATCTAGTGTAGAATGAATTTTAGGATCAATTCTAAACACTAAAACTACTTTTTGAATCTCCAGATGGGTTATACTCTCTTCATCCTTAGACTTAGCAAGTGTGGTAAATAATTCTCCAAATCAGCTACACTGTCTTTTATCAGATGTCTCCTGATGCACACATTTGATAACATCCCAAGGATAAAAGCAAATGGGTATGTATCAAAATTGGATGAGGCACAGTTGTAAAGACTTTCTAGGTGTGTCCATGCTAATGAGTGATGTGGCTCCTTGAGGACACTTTTATCTTGGAGGTCTTCCTGAACAGGCCATTCAATTGGCTCAGCCACAACCGGGCTGTGGAGGTGGCCAGGGAAATGACCCTAGGCCTCGCAGATATGGGTACCTTTGGTAATAAAGGAGCCATTCCTGCTCAGGGCCGAAGAGCCGCTGGATGTGGAGTCGCAGCGCAGAAGAGGTTCCGACTCGTCCACGAAGAAGCCCTTGTTCTTGTCCAGGGGTGAGGGCTCCACTGTCAGGAGAGTGGAATTCTCAAGTTTCACGTTAGGACTGGGAATGGGGCTTGGGCTAAGCGGACTGGGGCTCATGGGGAGAGCCAGTTTATCGGTTTCCAACTGTGGAAAGAAAAAAAAGAATTATTATATAAAATCGAAATTATATAGAAATAAAATGAAATTAAACTCTCCTTCCTTAACATATTTTTGTTCCATTTAAAATGTTTTATTCTTCCATTTGTGTGTTTCTTATTTGTTGTGACATTACTAAACACATATACACTTTTAGACAGTGTCTTTCTGTGTAGCCCAAGCTAGCTTTGAAGTCACAGAATTCCACCTGCCTCTACCTCCTGAGCGCTGGGAATATAAAGGTGTACACCATTACACCCTGCTTCAACTCACTCTTCAACTTTTTCAGAGTATGTGTGAAGCCAGGTGTGGTGACAGACCAATTTTGGGTTTGAAGATATAGCCTGGGATAACAAGACTTTTATTTAAAAAAAAAAAAAATTCACACATACACACAAAAAACACATATGAGAGCAGAGACTGTAATATTAAAAATTAGGAGGCCTGTAAGGGGATGTATACCTGTAATCCCAGCTACTCGATAAATGGCAAATTTGGTGCCAACTTAAGCAACACGGCAAGGAACCTCTCTAAAAAATTATAAGCAAAAACTAAAGGAGCACATGTATGCACTTATTTAGTTATTTTCCTTATTGATGTGATAAAATACTCTGACGTAAGCAACTTAAGGGAGAAAGGTTTTATCCAATTCAGCTCACGGGTCAAGGCACACAGTCCATTCTGCTGGGCGATTCAGAGCAGAAGGAGCTTCAGGGAGGTGGTCACATGGCACCCACCGTGAGAAGCAGAGAGCCCTGGGTGCAAGAATTCTATTGCTGCCTTTCATTATGCAATCCAGGACTCCTCCCTGCCTTGGGAGTAGTCCTGCCTACAATTAAGATAGGTCTCCAGGCAGCAGGCCTGTGATTTTAGGGCTAGTCTGGTGGATTTCAGAAAGATAAGAGAAAGGGGGGAGGGGGAGCTAGAGTTGATGTCAAGTCTATTTGATCATTCCACTCTGCCCTTTCTTTTAAGAAATGCTTCAGAATTACATCAGGCACTTATGTCATCCTCTAAGCCATTGACTTTACACTTTTCCTGGCTTTCCAGGCGTCATGGTTAATACTAATTGTCAAGTTGACAAGCTCTACCTAGCAGCCAAACCTCTGGGAATGTTGTAAAGGTGGAAAGACTCACCCAAAATGTAAGAGCTATTCTATTGCTGGCTGGAATTCTAGGCCAAAGTAAAAGGAAACCATGGGGCTAGCAAGATGGCTCAGCAGTTAAGCACATTTGCTGCCCCTGCAGAAGACCACAGTTCAGTCCCTGATATACACACATGCCTAAAAATCCCAGCTCCGGAGGATCCAGTGCCCATCTCTGGTCCTCACAGACACCCTCATACATTGGTATGCACATATTCACACATAGACGTAAACTAAACTAAAATAAATACTTTTTTGTTTGTGGGTTGGTTTTTGGTTTGGTTTTTGATGACTGCATTTCTCTGTTTAGCCCTGACTGTCCTGGAACTCACTGCGTAGCCACGAATTTACAGAGATCTGCCTGCCTCTGCCTCCTGAGTACTGGGATTAAAGGGGTGTGCCACCACTGCCCAGCATCTCATTTTCTTTAAAGATTTATTTTATTTATTTTATGTGTATGAGTACACCGTAGCTGTACAGATGGTTGTGAGCCATCATGTGGTTGCCGGTAATTGAACTATGGACCTCTGTTCGCTCCAGCCCCGCTCGCTCGTGCCCTGCTTGCTCCAGCCCAAAGATTTATTTATCATGATTTATCAATGATAAATTTATTTGTCATTATATCTAAAGATACTGTAGCTGTAGATACACCAGAAGAGGATGTCAGATCTCATTATGGGTGGTTGTGAGACACAATGTGGTTGCTGGGATTTGAACTCAGGACCTTTGGAAGAGCAGTCAGTGCCCTTAACCGCTGAGCTATTTCACCAGCCCCAAATAAATACTTTTTAAAAGAAGTCGAGTGCCAACATCCATTTCTCTGTTCCCTCACTAGAGAGACGGTGGGACTAGCTGCCTCAAGGTCCTGATGCCATTACTGGACCAGATCCCCTTGAACTATAAGGGGATCTTATATTGTTTCTTGCCAGGTATTTGATCACAGCAATGAGGAAAAACCAACTAATACACCCAGCATGGCTGAGTACGCAGGAAGCCGACGGCCAGTCACACAGCTGAGAAGACCACATGCATTCTCCCGAAGCTATTGGTGACCACCTTGAGAATGCCCGTCATTCTCGCAAGCCCTTCCAGCAAGAAGCTGTCAACCTCTCCAGACATAACATTGACTCAGATTTCAAATGATCACATTACAAAAGTCATGTAAGACATGAAGCAGACATGCCTGCCTCTTTTGCAACTCTTAATGACTGAGACATTTTTGCAAGTGATTGGAGAACTGCAGAGGCCACCAGTTCCTGCACACTGCTGTCATTCTAGCTGGACGTTCCCGTAAACCACCGCCCACTGAAGTGAATCCAGAGTGGGTTCCAGAACTGGCTAACATGCATCCCCAGAAGGGCCCTTCTGATCCCCAGATAAGAATTATGCATATGCCTTGAGTTTTAATTCAACAGGCTCTGGCATAAGGCATATTGAATTAAATGCCCCGAAAATGCATGCAGTCATTCATTCATGCCAACACCCTCCTTTGTGCCCCCAAATGACAAAGAGCGCTTGTCTACACTCTGGTTCTCAGGGACATTACACTGGTTGACATGGTCCATCAATATAGCACACTGTTCTTGGGAGAAAAAAAAAAAAAAGAACTTCCCACCCATAAATTCATGCCAACAAAGAAGTCCCACCCACCTATTTCCTGCGCTTATTTAAAACTTTTGATCTTTATTTTCCCAGAAGTCGGGAAGTAAGTACCAGATTTCCTGCATAATTGCATAAGGTGATGAGCTGATGCCTCCCTAGTTAATGAAAGCCAGGTGACTAGAAGGTGCCCTGGAGAATGTGTCAGCAGTGGAACTACCTGGTTAGTATGGCTAAAGGCAGAGTCTGCATGGCAAGCATCTTCATAAAAATCTATTCTCTGGCTTTGGATGCCTGACTGCATTCTGAGTCTATCTGAAAGTTATTTGCACTTTTCATGTAAGCTCATAGAACGGCCTTTCCTCCTTTTACCTCATATTTTCATCAGCTCCAAGAGCTGCTTTGCAACCCTGTATCAGGTATTGTATCATATAGCGTGTCTCCTGGAATATCTCTAACAGTAAAATGGATCATCAGACTCTGTGAAATAAAATAATTGCTCTATTGATCATGATCAAGTTCATGATTTGGCATTTTGAGTTTATAGCAATAAAGAACGTCAATGTTAAGACAATACTATTTAAAAGAGAAGATACTTGTGTTGGTTTGTTTGTTGTTTGTTTGTAAGATATAATCTCATATATCCCAGGCTGGCTTCTAACTCACTGTGCAGCTAAGGATGACCTCCAACTCCTGATCCTCTTGAGTCTGCGTTCTGTATTATGCAATGATGGGGTATCGAACCCATGGCCCTGTGCATATTAGTCAACCATTCTAACACCTGAGCCATATTCTCAGCCAGAAAAGACACCAGAACAAGAACTCAGCAGAGTTCCTTTAAAAATGCACGGACTTTGTAAAAATAATCACAAAACAGAGTAACTTAATTTATCCCGTAAGCATCTTTGGGCTGTCCAAATTCTCTGTAGGGGCAATTTTCTAATAGAAAAACAAAGCAAGTTCTTTTTAAAAGCATCCCCAGTGATAAGTATATTTCCCTTCTGCTAATTTGAAGCTTCTGTGGCTGTGGTAACTTGTATTTATATTGGGCCGGAGAACAAGACTGCTGGCATTGTGTCTCTGCAGCTCAGACCCTCTGTACCTTCGTGAAGTATTCAGGGATTCAGACTGCTCAAATAACCTCAGCTTACAGAAGAGAGGAGCATTCTAAGACCTAGAAGGAAGGACGCTGGGAAAACTCATCTGGAAAGGAAATGAATCCACCAGATGCTTCGTGCACCTCCAGAAAGACTAGAAAACCATGGCCTTTTTTGATTGAAGGATGTGAGAGGAGAGAAGCCTGAGCCAACAAGAGAAAGAAGGGAGAGGCAGAGAAACAACTGGAAAGAGGAGGGACAGGGCAAAGGGAAGAAAGGCTCCCTAGGCAGCCCAAACCGTAACAGTTCCATTGAGTGCACTTCCAGAACATGCTATTTTCCTTGGCCCAAAGAGTCCTTGGTGCTCTCCCTGATTAGTCTCCAAACAGGTACACTTAGTACTTCTGGATGCTTATTAATCCAAAGTGGCAGGGAGGGTAAACAGTCACCCTTACCTTACAGCTGAGTCAGCCCTCTAGCCCCATGGCTGTTGTGATTTCATTTCAGAATATCGGGAACATGGAAGACAAAGAGTCATCTAAATGGATTGGATAAATACAGCAGAGTCTGGGACCTGAGTATCTCTGGGATCTAGGGATGGGGACAGTGCATCTAAGCTACACTGAAATATGGCGGCCATCTTCCTGCCCCATTTCTACTGAGTCCTTATCAACCCTCCCAGTTCCAAGCTGAAAGGTCCACTCTAGGTCCTCAACTGGAAACCGCCACTGCTATTATGATGCTGGGAAATCATGGCTGGCCTTTCCAGAGAAGGCAAACTGGGATGGTGCAGGGTTGCTTGACTTCTGGGGATGGTGAGCCGTGAACATCCTGTGACAAGTGTGGGGTTGAAGTCAAGCAAGATTTTGACTTGTCTGCTTTGAAACTGGCAGCAGCCCTGAGTGTCCTTTGCCGTGGTCGTCACCTTCCTAGGTACTTCCTCAGGGTGCATTTCCTGTTCCCTGCATTTAAATGCTCAAGAAATTAAATAAAATGAAAAGTCTCTAAAGTCCCAGAACAATCACAAGTCTCATTTACCAGCCGTGCACTCTTAGAAAATCCAGTTCCCTTAGCAGATCAGCTTCCATATTTATTTCTAAACTAAAAAGCATAGATTAGGTTACCTCTAAATTGCTTCTATTCCAAATGTCTTACATACTGCTTGTTTTATTATTGCTATTCCATTCTTTCAACCACCTCTGCCCTACACACACACACACACACACACACACACACACACACACACACACATCCCTTTATCCCTCTTTGCCAAGTTACCCCCACTGGTTCACTCAAATAAGGTTTATCAGAGTTATTGTCAGTTACCACCCAATTACAATCTCCCTGTGGTTGCACAATCTGTATTCACAACACAAATTACTGACTTTGATTCATCAGTGACCCGCTGAAATGAAGTATTAATTAAGCAGCTTTGGATGTTCCTTGGAAGCCTGTTAAAAATGGTTTAACTTAACCCCTTAATCCCTGTCAGTCCCCAGATGGAAATCAATCACCATGCCCTCTTCCCTAGGACATAGCCATGAATGCCTAGTGACTTCATACACAAAAGCCACCCTTTCCACCTAAGGGCCCTTCTATATCTCATTTAACACCACGAAGGAAGGGAAGTTCTCGGCTTGTTTGTGAAGAAAATGGCATTTTATTAATGGTTTCAAGGGAGTCTGTAAACACCACACGCTTTGGCTGAGACCAAAAATTTGTTTTCTATTTGAAAGAAGTTCAGACCCCAGTAGACCAGTGATGGACCAGTTAAGAAAAACAAGCAAATAGAATTTCCACTAAAGGTTTATCTCAAGGGAATTCCAACCACAAAGGAGTATAAATGACAAGCAGGTGTGTGTGTGTGTGTGTGTGTGTGGTGATGTTATCTCAAGCTTGTTTCCCCCGCCTTCCCAGCTGCACAAATAATGAATATGAAATTAGATTTTAGACCATCTGCAGGAGGAATTTCAACTTGAGTCCCAACTTTCTTGCCAGGTCAGTATTCTGTAATATCTGACTCCATCGAATCCACTGGTCCTTATGTTAGAGAACAAGAATTCAGATGATAAAGCAATAAAGAATTTAAATCTGGGGCTGGAGAGCCTGCTCAGTGGTAAAGAGCACTTGTTGCTCTTGCAGAGGACCAGGGTTCGATTCCTGGCACTCACACGGTAGCATAAAGCCCGCTGTTACTCCACTTTTCAATGATTCCATACTTTTTTCTGACCTCCACAGGAACCAGGCATGCAGACAAATACTCAAATGCAGACAAAAAAATCCACACACACTAATTTTAAAAGGAATTTAAGTCTATGTGCTCCCAGGATTTCAGATAAGCCAGATCATAAAAATTTTATCTGAATCCATTTCATTCCCAAGTTCACAGACTGAAGAATGCCTGATACAATGATTTCTTAATAATCATCTATATATATGCACATATATGTGTATATATATGTATATATATAATGCATTTGAAAGGGGAAGAAAGGGTATATGGGAAGGTTTGGAGGAAGGAAAGGGAAGGGGGAAAATGATATAATATCATAATTTCAAAAACAAAAACAAAAGAAATAACTAAAAACTAAATGGCCTTCATTAAGAGGAGGGTAGGGTTCCTTTAAATCTAAAATGAGAGGAGACAATAATTATTGAAATATTTATATTATTTATGTGTGTGTGTGTGTGTGTGTGTGTGTGTGTGGTGTGGTGTGTGTGTGTGTGTGGTGTGGTGTGGTGTGGTGTGGTGTGTGGTGTAGTGTGTGTGTGTGTGTGTGTGGTGTGGTGTGGTGTGGTGTGGTGTGGTGTGTGTGTGTGTGGTGTGTGTGTGTGCGTGGTGTGTGGTGTAGTGTGTGTGTGTGTGTGTGTGGTGTGGTGTGTGGTGTGTGTGTGTGGTATGTGTGTGTGATATGTGTGTGTGGTGTGTGGTGTAGTGTGTGTGTGTGGTGTGGTGTGTGGTGTGTGTGTGTGGTGTGTGGTGTAGTGTGTGTGTGTGTGTGGTGTGGTGTGTGGGGTGTGTGTGTGGTGTGGTGTGGTGTGGTGTGTGTGTGTGGTGTGTGGTGTAGTGTGTGTGTGTGTGTGGTGTGTGTGTGTGGTGTGGTGTGTGTGTGTGTGTGGTGTGGTGTGTGTGTGTGTGTGTGTGTGTGTGGTGTGGTGTGTGTGTGTGTGTGTGTTCAGAGGGGTATCAGAACCCTTGGAGCTGAAGTTACAAACAGTTGTAAGCTGCCTGGTGTTGGTACCGGCACTCAGATTCAGGTCCTCTGCTAAAACAATAAGCTCTCTGAACCATGGCACCATCTCTCCAGCTCTGACAGTAACTTTTAAAATATCCTTCTGAAGTGTGAATTCTTGTTGTACCCAACTCAGAACAAGGAGTCCTACCTAAAATAAATCAAATTTACTGAACAATTTCATTTTTCGAAACAGGGTTTCTCTGTGTAGCCCTGGTTGTCCTGGAACTCGCTCTGTAGAGCAGACTGGCCTCGAACTCAGAGATCTGCCTCCTCTGCCTGCTGAGTGCTGGGGTTAAAGAAGCATGTGAACCACCGTCACAGCTATCACCTCCCAGGATTTGTTTTTCCAATCAATAAGTACGTAAATAGAAATGTCATGATGTTGACTCCCAAAATGTTTCAGAAAACGGTGGCCAGTTATTTGATATTTGGAGTCACAGACATGGGATAATGTATTGGAAATAGTCACATACACCGAGATAAAGCAAGTATGTTGAAATAAAAATAATTCTTGACAAGCCACTTCTTTTCTTCTTTCCTCTTCACCAACCTGGCCCAGACCTCAGGAGACATTCGAAGAGGTGTGTTTATGGCATAAGGAAGGAACTGCGCTCACTAACACTTCCAGTCTAAATCACCAGTTAGCAGGCAGACAGCACAGGCCCTCTACTGTCTAACTCTCCCTAGGGTCACTGAAGGTCATGGGATGGAAGTAGGGGCAGGAACAGAAGCCAAGATGGACCTCCCTGGGAACTCCCCGGCCAAGCCGCAAAAGAAACATAGATGAGTGAACAGGCAATCTGGGAGCCAGTGCAAAGCCCAGCATGAACTTCTCCATCATGGAGAGAAACTCAATGCTAACCCGGCTAGCCCATGCCTGAAGCCACTGGGAAATTATTTGAAGAGTCACTTCCTCCCACCCTGATTAGTTGAGGGCCAGACAACCAGTTAGGATTTTACTACAACTGAAGTCTTTCTGAAGACTCTGCATTAAGTCAGCCACGGATTAATTAGCCATGATAGATGGCATCTTAAAACCCTTAATTCCAAATCAAGGTAGTTACTGTAATGTTGCCTCTCTACGGCATCCATGAGTTCTGACCATTCATTCCCGAGAGTTGGTTTCAAAAAAAGGGAGCCCAAAGATTAGCTATGTCCAAGTGGGAACCGTCAATCTTTGCCCCAAGCAAAAGAACTCTTCATTTCCCGGGTGCACAGATGGAAAGCTGCAGGAAGCCACAAGACGTGCTTCAAAAGCAGCCAAAGCTGGTAGGAACCAGCTGGCTCTGGAGGGCGGGAGGGGGTGCCCCGCCCAGCTGCTGGCGCGGGTGTCTGCAAGCAGTCCAGGCTGCTGACAGCAGTGGTACTGCCTTTGCACCCCGGAGCTGAGGAGCTGACTCATGGGTGAGCTTTCTCAAAAACTAAAGGAAGTGAGAAAGAGAGTAAACGGGCTTTCTTGGTTCCGAACGGGAACCTTCTCACATTTTAGAATATTATAGCCAAGCCTAGCACCATCAGGATCCTGGGAGATCAAGTAGTTTAGAAACCGGGAGGTTCCCTCAATGCAGTCTAGACAGTTTTAACCACGAAAACACGTTGCATAAATGTTTAAAAAGCTTGCCTGAGGATCTGAAGAATGCAAAGCAATTTCACAGGAAATAATGCTTTGACGTAAAAAGACTCAAGTCAGTCTTTGTTAGTAAGTTTTTGTTTTGTTTTGTTTCTTGAGATAGCCTCTCTAACACAGCCCTTGCTGTCCTAGACCGCACTATGTATATAGACCAAGTTGGTCCTGAACTCACAGAGATCTGCCTGCCTCTGCTTCCTGAGTGCTGGGATTAAAAGTATTCGACACCATGTGTGGCTAAAGTTAATTTTTTTTTTAAAAAGATTTCTCCTTATATTTTATTGTTTAAAACATATCACACCTATCTATTTATTGTGTGTGTTGTGTGTGTGTGTGTGTGTGTATATATGTGTGTGTGTGTGTATATGTGTGTGTGTGTATATATGTGTGTGTGTGTGTGTGTGTGTGTGTGTGTATATGTGTGTGTGTGTGTATGGAGGTCAGAGGTCACTTAGGTGAAGTTGGATCTCTCCTTCCACCGTGTAGCGATAGAACACAGGTTTGACAGCAGGTACCTCAACTGAGGCAGCTCAGAGGCCTTCAGCTAGGTTTTTTGAGCCTGACAGATTTGATTGAATTAGTAATGCTTAATAAATTCAATGAATTTGTGCGATTACAACCGATTACAACCTCAACATACCTGGTTTCAACCCTGACGGTACCCCCTCAGACTTCAAGGTTTCAGCCACTAAGGCCCTGTTCCCACAGAGGTTATCCAGTATGTGAGCAATTTCCTGTGCACTGTTCCTCAAGTCTGTATGTACATAGTACCAATAAGCAGGGACAAACAGTCTCCACCCATGCCGTCCTTGAGGTCAGTGATAACTTCTCTGATAAGCATGTAGACACTTACCTGCTCTGGCGTTCCTGTGGCTTCTCCTCTAGGGATAGCAAGTATCACACACAGGCAGAGAGTATCCCAAGATTTGCACCTCTCTGGATGTATAAGTGTGGGGAAGGGAAACACTTCTGAAAGCAGCAGGCAAGATGCCGTCCCCTTTCCTGTCTACCAGTCGGAAGTGAAAGATCTGCATATGGTACAAGTCCTCAGGTCCTGTCTAATACCAACTGACTCTTTACTTTCTATGAACTATTTTTTTGAGGAAATTAATCCATGCTGTAGACAGTCTCCCCTAGCTGTGCTTATCTGCTCAGATTAGAACACCGCACACTGTACGAATTTTAAAAGACTAAGCACAGCCTCTCTATGAGGGGGGAGAGGGGAAGGGTGTCTGGCAGATCTCACTGAAGTGTATGCCAAGTGACCCAGGATTAGACTTTTAGAAAGACTTGTTCGCATCTTCCGTGTTCTTCCCCATTTTCAGGAGCCCTCCACCAAAGATGGGATTATAAATACATAGAAACACACCCCCCCACCACCACCCCCACACCAGGTTTTTGGCAATGATTTACTTTAATGATAGGCGATTCCACTCTTCCTGACTCCAACTGGAGGTAAGTGGATGTTTCTCTGGTGACAATTTTTAATAGGAAAATCAAAAGCGATATTTGTCTGTCTTTCAAGGAAAACGTTGAAATTAAAACAGCTGCACAACACCTGCAGACAGGTGGTGATTTCCTCATGAGCCAGTAGTGACTGGCTAGTGACATGAGGTCATGACAATGACAGGCCAGGGGACATTCTAGAATCGCAAGATGGAGAAGTCTGGCCAAGCTGGAACTGTCAGATTATCCCCATGTATGTTTGGGCTCCAAAACAATAGAATAAAGTGTGTTTTCCAGTTCTGGTAATTGATGGAGAGAATAAGCATCCCCTCCCCACATCCATAGTATGGATTCTGATTTTCTCGTCTTTGGAGAAAGCCGGCAAGGGTATGCATTAAAAAGATGAAAAATGCTGTCAGTATTAGGCTTAGCCCACTTGGAATACTGAGTCAGTGACTCCAGGGGAGTTAAGAACAAAGGAAATGATTTTTAAAAGTCTACTTCAGTCTCTTCATAGAAATTTCACAGAATATATTTTA
The DNA here is from genome assembly GCA_036184795.1 of Tokudaia tokunoshimensis. Taxonomy (NCBI): domain Eukaryota; kingdom Metazoa; phylum Chordata; class Mammalia; order Rodentia; family Muridae; genus Tokudaia; species Tokudaia tokunoshimensis. The sequence continues at coordinate 32,752,320 of BTHU01000016.1, read as the reverse complement.
AAAAATGTGTTCCACATATCTGGCCTTCTTATAAGCATGACAGCACCCGGGGAAGTAGAACCCCCTGGTTTGTCCTTTGCTACTTTCTAGGCCGTGTCTCAGTGCCTGTTATGGGGCTCAACACATAAGGACCATGGGATTAATGTTTACTAAATAAAGTGCCTGGGTAAAACCATCCTGCCCTTCGCAACAGCAACAACAATTAAATAATCATGGTAGTCATAAAGTGTGTGTGTGTGTGTGTGTGTGTGTGTGTGCGTTCACACAGCATGTGCCTCACCAGAGTGAGGCATACAGTGTATCAAGCCTATTTCTGAGCCAGGTGGTAGAGCCAGGTGATAGTGCATGCCTTTAGTCCCAGCAGTCGGGAGGCTGGTGAATGTCTGTGAGTTTGAGGCTAGCCTCATTTGCAGAGCTAATTCCAGGACAGCCAGGATTACACAAAGAAACCCTGTCTTGAAAAAGAAAAAAGTTCTAAATATGGTAGATGGATTCTCAGCAGACACTGGTCTACTCTTTCTTGTTTCACAGTTATTAGTTCATTACATTAAAACAGTGGTTCTCAGCCTTCCTAATGCTGTGACCCTTTAATAATAACATAATTATATTATAAATTTAACCTTTATATTTAATATTTAATGTATTATATCTGTATTACAATAACATTTATATTGCATCTAACATTATTTTATATTATTAATATTATAATATATTAATATGAGCTCAAAGGAGCTTTCCAAAGCTGTCTGGAAGAAACTGAGGCAAAGGAACAGAGCTGAGCTTGCCCATATTCACACATGGAATGGAGAAAACAAAACTCAACTCTGACCAGGGGAAAGCCCAAATCTGTCACTCCCATTATCTGTTATTCGAAGTCTAAAGCCCTGGATTTGATGTGGAGGGGTCATTAGAACCTCACTATTGTGTCTTTCTTACTACAGATCAGTCCAAAGTTTCTGTAAAGTGTAAACTTTACTACTGAGCCAAATAAAACAGGATGTAAGAAAGCACTCGTTTGAAAAGGTGCAGGGTTGAGAAGGCCCTACTGCATACAGGCAGGTGTGGCTGCCTACTGCAAACAACAGAGAAGAAAACCAAAGGGCCGTTCGTTCTCAGTGAAACCATGATCTTGTCCTTTAAAACGCACAAGCATGCATCAGCTTCAGTGTCCTGGGCATGTCTAGACTAAGAATACTCCCTGATGCTGTAAGCTATCACACACATTTCCAAGGGAACATCTGCTCATATCTGTGAATTGTAATTATCAATCCTTCATCCTGCAGAGGGATGCTTTGAGAGGCAGGGACCACTTTTCTTCTTCACCTAGTACCAGGCAAGCAGCTACTCTACAACACAGGGCCACTGCAAGTAACTACAAATCTTTACAAAGCATCTTTGGTTCCTAGTTTGGTTTGTTTGTTTGTTTGTTTGACAGATTCTTACTGTGTACCCTTGCTGAACTTTGTAGCCCAGGCTGGCCTCAAACTCTTGGCAATCCTCCTATTTCGGTATCTATGCTAGTAGTACAGGTGTGCAGGTGTGCCACCATCTTCAGCTGAGACTTTGGGATATAGTAATAGGTGAATCAGCCTGAAATACTACCAAATATCTTAAGTCTGTTCACATATATGTCCCCATAACCAGCAACATGAAACATACCTGAGCCTGAAGATGTCAGCAATCCCTCAGCAACTGTCCTCTTACTACCCTGGAAGTTCCCCAGAGCCCACAGTCATGCCCTGTGATCAAGTAACATATCCTTAAATGACCCTCCATGCCATAGTGACACAGCAAAGAGCAGGGCCCAGATTCATGCATGTTTGGCTAAAGGTCTCAAGTCCTTGGGCCTGAGGACAATAGGGTCTATTTTCTAGAAAATTAGCAACAACAACAATATAAAAACAAACCTCACTTGAATCACCAAAAACTCAACTGAGATGTACAGCTGTTATTTATCCCAACTCGCTTTCACAACAGTTCTGAAAATTGCTAGTCCCAGTCGGACCCATAGATACAGACAGCTGCTGTATCCTGCAGCTTGGCGGCAAAAAAGCCAGGAGCGGTGCTACCTCAGCAGCCAGAGCAGCAATGACCTCAGCAAAGAGAAGCCCACTCTTTCTCTAGCACTTGGGATTCTCCCAGCCTTAGAGCGACCAGTACCTAACACAAAGGCTACTATGCAAGACTGAGGGGAGGGATGGAAGGAGGTTGGAGGAAAGGGGAAGAGAGCAGCAGAAGTGTGGCCAACCACTCCCATCCTGAGAGGGGTGGGTCGCCACTGTGGTTCTGCAAAGGCTGAAAATTCCCTAAAGACAAGGAAACATTCAAGTAAAGAACAACAAAATCTGCCAAGTTCCAAAGCTGTTAAATGACAGTGTAGCCTCGCCTAGCTTATCTCACTGGGCAGTGTGAGGGTAAGGGAACCACATTCAGCAGCCCTGCACCCACACCACTCTCGGCAAGAAGCTGAAGTCTATGAAAATTCTACTTCTCTCTCTCTCCCTTTCCTCCCTCTTTCTCTCCTTCTTTATGTGGTCCCCATCCCCATTTCCTTTTTTTCTTCTTCTACAGAATCTTGCTGTGTTAGCACAGGTTACCCTCAAATTTGCAGCCTTCCTGCATTAACCCCCTAAGGATCAAGGGGGATATTCAACTACACTTAACTTTCTGTTATATCCACTTAGTTTTATTTTATGGGTATGAACATTTACCTTCATATATGTATGTATGTATGTATGTATGTATGTATGTATGTATGTATGCCTTATGCCCAAAGATTCCAAAAGAGTTTATCAGACACCTCTAAAACAAGAGTTAGAGAGGGTAAACCTGCATGGGGTGCTGGGGACTGAACCTGGATTCTCTACAAAAGCAGCCGGGGCTATTAGTCACTAAGACACCTTTCCAACCCCTTAGTATATGTAAAACAAAACAAAACAAACTTGTTTTAAAACAGGGTCTCTCTATATCCCTAACTGTTCTGGAATTCAATATGTAGAGCAGGCTGACCTCAAACTCAGAGATCTGCCTGCTTCTACCTTCTAAATTCTAGGACAGCCAGAGTAACATGATGAGAACTGATTTAAAAAAAAGATCAGGATGAAATAAAAGGTCAACACCAAGTACTCAAACCAGGTTGTCAGATTGTTCCAGACACTAGCCATAGCTCTCACATCTTGTTTTGTATATCCCAGAGCATGACAAGGTAATGCCTTGGTCAGTTCTCATAACCATTTACTAGGTGCAAAAAGATTAAAACCTTAAATGTGCTTTCAAGAAGCCTGTCCAATTTGTATGGGAATTCAAGGCTATCTTCTTACCCCACCAAAGGGAACGGGTTGTAAATAAAAAGAACAGATACTGTACTCACTTAGCCTATCTGCACTCACAAAGGGTTAAAAGTCAAATGTAAGTTAAAAATAAAACTTAGAAATTCAGCTAGCCAATGTCGTTTCTCTTGAGAGCTAGTAACTGGAAGAAAGCATTATCTTCACACACACACCTTTATTTTCTTGCAAAGGAAAACATTCCAGCCAGCACTCGCTCGGGCAGGAAGGAATAAATATTTACAGTTAGCTGGATTTTCTAGTTCTTGGGCACTGAACCCAGGCAACTCTCCACCTTGACAGACCATCCACTTCCAGAAGCCTGGAAACCTGGTGGGCCTCCCATCCAAAACTATGTGACCCCAGCCTTCAGGATCTAAAAGGTCCATTATGTGTGTGCATTGGAACTGGTTAGGATAAGCCAGGAAGTCATTACGGCCAAAAAAATAAATAAACATACATGAACTGCTTTCTGTCAGTCACGCCCCCTTCATCCCCAAAGCAACCATGGGCATCATGCTTTGTTGCAAGGAAACTGAGGCAGGGAAGCACAGTGGTTTCCCCAGGGTCCTCAAACTGAGTATACCCCAAGGAATTTGGGAGCTTGTCAATCTCCATTCTCCTGTTCCTACTGGAGTCTTAATGATTGTTTTCAAGAACGGCTAGTATATTAGTCCTCCGACCTCTTGGACTCACTCTCTTGGATTACACAGGTCTGTGTGGGGTTGCTTCCATAGCTCCCTTTGACTTCATTCACTGTGTCTTACACATCTGCAGGGCCCAAAGGGCTTGGCATCATACTTGTGCTCATAAATTCTTACAAAATGGAGATCTCAAGATAAAATCCACTTCACCCACTTGCTGCTCCAGGAGGAGAAACATAAACCCAAGCATTAAAGATACCAAAAGAAAGTAACCAGGACGCCAACCTTCTAATTCTTAGCTATCCTTCAAAACTATGGTAAAATAATATTTTTCTTTAATTAGTTATTTGCTTTATTTATTCGGTATCATGTGATCCCAAACTGAAAAGTGTTGTTTAAACAAAGAAGAATGGCCCAGGTAGTTAGATAGAATATCCCAGGCTGGTCTCACAAACTCTTCCTATAACCAAGGATGATTATGAACTCCTGATCCTCCTACCTCTACCTCTGGAGTTCTGTGTTTACAAGGCATGTACTACTTACTCTGTCTGGTTTACGCAGGGCTGGAGATGGAACCCAGGGCTTCCTGAATACTATGCAATCGCTCTACCCACTGAGCTACATCCCCAACCCCCTAAAATCTTGAAAATGAAAGCAAAACATAAGAGAGAGATAAATAAAATTAATGTTTTGTGACACCAGGTGAAAAGTACACATTTATAACATACTTTGTAGCTTAAGTATGGATGCTGTAGTCCTCGTGGTATTCATTAAAAATAAGGTGTGTGTGTATGTGTGTGTGTGTGTGCGCGCGCGTGCGAGCTCGAAAGAATATTACCCTTTTGTTTGTTAAATAGTTTTGTTTGTGGGAGAGGTACTAGAGGAAATGCACACTTGCGGACCTTTTAAAGGACTGGAGTTCAGTTACCAGCACCAATGTTGGGCATCTTACGACTTTCTGTAATTTTGGTTTCTTGGGTGAGGACACAGACACAGACACACACACACACACACACACACACACTTTTTAAAAGAATTTGAATAGATCTGTCAAAATCCCATTTACCTCCAACTTTCATCCCACTGCTTAGCTACTTCTCTCAAATGTACATGCCTGGGAAAAAGGGCATGATTCTGAAGGATCTGTGTTCAGCTTTAGACATTAACCTTAGAAGAAGAAAGCTCCTGTAAAATGCACTTCACATCTAGGATGAAGAAAGAGGCAGTCTCAGGAAGGCCTTAACAATGACCACCATGGTTAATATAGGACCAGCTGGTCTGGAGAACAGTAACTAAAAGCCACACGAATGCCAACCCTTTTGAATAGCAGCATAATGTAGGTGTTCTCAGCCTCACGAGAGGGAAGAAACATTAGCCATTAAAAATGAGTCATTTTTACACATTAAGAGTCCATTAACTCCTGGGGCAAAGTCCCAAGTCCTCAGTAGTGCCACAAAACACAGGAAAAACAATTCCACAAGAAAATGTGAAGAGCGAGTCTTAATTATGCCCCCTGCTTTCTGAGTCTCTAGCTTGACTCAACAAATCTCAGAGAGAAGCTATGGATGGTGGATTGCTCCATACTGTGCAGTTGTTAAGAACTGGCAGTCAGGAATCAGGTTTGTTGGCTCCTAAAATTAGAGTAAGAATGGGTCCCAGAATGTTGTAGTACAATGATGCACATTACTAAAACACTCCACAAGGAGTTCAGTACTGCCCTCTCAGCGTGCATCATAATACCCAGGCTACAGAAGAAGCGAGCTGAGAGCCACAGGATGCTTGCAGAACATGGTCTCTCAAAGCACAGAAAGAAAGAAAGAAAGAAAGAAAGAAAGAAAGAAAGAAAGAAAGAAAGAAAGAAAGAAAGAAAGAAAGAAAGAAAGAAAGGAAGGAAGGAAGGAAGGAAGGAAGGAAGAAAGAAAGAAAGAAAGAAAGAAAGAGGGGGAAGGGAGGGAGTGAAGAGGAAGGAAGAAGTGGATGGATTTTCTCTTTTTCTTTTTATTTTTTGTACTGAAAAGATGAGAGAAAGAAGTGTGCATAAGATTTTAGCATACTAGAAGAGGCACTTTGTGCTTTAATTCACTCATATATTTCTTATGCCTCTGAGGTTATTAATTATTCCATGACATACCAGTTATCTCTTTTTATTTATTTTATTTTAGTTAGTTTGGCTTCTTTTTGTTTGTTTTGTTGTTGATTTTGTTTTTTGGGGTTTTTGTTTTGGTTGGTTTTTTTTTTTTTTGGGACAGGGTTTCTCTGTGTAGCTTTGGCTGTCCTGGAACTCACTCTGTAGAACTGGCTGGCCTCAAACTCACAGGGATCCACCTGCCTCAGTCTACTGAGTGTTGGGATGGATCAAAGGCATGCACCTCCATGCCTGGCCACAGTCACCTTTTATCCTTTTGGGACCATCAGAGATTTGGGATAACCAAGTTTGAATGTGGCCTAATTTGCATTATCTTCCTTTTCAGTGTTGTCAAGGAGATCAGGCAGTTCATCCCCAAACAGCTGAATCCATCTTCCAGTCCCCTCCCCGTAAAGCCAACAATCATGAAAGCATAATACACTTTCTCTGCATTCCCTAGATTTTATCTGCAAGTATCTTATTTAGGTGGAAGATAAATATTTCTCTTCCTTTTCCAAACCCAACTATTTAAAGGCCTAGTTGTAGCTGTGTATAGTGGTCCTCAAAAATTAACTCTTAAAAATTCACAGGACAGAGCCACAGAGGTGGCTTAGTGGTTAAAAACACTGGCTGCTCACCTGGGTTTGACTCCCAGCACCCACAGAGGCTCACAACCATTTGTGACTCCAGTTCCAGGGGACCCTACACTGTCTTCTGACCTCCAACGACAACAGGCATGTACACAGTGCACACACATATATGCAGATAAAATACACATTGTGATGGTTTGTATAGACCCAGGGAGGGGCACAATTAGAAAGTGTAGCCTTGTTGGAATATGTGTGTCACTGTGAGTATGGGCCTTAATACCCTTGTCCTAGCTGCCTGGAAGTCTGTATTCTGCTAGCAGCCTTCAGATGAAGATGTAGAACTTAGCACTCTCAGTTCCTCCTGCACCATGCCTGCCTGGATGCTGCCATGTTCCTGCCTTGATGATAATGGACTGAACCTGTAAGTCGGTCCCAATTAAATGTTATCCTTATAAGAGTTGCCTTGGTCAAGATGTCTGTTCACAGCATTAAAACCCTAAGACACACATTAAAAATTCATTTTTTTTTTTTTGTTTTTTCGAGACAGGGTTTCTCTGTGTATCCCTGGCTGTCCTGGAACTCACTTTGTAGACCAGGCTGGCCTCGAACTCAGAAATCCTCCTGCCTCTGCCTCCCAAGTGCTGGGATTAAAGGCGTGCGCCACCACCGCCCGGCAAAAATTCATTTTTTAAAAAAATTAGAACACATCAGTATGTACAATTTAATGTTTATAACTGGCTTATTAGTAATTTTCCCCCAAATTCTACATTTCAAAGAGATTTTTAAAAAAAAAAAGGACTAAGAATTTTGAAGTTCACCTTCAAAGTCAGCCAAAACTTAACATTTTCATCCTAACATCACCACTAAAAATAAAACTCACTTGACCAATGTTCACACTACTAATGAAGAGGTATTACAGATAAAAGATACATAACCCTGAGTCCCTTGCTATACAGAATTTGGTGCAGAATGGTCATGAATTGGGCTGAAGTAGTGAATTGCTCTCCACCCAGCTCTTAGAAATAGTAGATATGGACCTCAGAACACATACCACCTGCAGAATGGCCTTTAACCTCAAGTGGGTTTTATCAAGTTTCACTGGCAGAACACATCGCAAAACTTTAATCAAAGTCTATTTGACACATAATCCAAAACCAAATTTTCTACTTAATTCATGTTTTTCCGGGGAACTGTTCAATAAAGAATGGCTGAGTGGAATGAGTTACATGATGATAGGAATCGCCATGCTAAAGATCAGTAACTCAGGCACCTGATAGTCCGCAGTCATGCTGTTGTTATTAATGCTTGCAAAGAAGGCTTGCAAATGTGATCAGCATCAGAAAAACTGGATGTAACCTATCTTCAACCACTCCTCTAACTAGTGTTAGAGCCAAGATTCCGGTCCAGGATTGTTTAGCACTCACTGACACTAATAACTTACACCCCTGGAACGTCCTCAGTTCCCCATCTGATGAAGGTGGTTGACTAACCAAGGTGGGTCAGTCCTCTTACCAATTGCTGTTGGTACTGCCCGAATTCTCAGGAGGTACGACCAAGCAAGGAGGGCCTCCCTTACTAAGCCAGGTAACTCACCTGAGTGCACACACACCTCTGGAAGAGGAAACATTTCCTATTTGGTTTTGTTTAAAATGTGCAATGCAAAATGAGGTTTTTAAAACTAGTTTTAACAAAGAATAGTTCTGGATGCATAGCCTGATTCTAGAATATATTCCCAAAGACAAGGATTCTCAACTCCACATACTGGAATTACCAAGGAAGCTTAAAAAGCAGATGATTTGCAATACCCCCCCTCAGGGATTCTGTTTGACAGGTGTGCAGTAGGGTTCCAAGCATCAAACAATGTCAGAAGTCCCATGATATAAAACACAGCCACTGAAGACCTCTGCCCTAAAGAGTAGAGGTGTGTTTTTAGTATGTGTGCACGAACATACACGTGCATACCCATGCTTACCCAAACACTGAATATCAGCTGTTTCTCCTTGCAAGCATACCTGCTGAAGTGTGAAGTTCTAGGACAAACAGATTAGTGGCAAAGCACAACCATGGTAGGTTCACATTACCTGCGTAGTATCTTCCATCAGCCCACGAATCTTCTCCACAACATCATTGCGTCTGTGCTGGCGCAAGGCGCTGATGAGTTGGGCGAGGCTGGCCTCAGGGCCACGGATGGTCCAGTGCTGCAGAGCTGCGTAGGCCCGTTCATGGTCTGCCGTGTATCCATTGGAGAAGGCAGCCACCTCCCTCTCGCTGGCATTGCAAAGAAACTGATAGATGTCCTTCCACTGGCTTCCCACCTGGGCTGCTACAAGCTTCAAGATGTCAATACCTGGGCCAGAGATAAAATAAAAGTGTATGTAAGCATGTTGGAGAAGGAACCTTTTCTGCTATGCTGAGTCAGATAAATGAGTCATCTTCCATAAGTACTTGGCATATACAGCCCATCATGGGGGTAGCTCGACACCATTATAAACTCTATTCTATGGAGGAGAGATGCAGATCACTGGCAGAACACTGGCCTAGCATGCATGAGGGACTGGATTAGATTCTCAGCAACACACATACAAGAGAGAGAGAGAGAGAGAGAGAGAGAGAGAGAGAATATAAACAAACAAACAAAACAAGTATTTTGACAATAGGTTAGCTTCCTGAATACACAGCAAAAAGAAAAAAGGTTGATCTTTGTGGTGCTACAATGAAAGTAAACCAATCAAAGCAAACGAATCAATCTTTGTTACTACTAAATACAACTGCAATAAAATAAATCAGAACTACACACACACACATACACACACACACATGAAGAGATGACTTCATGAAATTCAGAAAACCAGAAACCACAAATGAAGACTTTAGTGGACTTGACACAGCCTTGGCGAAGTAATATTAGATTCTAAGACCAGCGTCTTCTGTGTTAACTAGCCACACATCCAACTCTTCCAGTCCAATGGCACTGCTGTTTAAGAACATGTAACTAGGAGGCTAGAGAATGGGTTCAGGCGTTAAGAGTTCAGACTTCTCTTGCAGAGGTCTTGAGTTCCAGCACCTATGTCCAGTGACTCAAAACCACCTGTAACTCCAGTTTATATCTTCTTCTGTCCTTTGAGGGCACTGCATCCATGTACACATGCCCCACCCAATACACACAGAGACAGGCAGACAGACAGACAGACAGACAGACAGACAGACAGACAGACAGACAGAGACAGGGAATTAAACATAAAATAACTTTTTAAACATAAACATCTACCACTGGAGTGGGACATAGCAGCACGTGTCTGTAATCCCTGAACTAGGCATCTAAAGGCAGAAGGGTCAGTTTGAAGGCAGCCTGTCTCAAAAAGAAAAAGAAAAAAAAAAGACCATCTATCTTCCCAATCGACTCCATACTCAGTGATCAGTTTCCTGCCCTGGTATTCAGCCCTCTATGTTGACTTGTAAGTTACGATGCAGACAATAGCCGCAATGATAGTGTCACACTAATAGCAGCTATAATCTTCCAGGTTTCATGTTAAGGCATTTAGCTCACGGAACATCTCCAAAAGACATTAATATTCCAACTGTGCACTTAGAAGAAGAGAAAAAAAAATCAGAAAAGTTAGGCTCCCACCACCAAAGTATCGCAAAGGTAGGCATGGTTGGGACACAAGCCCAGTTACCAGGCTAGACATAAGAACTTCCACAGAAGCAAACACCATTAAATGAGTGAGTACATGCTGCTTTCCATGACAGAATAATGCTTTTGAGTAAAGAATCAATGCCAGTAATTCTATAAGATATCTTTACTCTGTCCCAAGATTTAATATCCACTAGTCCCCTTCATCCACAGGATATAATCCAGGACTCTCCAGAGATGCTTAAAAACATAAAGAGAGTGCCTAACCTTGTAATCTGATGCCTCTCCCATCTTAACTGGCACCTATCACATACTGTAGTCCATACCTTCTAATTTGAGGTACAAGACAAAACCAACATGTATTCCTTTTTCCATCACAATTGAATAGAGGTTTCGTTTTTACTGTGTCAACAGACCAACTATTTTAGCCCAAGATAATCATTCCTTAAGAACATCTAACTTAACAGGGCACAATCAAGTGTACCTGCAATCTCAGTCCTCAGAAGATAGCAGCTAGCAGTGTAGGGGTGTGATACATCCTCAGTTACTAGTTTTCTTTAAGTTGAGAACATCTACCTTTTCACTTAAAGGAAGTCTTCATGGCTTCCTTTTGACTTATTTGAACAGCTGACCTTGTTACTTCAGCAGTCCAAGAGCACCGCTGAGTGAAATAATTATCTTAACCTGTTAACTAAAACAGCTAGCCACTGTGTGATTATCGAGAAGGCAGCATGCACCATGCGAGCATATTGGGTAGAGGGGTGGAGACTTCTTGTCAGAATCAACCGGATGCTAAGGAAACTTCATGTTTCTCTACACAGAATGCACCTGTGGTAAAAGTGGAGGTTATACGATGGCTATCAAGCTATCTATAACTTGTCATCTCTGTGAATACGTGTGTTAGTCAGTAAATCCAATAGATCTAGGGTGGAATTAAAGTTCCAAATCCACACCATTAGATAAGCACCTGGTGGAAGCTTCTGTCAGGCAAGGTGTCTGGTGTCTCCGACTGCTTCTCTCTACAATCGTAAGTTGCTTTAGCTTGGCTTTATCTGCCGTGTTTTATGTCAATAAGAGTGTGAGCAATTCTCGGCTCTGAACTGTTAGTGGCAGTGATGGCTTAAGAAGAGCTCTTTATTAATTATTTCTTTTTAGATGAGGTCAAGTTTCCAAGTGAGGTTTAGAGAAGAAGAAAAGAGAATTTTCTTTTTTGAAACACTTTTAAAAACTTTCAGTTTTTGATGAAAATATTTGTGAACTGAGCTAGCAAATGCTGGGGAAGAACAATAATAACTACAGAAATCTCTCTGAACGCGGTGGACTTGGAACTCACTATAAATTCTCGCCTTGTCACTCAGTTCTGATGGGATGTGTTGGGAAACCATGTATATACAAACAGGAGGCTCCTTTCTTGTCCACAAAACTAGAATGCTACAGTATGTATATATATATATATATATATATATATATATGTGTGTGTGTGTGTGTGTGTGAGAGAGAGAGAGAGAGAGAGAGAGAGAGAGAGAGAGAGAGAGAGCTACTAATTGAGACACTGCTCCTCATGGTGAGCCTCAGACAGCTGCTTCTCAGTTGTCCTAGCAATATTTAGCCAGATGTACAGCTTTTGATCTCAAGCAAAGAAGCCTCCTTCAAAAAAAAAAAAAAAGAGAGGAAAACAAACCCAAGGCCTATTTAAAACTTCTGCAGGTAACTTGAAGAAACAAGCTAGCTCTTTGTGGTTAGTGTGGTTTGATGTGGTAGGTGCTTCCAAACACCAAAAGGCTTGTTAGTCCCTGATTCTTAATTTAGGTCAATTTGGCTAAGGCCCACGGCGTCTTACATGAAAACACTGGTGCTTTTGCTTATAAGTAGGACCATTGTTTCCATCCGCATGATGCCCATGACAGTGTGGCTTTGGACAAACCACTAATTGTCATGTGCATTTCCTCAACTTACAATGAAGAGGTAGGTTCACTGTCATCCCTGGCAATCAACACTTCCTTGAAATTAATTAGTCTTAAAAATTAGCTACATGAGCCATGCAGCGGTGGCGTAGGCCTTTAATCCCAGTACTCGGGAGGAAGAAACAGGCAGCTCTCTGGGTTCGAGAACAGCCTGTTCTACAGAGTGAGCTCTAGGATAGCCAGGGCTGTGATACAGAGAAACCCTGTCTCAAAAAAACAAACAAACAAACAAATAAACAAAAAAATAGCTACATGGTTTTAAATGCTTCATGTATGCTGAACATAGAAACTTGAGGCTCAGTGCATGCAAACACTTTACAGAGTAATTACAGACTCTAAAAGCCTTAAAAACGGCCAGTCCCTTATCCAACACTCTGGGTTTTTGTTTTGTTTTGTCACAAAAATAAAGAGAAAGGAAATAGGGAGAAATGAAAAGAAAAACAGAAGAACAGGGACAATGACACTTTCCTTCAACTCAGATGAACTTCAAACTAAATTTAAAACCTGTGAGTTGGGTTTCGCCTTGCCCTCTTCCCCCGTGAGATGCATCCATTGTAAAGTGCGGAGTCGGCCTCACAAAGGCGCCCGTGCCAGCAGCGCCCTTGGTCACTGCCAGCTCCCATTCTGGATTTGATAATTTAAAGAAACAGTAGACAATGGTTCTCCCAGGAGACAGTAGACTTTCAAAGTATTGTCACCGAACCCCAGAGAGAAAACCAGTCAGAACTGGTGCTTGGTCCCGCCCACTCCATCACCACCAGGGGAAAGAGAAAGACTTATAGAATATTTCGTAGCTGTCTAATGAGCAGCCACTCTGTCAGGCTAATTTGTGAGCATCGCACTTTCTGAACTATGAAGGCAGAGACATTTATTAACAAAAAGTGGATCAATATCATGGAAACCGAAAACAGTCAAACTTTGAACCGTTTCTCTTAAAAAAAAAAAAAGTATTGGAGAACTGGGCTTGGTGGGCCTCAGCTCTTAGAGCGTGGAAAGAGGGAGATCCCTGGAGCAAGATGGAGCCAGACTGAATCGGTGGGTTTACCCAAGAGACCCTGCCTGGCTGGGTAACTCGGGAGTGATGGAGGATGGCTCCCCACATCTGCCTTGGCTTCCAGATACACATACAGTCAAGTGAGCACTCCCATGGACTTGTCAGCACATCACACACACACATACACAGATACGTGCAGAGAAAAGGGATTAGGGAGAAGCAGTCCAGCTACCGAGAGAAGCATTAGTGATGAGCCAAAGTGGAAAGGGTGAGCCGTGTGCTCAGAAAGAAAGACTTCAAAGACAGTTATTCAGATTCCTCTTTCCTCGTTGCTTTTATAGCTATCTTATTATCCCTTTCTAAATGTATTCACAGCATATAAACATCAAACACATAAGCCACCCTTCATATGAGTTCTGTATCTGTGAGTTTAAACAACTCTAGATCAAAAAACAGACAGACAGACAGGCAGGCAGGCAGGCAGGCAGAGAGACAGATAATAGAGAGGGCCTTGCTTAATTCTTTTGGTTTCTTTGCTTGTTTTGTTTTGTTTTCTTGAGAAAGAACCTCAAGTGGCTTAAGATGGCTCCAAACTCCCTGTGAGACTGATCCTGGGGAGATGGAGAAACGGCTCAGCCATTCTAAGAGCACACTGCTCCCGCAGAGAACAGCGATTTGGTTCTCAGCTACCATGTCAGGTAGCTCACAACAGCCTATAGCTACAGCCCCAGGGGCTCTACGCCTCTGACCTCCTCAATCCACTGCTCTGGCATGCGTAGACCCACACATAGGCAAACCCACATACAGAATTTCAATAATAAATTTAAATAAAATAATCTTTTAAAAAGGACTGAAGGCCGCCTTAAATTCATGATTGCTCTGTGTCTAGCTCCAGGGAGGAGGTGCACCTCCACACCTATCTACAGCGTGTTTTCTTGAAATTTGCATCTGTGCTGGACATGCACAGACATCTCTGATGATGACAACTCTGAATGATACAGCAGAAAAACTATTTTCAAAGTATTTGCATTACGTGATGTATTATAAGTAATCTAGAGAGAATTTAAGATATCTCCAGGAGGGTGTGTATAGATTATACGCAAGTACTATGCCATCTTACAAAAGGGACTTCAGTAGGTTCAGACTTCGGCACATTTAAACAGGTCCTCAGAACAGTCTCCCCCGGATACCAAAAGACCACAGTACATATGACAGAAATAACTCTGAGACCAGTCTCCTGTGGATGTTGAAAGACGGATATATGTGTCATATATGGGTATGAAGACTGAAAGAGTCAGCTGACATATACGTATTTGTGGACACTGAGAGACCAGTGTAACACAAAATATATATGTAAATATGAGTATCTGTGCTGGCTAGTTTTATGTCATTTGGACACGAGCTAGAGTCGTTTGGAAAAAGGAGACTTTGATTGAGAAGATGCCGCCACCAGACTGACCTGTGGGCAAACCTGTGGGGCATTTTGATTGGTGATTGATGTAGGAACGGCCCAACTCACTGTGGGCTGTAGTAGCCCTGGACAAGTGGTCGTGGGTGCTATGAGAAAGCAGGCTGAGCAGGAGAGGCAAGCCCATAAGCAGCACTCACTCCTCTGTGACTCTGCTTCAGTTACTGTCTCCCTGTTTCTGCCCTCTGTGACTTCCTTCCCTTATTTCTGTCACCGACAGAGCATGGCCTGACAGTCACAAGCTCAACCAACCCTTTCCTTGCCAATTTGCTTTTGGTCACGGTGCATTATCACAGTAATAGAAACCCTAACTCAAACAATATGGAAAGATCACTGTGCTTACGACATATCGATGCACGTAAACCTTAGAAACATGTATTGAAAGCCTTTCATATTATCGATAATCTCATGTAGAGAGATTGGGACCACTACAAGGCCACTCAGCTTCTGTTGTCGTTAATTGGGAATGTGACACAGGAAAGTATAATGTAATCAGTCCCTGTAACTCTGCTTATCACTGAACTCGGCCATCTGGTGTTGATTGATATGAGCACATTCCAGGCTGGCTGTGGAATGGATGCTTCTTCCTGGACTATTCAGTGCTTAACACACTGATGTTAGGACAGTTTGCTCTGAGGCTAGACAGTTTATTTCTTTTCTTCAAAATTAAACCTTAACCATGGGGAGGGGGGTTCTACAAACTCTGCACTAGCAAAAGTGTCTGAGACTTTGAGAGCGTGACAGTCTTGGTCACTATTGAAGTAAGAAAACAATCACTTTCTGTACAAATGAGTGCACCAGTGTTCTAACACAACTTGATGTACAGAAATAGGTAGTGTGAAGTCAATATGGCCTTGGGCTACAGTTATTTAATGAGTTGATAACGAGACGCGCAAACAGAACATACACCTATTGACAGGTATTTTCGTGAAGACAGTGAACGATCCCACTCGGTCACTAGTTTATAAATGAAACAACAGCAAAAGAAACAGATCATTCCTTGGCTTCTGTCCAAGTAAAGTTCCGAATCCTAAACACAGATACAGTCACTATCTGTCAAACGATCTGCTGCGTTCAACTTTATGGAAGGTTCACTCTCCTTGTACTTACATTGAAAAGTATCAAGACCCTCAACCCACAAAGAGACACTAAAACCAACATTGCTTTTTCAATGTTGCTGGATGCTGAAATTCGGGAGACCTGTTGACATTCTCCCACCTCAAAGAGTCTTCTTGCTCTGACTGGCCTGGAACTTGCTGTCTAGACTAAGATAGCTCAAACTATCAGCTATACACCTGCCTCCGCTTCTCAAGTGCTAGACTTAAAAGTACAAACCACTATGCCTGGCTCCAATGATCAACAATTCTAAAGAGACTGTTGAGGGTATCAAACCATACCAGCCAGAGGTTGCATCTTCCAGGAAGTGCCTAGGAATGGAGGTGGCTTTGGATGTCAGGGGGAAGTCCTGAAAACAAAGGGTCAACGTAGTAGAAAGATGATAAAGTGAAAGTCACAAGATAAGGTTTCAAACTCTAACATCACGCCATTGTCAAAGAACAACCTCAACAACGTCAGTATCTACCTCTCCTTGGGTAGGAAAGGTAAGAAGACTTACACGGTGTCAAGTGTGAAATGCCTATTTCAACACCTTGGGAATACTATAACACATCTTCCTCTGCTTGTCCCAGATCTGCATTGACAAGGGTCTGTGGGAGAATGGACTATGAGACACTCAGGGATCAGCACTGGGTGATGGGCAGACAATGGATTTCTGCTATTCATGCTGCACGAGCCTCACTACTACTGGGGTAAGTCACATCCAAACTCACCTATAAGGTAAGTGGAGGAGAAAGTACTACTGTCACATCCCTACAACACGCAGGAGGTCATGGCAGCGTTCTCTGGGCTCTTCCGAATGTGGTCAGACTTTCCCAGTCTGCAGCAAGAAAACCTAAGTCTAGAGGCATGACACGCTAAATGGTTATCGTGGACAAATGGTATTCTCCAGAACATGTTAAAGCCCTGAATTAGATAGTATCTGGGAATACTGGTAGTCTCAGTCAACTTGACACAAACCAATACATATCTAGGAAGAACGAATCTTAATTCAGGAATTAGCGCTACTAAGTTAGCCTCTAGGCATTTTTCTTGATTAATTATTGAGGGGGTGCTACTCCTGAGCAGGTGGTCCTAGGACTTTTAAGAAGGCAGGCTGAGCAAACCACAGGGAGAAACTAACTCATCAGGCAACATTCAGTCATGGCCTCTGCTTCAGTTCTTGCCTTGATTTTCTGCCTTTGATGATGGATTATAAGCTGCAAAATGAAATAACCCCCTTTCTTCCCAGTTGGTTTTGGTGATGACATTTTATCCCCAGCAGCAGAGCAAACTAGAACACCGGCTCTCAGCTTAAGAAGCCCCATCCTTTAGAACAGTGGTTCTCAATCTGTGGTTTGCAACCCCTTTGGAGGTTGAAGGACCCTTTCACATAGGGGTCATGTATCAGATATCCTGCATATCATATATTTACATTATGACTCATTACAGTAGCAAAATTACAGTTATGAAGTAGCAATAAAAATAATTCTGTGGTTGGAGGTCACCACAACAGGAAGAACTGTATTAAAGTTAGGGCTATAGCATTAGGAAGCTTACTGTCAACTTGTTAGCTTCAAAGTGAAAAAAAAAAGTTTCCTTCTGTCGGTATAAACAGCTGAACTCTGAAACTTTTCCCCATTGGAAGGGTTGAGGCTCTTTTGTCTTTGGAGATATAAACATCTGAAATAATTACCACCAATAAGAACCTCTGTAGAAACCTTCCTTGGAAGAGAGGAATGAACGGCAGAAGTGGTGAAGTCAGGAGAAACAAAGGCTGGCTGTAGCCACACAACAGACACAGTACTCTGGGTGTACTGGTTAGTCTTTGTCAACTTGGCACAAACTAGAGTCATCTTGGATCTCTGAGGTAGGGAGAGTGTGCACATACAAAAAGCAATCCTAGGGTGAAGCCTGGCAACTGGCGCTATGTAGAAGTCCTAGAGAGGAAGGAGGAACCAGCCAAGTAGAGCAGGAGGAACCAGACAGCACTATGGGAGGAGAATAGGAGTCTATAGAGGGGGAAAGTGCATCAAGGAAACGGGACACGAGTGCTAAATGCTGCTGCAGGCCAAGCAGAAAACGACTGAGAACCAAGCTAGGATCGCATGCTTAGAACGCACAGAGCAAAAGTGTGGTGAAAACACTGCCTTGTTTTTATCACTCTGACCGTGCAAATGCATATGAAAACCAAAGCCTTCCCATGGCTTAGTTACATTGGTCATGGATTTGTTTTCCCCCTTACAGGTATCTAAAAATACCGGTATGTCTCACAATCGGTAGTGTCTCAGATTTGATCAAAGACAACCTGCTATTACATTATCGGGTATTGCTTTTAACCATCTGCAACTCTGATGTAATCCACAAACCAAATACATTGAATTATATACATTGGCCGCAGTGTTAACAAACCAATGATTTATGAAGACCCTTCAGCACAATCCCAGAAAGGCTTTCTCCTTTGAAAAAGCTGTTTATGTCATGCCTGACCAGGTTGATTTAAGAACACACATTAGGGATATTTTTTATTTCTTCTATCTGTATTCGGGTTCTTTGTAGGGAAAATGCTAACTTGTTTTTCACTGTCTCAAAGAACTTACATTGAAAGACAGTTGGGCAAACTCCTGAAAATATATTTATAATAGTAAATTCCTTTCCCCTAAGACCTAGAGGCAGAACTCAAGGCTGGCTACCTGGCTGACCTAGAGAACACAGCTGCCTCAGATGCCTCTGACCACAAGTACTGTGTACTCGCTAATGAATGCTCAAACCTGTAGCTCAAAGAGCCTTGCTCCTCCAGCAGTTATGTGTACTTCAAAGTCCTCTGATGGGTTGGTAAAGTTCTTACATTGTAAACAATGAGGACCCGATCTTAATCCCCAGAATGCATGGGGGGAAAATCCAGGTGTGGTAACAGTGTTCTTGTGATCCCAGTACTGGGAGAATGGAGAGATGTACATCCCTGGAGCTCATGTACCAGCTAGCCTAGCGTGCTGACCATCTCCAGGCCAATGGGGAGTTACCCTGCTGGGGGGAGGGGGGGCAGAGAGGTGGGAGCCAAGCATGGTAGTGCATGTCTTTAGTCTCAGCATTTGTGAGGCAGAGAATGGCAGATCTCTGAGTTCAAGGCCAGCCTGGTCTACAGAGAGGGTTCCAGGATAACCAGGGCTACACAGAGGAAGCCTGTCTCAAAACAAAAAAACAAAAACAAAAAACAAAAACAAAACAACAAAAAACAGGAAGGGTAGGGGACAAAGTGGATGATACTTGAGGAATAAAATCTGAGGTAGTCTTCTGGTCTCCACATGCATACAAACACACTGCAGGAGTATCCATGTGTTTGTATATAGGTGCCCAAGTGCCCACAGACACACACACACACACACACACACACAAAATCTAATATCCTAACAGGTAAAATGCACAGAAGAAGCTGAGGTTACTGAGATTATAGTTCAGAGGTAGAGTGCTTGCATAACATGGACAAGCCCTGGAGGAGACAGGGTGGGTGATGGAGTGGGGACAAATGGACCTTAGAGTTTTCAAACAGGATGGTACTGTCTGCAGGGAAATAGCATTCCTGAGAGCAAATGTGGGCTGTGAGGTGGGGGTCTTGGGTGGAGACCAACCATTTCCACCCTGTAGTGGTGGCAGTCCTGGGCTGGAGTGGCAGTACACAGCAGCCTCTAACCTCTAAAACGGAATAAGCCTTTCAGCCAGGCCTCCTGGTGTTTACACTGCAAGTCTACTTCCCATAGGAAATCTGGGCTGGCTGACAGGGTGACCGTCTGGGATTCTGGGTCAAGGAGTCTCCCAGGCAAGGCAGGGTGAGGAGCGCTCAAGTTGACTGGTGTTGAGACAGCATTGAGCCACACAGGCAAAAGAGCTGGATCAGGAGACGTTCTCAACTCTGACACCACAAACAGGCCTCACTATTTTCCAAATAGCCTTGGAGATCTGTCAACCACTCTCGGATTTTATTTTTATTATTTATTCATTCATTTATTTATTTATTTTTAAGTTTCCTACTCCAATCAGTTCACAGAAAGTCAGGAAACTGGAGCAAATTCTGAGAGGAAAAAGTTCATTGTTTATGATAAACTACAGGTATTTTGCTTCACAACAAACTGTGTTCTGCTAAGGGAAATACAGTTGCCACGACTGAACATTTTTTTTTAAGATATCAACTATGGGGTGGGGGGTGGTTACAGACCGCAGACCAGTGATAGAGCGCTTGCCTGGCTAGCATGGGTGACCCTTTAGTCCCCAGCACTAAGAATAATAATGATAATAATAATCACAACAATAACTTAGTAATGTTAAATGTCATATAATAGGTGGAAAACTATCCAGAATGATGGAGCCTTCAGTTTGAAACCTGGTGTTGCCAGCCTCTAGTTATGTGACTTTGAAGATGGGTTTGCTCAGTGGTAGACAGAGCATTGTGTCTTGGCTTAGAAAAAATAGATAATAACAGCTGGGGTGGGTGGATGGGTGCTGGGTGCTAGATGCTTTTGCATCCCAGCGCTCAGGAGGCCAAAGCAGGAGAATTTTGACCTTAAGGGTAGCCTTGGGCTGTATAATGAGCTTAAGGTCATCCTGGAACTATTCAGAGAAAAGAAAATAAGCAATGAACATTTAATGGGAGCAGAAACCCTATGCGGTAGTAAATCTTTACTATAAGCTTGTCTGGATTTGGAAGCACCTGGGTGTGGCTGTGAGGTGTTTCCAGAGAAGTTTAACTAAGGAGATAAAACCCACTTTGCGAAGTGAGTGCAATATTCCACCCGTCGTGGTCCCAGACTGAATTAAAATAGAGAGGAAGGAAATGAACATTAATCTCTCTCTGTCTCCTGGCTGCATACAGCTATATGACCAGCCACCTCGCATGCATACCTCACATGCATAGTATGACTGTCGCTCCTACTATGAGCCAAATCGAACCTCTTTTCTCATGTTGCTTCTGATAGATATTCAGTCACAGCAACAAGAAAGGTAGCTAATAAGCCCTTTTCAGAAGCTTTAAAAAGCTTATTTTTAAGGGCCAGGGAGAGACCTTTGTGGGTAAAGGTGTCTATCATCAAACCTGAGAACCTAGTTTGACCTCTCAAGACCCAGGCAGTGGGAGGAGAAAACTTATCTCCAGTAGTTATCCTTTGACCTCCATGTGTGCATGAAACATACCCACACCAACACACACACACACACACACACACACACACACACACGAAAAGGAAAATCTATTTTATTAGACATCATCTTTGGATCCTTAATGGCAAACATCCCATTACCTCACTTTAAACAAAACTGGAATGGAGAAGCACTAACTTTCTTGCCAATCCCTAACACTTAATCGTCTCTTCCATTCTGGATGCTACACATAGTAGGCTTATTAACATGGATGATGAAATGTTTCCTTAAAGTGTTCTCGAGTCCTGCACTCACTGTTTTGTCTGATATACCCAGAGCACACACTTCTGTCATCTACCCACCAACACTGCAAAACATCTGAGAAAATATTTGCATGTGAAACACAAACACAGTCCCATACCCAGATCGGCGCTGTCTCGTAAATCAAGTCCACAATCGATGTAGATCTACTTGCTCTCCCTAGAAGGAGGAAGCACACCCTTCACAGTCCTCACCTCACAGACCAGTTCTGAAAAACAACACTTACGGACCAAAGGAAACCTTTAAGCCCTCGGATGAGGCTGAGAGAAATCATTTGTCCTTGCATACCAGGTAAGGTGGGACAGTGTTATGTTTCATTTGCTTAGACAGTGAGTTTGAGACAGAATGGAAGAAATGACAAATGTTACCTC
The DNA here is from genome assembly GCA_036184795.1 of Tokudaia tokunoshimensis. Lineage (NCBI taxonomy): Eukaryota > Metazoa > Chordata > Mammalia > Rodentia > Muridae > Tokudaia > Tokudaia tokunoshimensis. Next base: position 32,730,658 of record BTHU01000016.1, on the reverse strand, counting down.
CAAAACCTGAAGTTGTAAGTTGGGGCTTTTTGTTTTCTGAAATGGGATCTCACTCTATAGGCAGGGGTTGGCATAGAATTTACTATGTAGCCAAAGCTGGCTTCAAACTCACAGTGATTCTCCTGCCTCACCTTCTAGGAGCTAGAATTACAGGCATGAGCCAACATACCTCCAGCTCCCGATTCAACTTTTGCATCACGAAGAATGGGATTTTAAGAAAGAAAGAGATATTAACGTTATTTGAACCTTCATGATATGCGTCTCACAACATTCTTTCATGTACTTCCCCACAAGAGCCAAGCCAAAGCAGCCTCTTCTACACCTTCTACAAGATCAGGTATCATGTCTGCCTGTGCCTCCAGTGGCCCCTTCTCCCACATCCCTAGACTGTACCAGCACCCTAGGAAGACTTTCCCTCCCTACCAGTACAGGCAACCAGAGGAAAGGTCTTGGCCTCCAGCCTCTAAAAGGATTAGAATCTGACTAGTCAGGTAATACTCAGCTTTCTTTTCCAGCTCCTTTTACAATGGACCATTAGACTCTGTGACATTTTATAGCCAAAGTTCCTTGGGTAAATATTTTTTCCCCCCGTAGTCACCTCTCTTGCTACACATGACTCATTTAATTTGACCCATAAGAATTTCTAACTGGGTTAAAAACATTGGGTCTCTGTCCCGAGCTCAGCTCTCCATGAATGCCTCAGTGCAGCTGATGGCGTTATCTTCGTGGGGAACAGGGAGCCAAGCTAGTAGATCTATCGATATCATGAATGATCTCACTCAGTCCATAAGAGGAAGCCCGTGAGGAAGGAGCCACGCCCATAACACAGATGAGAAACTGAGAGGGTCAGGAGCGTAACGCAGATGTTTAATCCTCAGTGAGGTTGACCCATAGCCCTCTTCTGTCACCGCACCATGCAGCTTCCTAGGGACTAAGGGTTCCCTAGTCCATCTTTACAAGTCTTGAATGTGTCTTTGTGTGTGTGTTTGTATGTACACACATGTGTGTCATTTTTACATGGGTTCTAGGAATCGACTCAGGTCTTCAGTCTTGCAAAGCAAGCACTGTACTGACTAAGCCATCCTGTTAGCACCTGTCTTTTAACATAAGAATTGTTAATATAGTCCCCCTATAACTGCCCATTCCCCACACAGGGCCATAGACAGGCAGACAGGTAGGGAAAATTGTTGTAATAGTAGAGTTGCGATGGTCTGGCTTCCTTCCAATTGTCTGTCCACATTACAACCCTCCTTCTCCATAAAGGACAAAAGCAAGAAGCACTGTTTCTTATTACCAGCTAGAGACCAAGGGCAGGTGCCTCTGTGCCTGTCCAGGCCTGCTACCAACTGGGTATGAATTCAGGGTGCTGGATCTTCCTAAGCCTCTGTTCCTGATAGGCAAAAAATGGGTATAATAGTCACACCATAAAGTTTTCCTGAGAATTAAATGGAAATGTAGATGTATTTCACAGTGCAGGGTAAGCATTTGATACAAGTGAACTATGATTTTTTTTTCACCTCCCAAACCAGCCTTAATAATAAAGTGTTTTTCTAAACTGGACTGGGGAAATGGTCCAGTGGGTAAATTCCTTGTTATACAGCATGAGCATGTGAGTTTGAATCCTTGGAAGCCAGAGGCAGCAGTGAGCATCTGTAATCCTGGTGCTCTATGGAGACGTGGGAGGCAGAGATAGGAGAATCTTTAGATGGTGGCAGATCAGCTTGGCAGATGTATACAGAAAAGGAAAGAGATCGTGTATCCAAACAAGGTGGAAGATGAACACTGACAATAGAGGTTGTCCTCTGACCTACACACACACACACACACACACATACACACATACACATGCATACACATATGCACACACGTGTGCACACACATGTATATATTAAGAGAGAGAGGTAGAGAAAGGAAGGGTAAAAGGGATAGGGAGATATGGAGTGAAGGAAGAAGGGAGGGAGGAAGACAGAAAGAGAGAGAGAGAGAAAAAGAGAGAGAGAGAGAGAGAGAACACCTGATAAATGTTCCTTAGATAAGAGAATTTTCGAGAGAAACTGAGTCAGAAACAGTAAAAAGTTCTCCATTCTCTGAAGGGCAGGCTGTTGGGGTAAAAGAAAAGGGGACTTGGATTTCCTTTGCTCTTCAAAGGTGGAAAGTTTTATGTATGCTACCAGACTTTAACAATTCAAGTTTATTTCTTTCGGGATCAAGACATCCATTTCAGAGCTATTGGGTTTTGTCTCCCACACCCTTAACCATCTAGCTGGTGTGGTCAGTAAAAGTAAAGACACACCAGCTCCTTCCTTTTACTAATTATTATCCATGGACCATCATCCTTTTCATTGGGGCGATCTTGGAAGAGGTCAAACGGGACTCCTAGTGTGGGACAGGCCATCTATCTCCTTCATTCTCATCTACTCCTTGGCCACTACTGAAGACCTCCAGGGTCCTCCAAAGCAAATGACCTCTCTGTTGTCTTACTCCCAAACTGTGAGTAATTTTCAAATCACAGTGTTTCTTTTACCAGTGGGCAAAATCAAGCCGTCCTTTGACTGGAAAGGCAACATGGATAACATAAGAAGTACTATCCCGGAAGTTGGGAGCCAGGCCCTAACTCTTCCCCCAACTAAAGCATCACAGCTTAAGCAAATCACTTCCTGTGCTCAGTTCTACCATAGGTATAATGTGAACATTAGACAACAGGAGTTTGCCTCTTCTCCCTCTCCCTCCTCCCATCCATACCCCTGCGATCTCATCACTGTCTGACCTCTGGGTTTTCCAAAAACAAAACACAAACACTTTTCCCGTTATCAAGGCTCTGTTTGAACATCGATCTCGATGTTCAAACACACATAAATAAAAACATCACTGAAAGAAACAATTTAAAAATCAATCTTAAAAAAAAAATCCCAATGTTTTTCTTTCCCTTAGGATTCCTTAAATGTGGAGCTGGCTACCAACCTCTCCCTTACTTCCCTTATTGTCTGAGGATAGACCAGGACAATGCACCCATGCATGCTCGCTTTGCTGTATTAGCCAAACAAGTAATTCAGCTCCAGCTGCCTGGCTATTCAGGTTCTCCTCAGGTTAACAGTTCACATACAGTTAACAATGATTCCCAGGTGAGAGGGAATCCGGCAAGAAACAGAACTGAGAGAGAGCAGGGAATAACTAAGACAGAGAATAGAATCTCCCTCTAGCCTAACGTCCCTTGCTTCATTTGTCCCTGAAGAAAGCCATGGTTGTCATGGCTAAAGATGTCCCCGACAGACAAGAACTTTGCCTGGGTCTCTGGAGAGTCACCTTCTTCAAGTCACTCACCCCACAGGCAAAACCAGGCTCTGCCATGGCCTTTCTGCAAGGGAGGTAACTCATTTTTTGGAACCTGAGTTTTCTATCTCTATATGAGTGACAGTTTCTTCCTCCCCCACGGACCTCTTTGGATTATCCTACAGAACTTAAATTCATAGTTGTGATGAATTGCAAACAAGCACTAGCCTGTGGCAAACATGTAACTTAAGAATCCTTTTATTAGAGAGACTTATACTCACACTAATAGGCCATAGTGAGAATATGTAAAATTTAAAAAGGCTTCAGGCTAGCCTCAACTTTATTGGTGGATACCAAGCAGCGATTGGAGGGACATTTAGACAAGTCCATCCCCAGTCCTGTTTTTTTTTGTTGTTGTTGTTGTTTGTTTGTTTTTTACAGATACATAGGAACTGCTGAGCTCTTCACAGCTGCCATGGGTGACGAACAAGCTTCCAGAAGCTCAGGAGTTGAAGCTGGGTCTCCGCCATGACACCAAGGTCTCTTAGTGTTCAAGTTCAGCAATAAATGAGAGCCTTAGTCATGGCTTCCCCATTGCTCTGCGATTCACGATGCATGTTGGACTATTGTGACACACTGAAAAGACTGTCTCCAAACATTAGTTCTGGAAAAGTTGTTGAATCTCTCTCAATACCAAAGGATCCTCTACACCCCACAAAGCACTGAGCCCCTGTACAGTGTCAGCCTTACCCAGCCTCATGTGACACCCATAAGTAGAAGCATCTACTACCCTACTGTCATTATGTCATCAGCTGCAGAGTAGGCTCTGGTGTTCCCGTGAACATGGGAACCTTCTGTAGCATAAAGCTGGGATTAAGCCTGGTTTCCCCTCTGAGTAGCCACACACTATTCCCACACTATGGTGTATGCAGGAGCCACATGGCCTACATTTCTCTTGTCAAATAGCCGGGTGACATGAAGTGCACTCAGCTAAGGCAAAAAAACGCATCATCACATAGATCATCTTCAACAACTCTGGGGCCTAAGCCCTTAGGTGTCCTGATTTTACCCAAAAAAACAAAAACAAAAAAAAAAAAACTGACCACCAAAGAAAGTACATGTCTGGCCAGGATCACCACAGGCTTTTTGCAGGAGGTGGGCAGATCTAGGCATCAGCTGTCCTGGGCATCTGTCATTTCTGCAATCTGCTCTTCAGAACTGTAAGCAAACCTTTGGGGAATGAGTACATGCCTCCACTCAGCCCTCTCAGCCCTTGCTTTACAGATGGCTCTGGCCTGTACAATCCTGCACTTTCCCTTGCCTCCCAGCCCACATGTGCCTCTGTGAATATTGATTTGAGACAATCAATCCTCTCTGTTTTTCCCTTCAGGCATACAGAGTGGAGTCCGAGTTCCCAATCTCTAAGAATCTATCCACTATTTTTTCTTAAACTCACTCCCCCTTCAATTGGAATTCAATATTGGAAGTCAAGGTTAGAACCCAAACCACCGTGTCCTCCTCTATGACTCTGCTTTGACTAAGAGACAAGCTGTATGAGGTCCGTGCAGGTACACTTGTGAGGTAGGCCCACATGTAAGATGGCAATCTCTGGGTAAAAGCCAGGACATATTGGGAGGAGATGGAGGGATTTGGGAATCGTTTTGAAGGGACGAGGACAGCTGTTACACATTACAAATGTTTTAGTCACTCAGCTCTGTTATGCATCCCTGTAGCAGAGTAAGAACTAGGTATCCCAAAGGTAAAATTCAGCACTGTTAAGCTCAAGGGGGGCTCCAAGAGGAGTGGATCCACTTACCTAAGCTGCTCCAGTTAGCGGAAGGTGAGAGAGAAAAGTCCTGAGAGTGGCAAACCTATGGTAGATTTCACATGCCTGCGACCACGGCCCAGCACGTGCCACCTGATCTTACAGATCATGTTTTGTTAGACTATGATTCCTCCAGTAATTTACACACTGACTGTGGGCTCTTTTGACACTACAGAAACAGGGCCGAACGGTTCCAATACAACGGTACAATTATGTCCTGCAGTTATGGAGACTTTCTGTGGGGCTCAAAAAATCATAGACCTACAACCGACCTACCCTAAGAGCCCTCGGTTTAAGGGCTGGAGAGATGGCTCAGTGACTAAGACAGCATACTGCTCTTGCAGAGATCCTGAGTTTGTTCCCAGCACCCACAATGTGCATATACCCCACATAGATTCACATGATTACAAATAAAATCAATCTTGAAAACAAAATCTTTGTTTTATTTCTTAATACAATATCATTATAAGCCAACAGGGACAAACTCAATGGTTCAACGGCTTTAAATTTCACCTTACAATCTTGAAAGAATAAGTAGATTAGTCCTTGGATGTTCTAGACCACTGCTGTCCTCAAGAATGTTCTAGACAATGGAAATGTTCCATCTGTCCCAATGCGGTCAGGCAAGGATTAGTTATGTATTGCCTACTAGGCATTCAGGTTATCATTGGTGCAACCGAGAAGCTAAATTTTGCTTTTTAGTTAACGTTAGCATAAATACCTCAAGACATGTGGCTACCACAGGAAACAGCTCAGGCATAGACCTTTGAGCCCCAAGGCATGGGCCAAGTGTAGGGCCACATGGTAAAACCTAGTGTCTCTAAGAATTTACAGGCTGAGAGGAGATTAGGCATGACAGTTATGGTGACAGATGGAAAGAACTAGAAATTCAGAAAGAGTATCTTAGAATAGGTTGCTATATAGAATATTACAGACGTAAAGTTGACAAGAATATTTGTCTGCATACACAAAACCCTGGGTTCAGCCCACCGCATTATAAGCCAGGTCCGGCATACCTATAATTTCAGCCATCCCAGGACTCAGGAAGTGGAAGCTGAGTGATCAAAAGCTTAAGGCCATCTTCTGCTGTGTAACAAGTTTAGAGGCAGCCCAGGCTACATTAAACTCGTTGTAAAAGTAAATATTAAAATAAACCAAGTACAGAAAATGATGTCTCTCCCTTTTGGCCACCGAAGCACAGGAGTCTACTTCTAAGAGAGCCTGAGAAACCTCACAATGTTTGCTGCTGTCCACTTAAGGAAAATGCTGTCTCCAGAAGTCACATGTGTTGTACTGATACACTGTCAAATGCATGCTAGCTGCCTAAGGCAGACCACTGAACAGCTAGTCCGGCCAGAAGCTACACACACTCTAAACTAGGCAAATCCAGTTTCCCTTTCTCACTCCTTTTTCTACATCTCATTTTTAACTCACAGTCTAAAACCCAAGAGCAAAAGGAAGCCTGATCCAGTACAGTCACAGCAGGGTCATGTTCCCCTCTGCTCTTCCCACACTTCCTCCATCAGTACGTCGTGGACACTGACATTGTGCTAGCCTGATTTCCAAACATCCCCTTAAAGTTCCTAGAAAAACAGATTGCCTGATCTCAACTTTAGGCACTTTTGCAAATGCAAGGAATGGGGAAGAAAGACATGAGAGACAGTAAATAATTGAAGGAAAAGAAACCGCAATGGTACCGGTTAGAAACAACGGTGAGAGCACAAAGTTGGTTCCTATTCTCAGCCACCCCGCGGCCAATGGGGCTGGACCAAGGCTTTGTATCTTCTGCAGACATAAGGAAGAGAACAAAGTGACTTTTGGGGGGATCTTCCCATACTTCCTCAATGCAGTTGTAGGGAGACTAAGTTTTACTATCATTATCATTTAGTGTGTGTGTGTGTGTGTGTGTGCACTTGTGCGCTTGTGAATGAGAAAAAAACAGGTCAAATAAAAAATAATATTTTCAAAAAAAATAATATTTTCTGTGTAGCCTATATTTACTTCACTTTATTTATCTATCTGTTTGTTTGCCTTTTGACTCACTGTGTAGCCATGCTAACCTAGAACTTGTAGCAGCTCCCCTGCCTCAGCCTCTCAAGTCCTGGGATTGAGCTTCTATGACTGGCTTTTGCACTGATCATCTTTAGAAAATGTTTATTTGTTTAAATTATATGTATGTACACATGAGAACAGGTGCCCACAGAGACCAGAGATGTTAGATCCCTTGGAGCTGGCATCATATATAGGCTGTTACAAGCCACTCTAGAGTTTCTAGAACAGCTCGAGCATCTAACCACCGAGCCATCTCTCCAGCCCCTTCATTTTCATTTCAAATCAAGTGGAACTCTTGTACTCCCACCCACACTGACCCCATTACCTTGGGGTTATAATACAAAAAGAAATCTATTTCCATAAAGATGACAAAGGATGGCAATTAGAGCCCAAACAATAGGCTCACATCATTATGACAGCTTAACCTAATAACAAAATCTTTAAATAGGGTTCATAGATAAAAATTCTAGAGGGACTGACTTACAGTCCCCAATGCTAAAGTGGGTATATTGCAAGAAACCACAGCTTCTTCCAACCCTTGCCACCTTTAAACTCTTCTGACTCTGGAAAAGAAGGAAACTATGGGGTACCATCGCACACAGTCTCCAAAGGAGCAGCTCCTGGGTCTAACCATAGGACTTGGCGAGAGCAGAACCCCAGTGCTTGAAACATCAACTTTAGAAACTATACACCAATGGCAGACAGAGAAGTGCAGGAGGGCTTTATGGTAAGAACACAAGAGTTTCAGAGTGCGGAGGTCTGACAAGGCAAGCAAGATCCCGCAGGTCACTGAGACACAGCACAGTCACTGTAACCATGACCCACAGCAGCAATGGGATCGGTACCTGCTCAACATTGAGTCCTTCAAGGTTGAATCTCAGGAATCGGAAGTGACATGAAACCCCCATTATGTTCCTGAAGATCTGTTTATGGACCACTATTAGATGCTATGGGACAGGGTATCATTTTCTTTAATAGGAAAGCAAGTAGGAAGCTAGTTAGATAGAGAACAGTATTAGGAGAGAAAGGAAGACTGATACCAGAATTAATGGTGGGAGAATATAACCACAGTGCATTGTGTGTACATATGAAACTGTCATGCAATAATAATTTTGTAAAGAAGAGCCCAGCATGCCCCTATTACAGTGGGCAGTGGTAAATAAAGGAGGTCTCCCCAGGACCTTTGATAGAAGACTCCTGGGTATTCAGTCCTCATTCTGATAAGTCATTCAGTATGAATGGACAAGAACAGGAAGAGATCTCGTGAGGCAGGATAATCTGCTGCCTGAGCACAATGCAGTCAGATCAACAAGGCATTATCCATAGAGAGCCAGGTGTCCCTGCCGCGGTTCTTGCTGAACAGACCCTCTCTTTGTGATAGGATTTTACCTGCTTGCACTCTTGAACCTAGCAATTTGGAAAGAAAAGCCTTTCTGTAGAGAAACACCTCAAACAGAAATATCACAATGTAGAAACCCGGAGAAGACTGAACTATGGGAAAGGCTATTTAGACCTGACAGAGACAACTGAAAGACACCCCGTGGAAGAGAATGGGTTGGGTTTGATTTTTTCCACTTCCACTCTTTTTATATAAAACAGGATGTTGTTGTAAGGACGCATGACATTTCATGAGGTAAAAAGAGCTATAAGAATGTTGAAGGTCAGGCTGGTGAGGTGGCTCAGAGAGCAAAGGCCCCTGGCATTAAGTCTTAAGTCCTAGGTTCTATCCCTGGGGTCCACATAGTGGTAGAAAAGAACTGACCCCTGCAAATTGTCTTCTAACCTTTACACGTGCACCATAACATATATGCACCCCAACACACTCTATAAGTAATCAAATAATCATGTAATACATTTTTAAAAAGAATGCTAAGGTCATCGTTCTCTATTGCTTTCTGCTCCTGGGCCAACCTTTATTATTACAACTTGCTGTGTTCTTAGAATTTTAAAACTATATGCTCCAAAAACATGTTTATAAATGTGTCTGATCACAAACTATAATAGCCAATGATTGACTAATAGAATCATCACAGACGGATAACTTTAGATTTGCATAATCTTAAAAGGAGAGTCACATGTTTTACTAACAAGGTAGATTCAGAGGCCAGGTAACTCCAGGGGGCAGCTGAATACAAAATTTGATCCTAAACTAGATTTGATACTCAAAGGAAAAGGTACGCTTCCTAAGGGAAGAAAGTGCTCAGTGATAAAGTGCTTGTCATGCAAACCTGAGGCGTGGAGTGTGTATCTCTAGAACCTATATGAAAGCCAGGTGGTGCAAGGCCACTTGTAATCTTAGGTGGTGATGGAAGATTTCAGAGTAAAGCTGGGGAGCTTGACTAAGCTCAGGCTTCAGTGAGAGACCCTGATCAGAAAAGAGAATGGAGAGAGATCTCAGAAGACACGTGATATCAACATCTGGTCTCCACACTCATGTGCATGCATGAACATACACACGCCACACATTTACCTGCCTACATATAAATACAAACACACACACACATCAAATAAAAAAAAACAAATATTCTTTCTGTCAATGGCCTAACTGGATATGTTAGTTGTTTGTTTCTTGAGGGTATTTTAATGGGGTTGTTGTTGTTGTTGTTTCTTTGTCAACTTGACACAAGTTAGAGTCACTTACAAAGAGGGAACCTCAATTAAGAAAAATGTCTCCATTGAATTGGCCCATAGAAAGGTCTCTGAGGCACTTTCTGGATTTAACGATCAGTATGGGAGGGGCTGGGCCCTTTGTGGATGGTGTTACCTCTAGACAGGTTGTATTAAATAAAAAAATCGACAGGGAGCCTTGGGGAGCAAGTCAGTGAGCAATGCCTCTGCTTCAGTTCCTGCTTCCAGGTTCCTGTTTGAGTTCGTGCCCTAACTTCCCTCCATGATGAACTATGACCTGGAAGTGTAAGCCAAATAAACTCTTCTTCCACCACCTCCAGGTTTCTTTTGCTTATCATAGCAACAGAAAGCAAACTTGGACACCAGGCCAACAAAAGTAGCAATGTATACAACAAAGTATATCCCAACTTTCAGTTTACTGATGTTAGAAACTACAAAATATTTTACAAAGATAATATCTTTATTGTTAGGAAATATACTAATTTATTGAAGGGCAAAAGCCCATGAAATTTGGGAAATTTATTTTGCCTATTGAGTAAATATGTATATAAGTATGGCATGTACTATACATGCCATTAAATATAACATGTTATTCTGTAACACATACTCTCTTGTGTAAAATTACTATATGGCTTTGGAAGCAAAGAATAGATGACAAGGAGTAAAATCTTAAGCAGGATGTGGAGGTCTGAGGCAGGAGGATAAGGAATTCAAGGGCAGCTCTGGCTACATGGTGAATGTGAGGGCAGCCTGGGCTACGTGAGACACTGTCTCAGAACAACCACAGCTATAAGAATAAGAGCAACCTGACCACAGGAATAAGGATTCTGTACCCTCCCTCTCCTCACAATGTCTCCTAAGTTCAAAGTATGCATCCATAGGAAACTTTTAAAAAGTTTTTATTAGAAAGGCAGAGGGTTGATGGTGAGGCTTTCCCAGCCACCAAGTTTCCAGATGATTCTAGAGGGTCAATACAGATATGGCCACCCAGCAGTCCAAGGGCCACAGGCATCCCGGGATAGCTATGAAGACAGCCCAACACGCTCACAGGTGACAACTTGAGGCTGCCTTGTCAGAAAGTTGGACAGCCCTGGGAGTTTGCCCCAGGCAGAGTGCTGCCCCAGCTTTCTGCTGAGAAGTCTCCCAAGACATTAAGGGAGGCAAAACAAGCTGGGTTTTAATGTTCCTCTCCAACTTCCTGTAATACTTTTATTATACAAAACATGTACCGCTTGTGGGGTACTAACAATAAGAGGAGAAAGAAGACAAAATCCTACCACACTGGAACCATTCTTCACACTGGCATCTTTCCTTCCAACTTCTGAAGGTTTAAAAGAGTCGGGACTGTTGTAAACTATGTAATTCTGTTTGTCCCTTTTACACAATATAAACGACTCTTTGGACTGGGTGAAAACATTCCATTATACATGCACAGTATTTGCTCAGCTACTTCCCTAGAATTGGTACTTTATTTGTTTGTAATGTTTATGATTTACAAGGGCTAAGTTAAACAGCTATAAGGTTAGCTAGGCTTGTCACCCCATACCTCTAATCCCAACACTAAAGAGACTGACACCGGAGAATCACAAGTTCAAGGCCCGCCTGACTACAGAGTAAGATCCTGTCTCCTCTCCCCACAAAAGAGCATTTATGTTCACTGTGCTTACTTTAAAAAAAAATCTGTTTATACATCAGTGATAGAGTCCCAAAATAGAATTACTATACCAAAGAGTTTAAGCACTTTCAAAACCAGTTTGTTGGAAGGTGAGCACACACCTTTATCTGTAAATGGGAAAGGAAACATCTGAATGAGATTTCCAGAGCCTGCTTTCACTCAGGAAAGGAAGTTATGACCACAGCGGGGAACAAAATTGCTGCCTTCATGTCAGACTGAGCGCAGAGACAAATAAGTACTGTAAGCTATTTTTGCCCTTAAAAGAGAAAAGACCAAAATATTCCAGCCTCTATCAACACACAGAGGCTACTAAGTGAGAGACATGGCCTCAGACGAAGGCAAATCTCTTATGCTGTGGGTATCCATCACTTAGCAGATATTTCTGTTCCCTGGATTGGGTGAAATCCTAAACATTTAGGAGGGAGGTGTGTGTGTGTGTGTGTGTGTGTGTGTGTGTGTGTGTGTGTGTGTGTGTGTGTGTGTGTGTAAAGATACAGAACCAAAAGCAGGGTTCCCATCTAAACCTTGCAGCCCACCTAACTTAGAGCAATTCAGTTTTGAACTCCCTTTATTTTTTATCTCAGCCCTGTGACAGAAAAGGGAAGTGTGGGCTGGCAAGATGGTTCTGTCTGCTAAAAGCTCTTTGCTACAGAAGCCTGAGTTTAATCCCTGGAGCCCACAGTCAGAGGAGAGAACTGACTCCCGAAAGTTGTCCTCTGACCTCCACATGATAGCACGTTCGAGCATGCATGCACGCACGCGCGCGCACACACACACACACACACACACACACACACACACACACACACACACACCATAACCCACACACAAATAGTACGTGTTTGGAATTTTCTTTTTAAACAGAAAGAAGGAAGGGTTGCAGTCAAAAGAGATGTGAAGTCTGGTGCCACGAGTCCTGAACAATTAGTCTCTTGTTTGAGTGAAACCTCGATGAATTAAATTCCTTCATTTGCTAAAGAACCCAGTTAAAATATATAAGTCCCTCACAGTGACTTGCAGATCTCTGATTCTGCAACATTTTCCAGTTCCAATGGTGTAAGGGAGGGAAATGGAAAGAGGTGATTCTCTCTGAATGCATTATTTGTAATAGATGGTCAGAATCATGTTCTAGAACCTGCTAGATCATGAAAAGCCCTTGGTGAAGAAAAGGGACTCCACAACCTACAGATTTCCCACCCCTTTAGAAAACACGATCGAGGCCAAGTGCTCTACCCGCACAGAGGAAACAGAAGAAGCTCACCATGGCCATTGCGGTAGTAGATCCACTTCTCTCGGTTCTGGGTAGGAGTCAAGGACTTCTTCAGCCCTGCCTTTTCCACTATGGCGCTGGGATCCTGCCGGGGCCCCTTTTTGAGAGTCCTGGAGCTCTTTCGGATACTGCACACCACTATCAGCACTAGGACCAGCAGAAGGAAGAGCACAATCATCCAAGGCAAATGCTCATTGATGTCAAAATGCTTGTGTGGGTTCTGTCTGGGATGGCCCCTCTTGGGGGCCTTGATGGCTGTGCTGGACTTCTCACCAGTGGCCTCCATGGATGACGGCAGCAGCTTCAGAATGTGTCTGTGGTGGGGGCCTTGCTGGTGGGTAACGTGTGGTGGGTTTGGCAGGGTGATGTTCGTGCCTTCCTTCCCATTTGCTGAGCTTGTATTGTCAGGCACTGTCCCTTCCTCGATGCCGCTTGGTACCTTAGTTCTAACAGAGGCAGTAGAGTTGGAATCTGTTGAGTTCATGCCTAGAAAAAGAGAGTAAGGAGGGGGAGAGCTTTTCCATATTTGGGCATCTACACATTCTCTCCTGTCCCTTGTCATCTCCAAGTGAGGGCAGATAATAAAAAAGAGATGACTGTTGGAGCTTAAGTTCAAATATTATTTTGCACATTTTCATAAAGGTCTGAACATCATCTTTATATAAAAAAATAAAAATATGAATAGTTAAACTCTGTTCCTGTGCCCAGAACATGGGCATCTTCAGGAAAACCAATAGTTGAGCTCTCCTAGGCTCTCCTAGACAGCTTCCCCTCGATTTCAAGTTCTACATGGATAAATGTGCGTCGGCCACTGGTCAACCCTTCATAGATTTGATTGTGCAGAGAACTCATTTCAGTTAAATTCCTTGGCTCGCTCTCCTCCTCCCTCACCTTTCATGACTCAATGATGAAACAGAGTCCATGACTAAGATAAAGAAAAGAACTCAGGCTCAAAGCCAACCCTGTGCAACAGGTCAGTAAATAGTGTAAGGTTGGACTCTCCTAGGAGCCGTCTCCAAGATCACACAGGGCTGGGGCTGGCTTTGTGAACTTCTTTCTGTGACATTTGCACAATTAGTTCTCACGAAAGAGTGTGAGGGATGGAGCATGAGACAGAACCTGACTTCTGTCAGCCCCCGGAGCTACTTATACCTGTCTCTTCATTTCAAAATGGCAGGCATGAGACAGTGTTCCCTGTATTTGAAGGCCAGATATTGTCACACATGATAGTGTGCTAGTAGACACAATTTAAGTTGGCTATATCTCACAGGAACTAAATGAGATGAAAGAAGATCTGGCAAATTTTGAATTTCTGCCTCAGTGTTGACTGGAATGTGGTGGGCAAATCAGGATAAAGGCCATGAACTCGAGCTGAAAAAAACATTAAGTCATCTTTTTCCAGATGTGAGGGCTGGTCACCTTTACTCAGATTTAAACTTCTATTTTTTTTGTCCTACCTTGGAGTCAACATTCCTACCTCCCTTCCTGCCTCTCCTTCTGGCTCCGTTAGCTCCATTTTGTATATTTTTTTTTTAATCTGAAAGGAACCTTAAACAACTAAAATCACTCAACTCTCTCATTCAGGCACAGCACTGAATGAGTTAAGTGATTTACATAAGGTCACGCACTGTCCTTATTTCTCGAAGTTCTTATTTGCCAGTTTGATGTAACCTAGTTTCTAGCTATCTGTTGTCTCCTAATAGAAACCTTCTGAGTTGCAATATTTCTATTAAGTCCAAAGAAGCCAAATTTAATTAGCCACAAAAATGAAGGTTCCCTCCTCCAAGGGATGATTTTTAGATTTAGCAAAGTGGAGAGAACATCTTTGGTTATAAGCCCACGCTACAGGGCTCAAAGCCTTCCTCAAGCAAGTAATTCGTGAGGTTGAGTTACCTTGGGGCTCATAGGTGGAGGAAGGGACATCGTGGGATTCCATGTGCTCAGGGTGAGAAAAGATAGCTGTGCCAGGGGAAGGTGGGGTTGTGCTGGAGAAGGACAGGTGCATGCCACAGACGTTGTCTGTCTCCTTGGTCCCCGGCTTGACCACCACCAGGTTCTGACCCAGACAGTCTGTGTGAGCTTTACACTTCATCACACTGGAAGGCACGTCAGAGAAGGTACCCCGAGCACATTGCTTACACCTCACATCTTCATTCTCTGTCCCTTTCTTCCGCACACCCCAGCCCACGGGGCACACTGTATGGGGAGCACAGGTGCCATTAGACTGATACATTCCAGGTGGGCAGATGCATTCTCGGTCAGTCAAGGCAGCACAAGGTAATCTCTCGATCATCGGCCATGGACATGGCTGACTACAGTCATGGCATCTCTCTATGCCATTCTCATGCCTGGTAAAGGTCCCCGCAGGGCAACTGCTGCAGACTCGCAGGCTCGTGTTGGTACAGTGCTCGGAGACATACGTTCCTGCCGGACACTTGTCGCAGGTTAGCACCTGGCCAGTGGTACGGTCAACATGGCGGTACGTGCCAGTGAGACTCAGAGTCTTTTGTTCTGGTTGAGCTGTAATGGTGCTGAGGAATCCAAGCTGAAAGAAATAAGAGGTGTCAGATAGGAGCAGAGGAGAACAGAGCAACAGCAACAACACAGTCACCACCACTGTACAAAATCTGGTGGGTACCACATCAGCTTGACATCAGAAACGAGGGAGGGGGGGGGGGCAAAGTTGCCACTTTTATAGCACCTGCATGCCTGATGATAAAATTTTCTTTTCTTTTGTTTTGTTTTAACAAACAGGCATACTTTTGACATTCCTGGTATATGTATTAAACAACAGAGCTGATGCTTTAGCATTCAAACCCAGTTTGTCCAGTCTCTGAAGGCCACAACCAATAGACACAGTCCCTGCAGGCCACCCATTGAGGAATCTATGCCTTGAACTTGGGTCCAGCAAAAATAACTCAGTGGCCATGTTCTAAAATAAAAACTTCATCCAGCAGGTCAGAGTTACACCAACTTCCAGAATAAAAACTTGGAGGACCTGGTGGGCGTGGTAGCGCATGCCTTTAATCCCAGCACTTGGGAGGTAGAGGCAGAGGCAGACGGATCTGAGTTTGGAGCTAGTTTGATCTATTGATTGAGTTCTAGGATAGCCAGGGCTACATGGAGACACCCTGTATCAACAAACCACACACACACACACACACACACACACAAACCTAAAAGGCTGTGAAAGAGAAGCAGGGAGTGAGCAAAGACTAGAGTGACTGCTTCCCTAGGGCCATAGAAATGGAGAGGCCCTGACAGTCTTTGCCATCCTCAGTGAGATGGGGATGTTTGGAGGAAAATCATGACTGCCCCAAGCTACCAGCTACAGAGCAAATTCCTTCTAGATTTACAGCCACACCGGCAACTGAAAGAACAAAGCGAAAACCATTTGCAAGGTGATCAAGGGTCTGCCTTCTTAGCATCTCTGAAACTTGACCCCAGTCTATTCTTTCCCAACCCCACGGTTATGTGAGGCCAGGGTACTTCCTCCTCTGTCACCCGCTTTTGAGTTTTCTTCCTTAGAGCTTACGATATACGATATATTCGGTCTGAGCTTGAAAGATAATCGGTCTGAGCTTGAAAGTAGGGGCAGAGGCCATCAGGGGTGGATAGTGGTTGGTTTTCTTGTTGAGAAACTTAATTTCCTATTAGAAATTGAGAAGGAAAAGAGCCTGCTACTTGGTGATAAGTCCCCCCTCTCAGCATTTGGCTTTGCCTTTCCTTCTTCTGTTCCCTCTACTTGCACAACCAGCCCAGACCCCCTCTACTGAGCTCAGCAGATGCCCCGTGTGGAGGAAATCCTCTGTCCAATGGGGCCCAAGTACAAGATTAGTGCCCCAACCCCATTGTAGACTCAGAAGTGTGCACCCTGGGGAGATACACAAAGCTCTAGGAAATGGAGCCTCCACACCAGCCTCCCCCACCCAGGAGCCCTGATCCTTGGAGCCGCCCTAAGTGTGCATGTGACTGACTACACCCACCGGCCTAGGCAAGGACTCAGACTTATGTTCTAGGACGGGATGGTAGGT
The DNA here is from genome assembly GCA_036184795.1 of Tokudaia tokunoshimensis. NCBI lineage: Eukaryota > Metazoa > Chordata > Mammalia > Rodentia > Muridae > Tokudaia > Tokudaia tokunoshimensis. Next base: position 32,713,904 of record BTHU01000016.1, on the reverse strand, counting down.
TCTTTCCTGATGTCTGACTTGTCGGGGGTCACTTAGTTGTATTCAAACCCCACCCAGCAACCCCACATCCCCTACACTCTACACCACACCTGCTCTATGTGAGCTTCTTGGTTTCTTGGGGGTAAAAGGAGGTTATAAGATTATTTTGAAGATATTTTGTTTTGAGATAGAACCTTATTTTATAACCCAGGCTGGCCTCAAACTTGTGGAAGTCCCGACTCAGACTCCCCAGTTGCTGGGATTACAGGTTATGAACCACGGAGTTCGACTAGTCTGTTTTGCTATTTTTTTTTTCTTCAGTTCATTTGGTTGATACAGAGTCTCAACATACAGCCTAGGCTGGTTTCAATGTTATAATCCTCCTGCCTCAGAATCCCAAAGACTGGGATTATAGGTATGTACAACCATGCCTGGCTCCTTTATCAGTTCTTAAGGGACCATAATATTGACCTATAAAATTACCTCATCTATCTCCTGCAAAGAGAATAAATGAGAGTGTGAATTAACTGTGTTTAGTGAAGTGGGTAGAGGAAGAGCAGTGGGGCAGAAGCAAGCACTGAACTGGACACAGATCACAGGGCTGCCTCTTGGCCAAGGAGCAATGGGAGGTAGGCCCCAATCCCCTCATTTCTCTCTCAAACAGAGCAGCTCTGCTTTGCAAAGCCTAATCAGAGGGAAGGTCTGTTGAAAGCAGAGCTTATTACTTAAGCAAGGACTACAGGGGCCTCTAAAGTCTCTCCCAAGTCCAGAGTCAATCACTAACCCCACTGTACTATTTAAAGAAGAAGAAGGAGGAGGAGGAGGAGGAGGAGGAAACGCTCTATGTAGAGTTTTCCCACCAGATGTGGAAGTACTTGCCTGTACTAGGGAGACTCAGAGGAGAGGATCACAGGATCCAGACCAGTCTGGGCTACATAAAGAGACTTTGTCCCAAAACAAAACAATATCCCCTTGTGATGGCACATGTTTGCAAACCCAACACTTGAGAGGCTGAGGTAGGGGGATCAGGAGTTCAAGGCTATCCTTGGCTACATGTCAAGTTTGAGACTCGCTTGAGCTACCTGAGAACATGCCTCTAAATAAGTAAGTAAATAAATAAATAAATAAATAAATAAATAGTTCATGTACACACACATACACACACACACACACACACACACACACACACATGCACCCCACACACTAGCTTTTCCCTCTAACCCTGTGGCTCTGGGCAGCAATGAATCAGGTGAAAGACAATATTTAAAGATGGTCCCTGCACAATATTAAAAGATTATAGTGAAAGATAACACTAGAGGAAAAAAAACAAAGAGTAGAATGGGGACACAAGGTCACTGATAGGTGTGAGATAGTGAGAGTCAAGAAAGTCGAGGCTGGGTCCTTCCGATTAAGTTAAGACCCTTGATACCCCCCGAACCCCACCCCCTGCATGTGTATAGACATGGCTAAGACAGATCAGAGAGATCTAAGACAGTTTCAGGCCTTTGAATATACTGCTAAAATTGCCTGAGAAGAGTGAAGAGATGGCACAATAGTTAAAGTGTTTGCCACATAACCGGAACATGACTCAGATTCTTACAACTCATGCATAGAGCAAGTGGATACAATTGTCTGCCTGTGATTCCAGCACAGAGGTCAGGGGATCCCTAGAACCGAGCTAGAGAGATTACACAGAACAGTGAGCTCTGGGTCTTGCTTAAGCACCTGCCTCTCTGGTTAGGGAGGAAGAGAATGACTCTCAAAGTCAACCTCAGGGCTCCATGAGCACATGGACCCACACATGAGTGCCCAGACACACACACACACACACACACACACACGCACACACACGCACACACAGACAAAAGAAAAAATAATATTGCCTGAGATGATTTTTGAAAATACCTTCTTCATATACCTCGTCTTATCTCTAAGGTCATTGTGAGTCTACAACAGGGTGAGGAACTTACTTTGTTTGGCTGTGGATTTTTCTTGTCTTTAGGCAATCTCAGTGTTTCTGGCATCCAACTAATTTTTAAACCCCTAACACTAAACCAGGACCCCTCTGGCTCTAAAATTCTTTGATCCTGAGCCACATTTTGGACACAGTCCAACCCTACTGTCAGAGTCCCTCCCTCCATCACTACCTAACATGGCATTTTTAATTAACTCGATGATAGCATTTCATCCCCCAAAATAAACATCCTTGTAATAATCCTATCAATTTGGAACTACAGATGGTCCCTGTTCTCTTGTTTGAGTTGGTTTTATGTATGCAAAGGGGAAAAAGCCAACTGTGTTGCTCTGTGATTTCTTTTTCTACTAACTTCTGTTACAGCATCACCAAGATCTGTCTGTTTTAACGTACAAACTGTCTCGTTCTAACAGTTGAGAGTTCTTCAACAGAATGAGTACATTCTAAAGAGCTGGCCTCAGCTGTTAAAGGCTAGGCTCACAACCAATAGAATAGGTGTGTCTTCCTTTAGAGGATCTTCCCACTTTGTTGACTGCTTTCTTGCATATATGTAGGTCAGTGTACATTTTTCTTTTTCTTTTCTTTTTTTTTAAGATTTATTTTTTATATGTAAGTACACTGTAGCTGACTTCAGACACTCCAGAAGAGGGTGTCAGATCTCGTTACGGATGGTTGTGAACCACCTTGTGGTTGCTGGGGTTTGAACTCAGGACCTTTGGAAGAGCAGTCAGTGCTCTTAACCACTGTGCCATCTCTCCAGCTCCAGTGTACTTTTCTATTGTGAATAACTGCTTCTTCCCTTCTAGACCCCTCACCTAGCTTCTCTCCACTTCAATCCAAGCAGACACAACCATCCTGGTCCCAGTCTTTTGAAATCTAAAATGCAATCGATAACCTGAAGCTACCCCATTCTCTCACCCCTATCAATATGAAACATATATACAAACATACATTTCATAAACATGTGTGTACACATATAGGCACCCCTGGGTGGATCAATCAAAAAAATTCAGAAAAAGAATTGATCAAAGATTCTGAAAAGAGGAGGCACAGTCTTACCTAACCTATCTGAAAGTCAACAGGATCCTGGTTTGTTCACTTATGAAATTAGCAGGTTGAACTCAGTAGTAGTATTCAATCAACTCTAACCTCCTGTGTGTTGTGATTTTTGTCAAGTCCCACCATTCTTATGTAGCCTTTAAATCTCTTTCTAAATACCCAGATGCCAAGCAGATGAGCAAGTGGCCCATCACATTTCCTGTTTCTGTCCACTGTATCCGCGTCTAATTACATAGTGTCTCATAATGTTGGTTGGCAGCCCCGTAAGTGTATATACTTATCTTCCCTTAATGCGTATAAGCAGCTCAAGGCCAGGGACTGCCACAGAGACTACATTTCCTCACTTGCTCAACTACCTAATGAAGACTAGGAGAATAATAAGCAAAGCATCCTTCAAGCCAGGGGCCAGCAAAGGAATGCCAACATACCAGCTGGTCTTATAAACAAGCTTCCAGAATCCAGACGCTGATGTAGCTAGCACTCATGGCTGCTTTCGTGCTGCTGCGGGGAGGCTACAAAGCTACGACAGAGACCATTCTGCCCAGAAACCTCAGTAGCCTACCGTTATCATTTGGCCCTTTATAGACAAAGTCTGCCAACTCCCAGCATGGACATCTAAAGAAATACAAACCATACAGAGACCAGCAGCTCAAAGAAACCCCCCAGGCCTCCCCCATGAGTTTCTCTATGAGCAGAGTGCTCTCTCTCTCTCTCTCTCTCTCTCTCTCTCTCTCTCTCTCTCTCTCTACACCCACTCTAACTCACATGCTCAATCTGGTTCCTTCACACTCAGCTTCAAACTCTCATTCCCCGCCCCCCCAACATCTGATGAAAAGCAAAATCATCCAGAGAGACAAGACTTCCTCCTGGATGCTATCCCTATCTCCCATCCCCAACTGTAAAGCCCTCCTCTGTCTCTTCTTTTTCCCTATATGGCTGTCATCATTTTCTACTTACACATTTATACTCTGTGTATCTTCCCTGGAATCTATAACGCAGGACGGCATGTTGACTCAGTACCCATTGACTCTTTTCCCTTCGTGATGAGTAGGTTGATGAGACCTTCTAATACTATCCAAATCCTCAAGGACTCAGCTCGTGGACTATCTGACAAGGACTTGTTGACTAAAAAGATGAATTTGCAGACCACAAATAATTAGAATTAGTAAACTAAACAATAGTATTGGAGGAGGTTGCTGGGAGTGAGAAACACTAAAACCTCCACAATAGTGCCATAACATTAACTGAAAATGTAAGTGAGGCACCCTGGTTCCCTTCGGCATGAAAGCAAAGAGTTTGCTCACCATCAAAGACCCTAAAGACATCACTTTCCTTTTCTGAAAGATGTACTCATTTATTGTATGTATGTGAGTACATCATCACTATCTTCAGACACACCAGAAGAGGGCATCAGATCCCATCACAGTTGGTTGTGAGCTGCCATGTGGTTGCTGGGATTTGAACTCAGGACCTCTGGAAGAGCAGTCAATGCTCTTAACCACTGAGCCATCTCTCCAGCACCCCCACCCCCCCCATTACTCTCTCTTAACGAAACTACAATTGTCTTCTAAGAATTAGCTTCTTCATGATACTCAAAAAGCTAATATACTAAAGGGTTCAAATATCCTCTGTTCATTTAAAAGAAAAAAAAAGAAGGTTACACTGTGTTTAAGATTATAAGCGATATAAAAACCTTAGATTCTCTGTGTGTTTAAACTGCAGTTATTATAAAAATTCCATTTATCCAAGAACTTCAACGACAACAATGAATAGATGTGATAAATATCAGCATGCTGTCTCAAATTGCATATTTGGTTTAAAAAAAAAAACCAAAAACACTGCAAATGTTTATTGAATGATTAGAAGCTTAATCGGGAGAACAGAGATCAAGTGAAAAGCAGCACTCAGCTCAGGTTCACTTGGCCGTGAAGGCGTCCAGGGTCTCACTGTGCATCCTGGTGGCCTGCAGCACACCTATGATGCATCTGTCACCTGTAGTTTACAGCACAGATGGGCCTGACTGGAGACCAGAAGCACCCGGATGTGTGAATACATGTCAGAATGTGGACATCGACTTATCGTTCAGCAATTCCCTTTCAATGACCTCATCCTTCAGATAAACAAGAGATCCCTTGGTAGCTTAAAGGTTACAACAGATCTGTGCCGCTGATGATGTTGTTTGTATGTGTGTGTGGTATATGCGCATGTGTGTCCAGGTGCGCATGCCCATGGGGAAACCGGAGGAGGATGTAGAGTGTCCTGCAACGCTCTCCACTTCAGTTGACTTGAGACGGGGCTCTCTCATTGAACCTGGAGCTTGCCATTTTAACCAGACTGGCAGCCGGCAAGTTCCAGCAAGCCGCTTTGTCTCCAGCCTCCACAGTGCTAGGGTTCCAGGTGCTCACAAGACCACATCCAGCTTTTTACATGAGTGTTAAGGATTCAAACTTAGGTCTCTTCACATTTGCAAGTCAGTATCTTACGCGCTGAGCCAACGTCCCTGCACCAAGTCACTTTCATTTCCTATCAAGTTCTAGTAACATTCATCATGAAATGAGCAAACTCAAGACAGAGGTGGACCCGCTTTTCCTTAGTAAGAAGCAGGGAAATTGGGCTGGAGAGATGACTCAGCGGTTAAGAGCACTGACTGCTCTTCTGAAGATCCTGAGTTCAAATCCCAGCAACCACGTGGTGGCTCCATCAGATGTCCTCTTCTGGTGTGTCTGAAAACAGCTACAGTATATTTACATATAATAAATAAATAAATCTTTAAAAAAAAAAAGAAGAAGCAGGAAAATTGCTCTGGAGTTTGACATAGAATTTTTTCAGATAGATAGAGAGATAGATAGATAGATAGAAATAAATATTTTATATACATAAAATTTTTATATATAAATATATATATAAATTTATATATATAAATTTAGTTACTGTAGAGATTGTAAGGCAATCAAGTTTTCCTGTGAGAATGACTATTAAATATGATACCTGATGACAAAGGTGAACAGTCACAAAGAGAGCTGGTCAGCCCTCAGAATTGTTGACTATTTGATCTGGGGCATCATTTTCAATTTGAAATATAAACACACTGGGTGGCTAGAATTTCCCAGATTCGAAGTTGGGGAGCAGGTGGGATGCATAAAAACAAGGATATAAAGGTTCCACAAACCACAGACAGGATATTTCCGGTTATGTTATATAAACTTGGTTGGCTCTTTCATTTCCTACTGCCTTCTCTGAAAAGAAGGAAAGAGAAAGGAAGGAAGGAAGGAAGGAAGGAAGGAAGGAAGGAAGGAAGGGAGGGAGGAAGGGAGGAAGGAAGGAAGGGAGGAAGAGAAAGAGGGAGGGATAGAGGGATGGATGGGGGATGAGAGGAATGGGAGGGAGGGCCGTATCCTATTGACAAAGCAGAAGAAGCAGGGACCGTTTTTAAAGCTGGTGACTGTAGAGAATGCCAGAGTCAGAATGTGCTGACTGTAGGAACAGAAGGAGGCAAGCTCAGGGGACACTGGAGAGGAAAAAAACAGGGAAGATTTTGCCTAGGAGCTGTTTTCTCCAGTACCCGCAATGCAGGAGAGAAAGTGCATACAGCAATCAGTCACCGGACCACAGCACCGTCTCCCTCCAGCACAGTAGCTATTTCTTGGTTCTCTACTTACTGGGAGATGCCAATAGGATGCCCGATGAGTAATAAATAAAGTAGTATCACATAGAAAACAATAGAAGATGGAAAGATGCGACTTCATGCTGACTGGGCATGTCCGGAAGAGCATACAAACCCAAGTCAATGCAGCAACTGAGGCTTCAAAGTATAAGGAAAACCCACTTAAGCCATAGGCCCTCCCAGATAGCTGCTGGGTGTGATACTGTGATAATAAGGAATACAGATGTGGTCTCTTCCCATGGCTCCCATCACAAAGTGGGAAAGCTCAAAGCCAGTGTGATTAGGGTCTCCTGGGTGGTGATGAGATGACTGGGGGGTGGAGGCTCTGAGAGGGCACCACCAAGATGGAGACCAGTGGTCAGAAAACTAAGGATTTTATAGACAGCTTGCTACTTTTGGTTCCTCCTCAATCTCTGGAATGAGGTGAGGGGTTGAAGGTTAAGTTAGTCACCAATGGCTAATGATGTAGTCAGTTATGCCTACGAAATGATGCCTCCATAAAACCCTGAAAGGACAAGGTTCAGAGAGCTCACAGTGTCCAAGGCAACACAGTAGCTCCCCACCTCCACAGTGCTTCCTATATAAATGACCGCCCTAAGCATGCCTTCTTCTGTATACTTTATCACCAATCTCCTTTATACGGAAGAGAGCGATATTCAGAAAGTGTTTCCCTGAGATATGTGAGGCCATGCTTACAAGTTAACCGAAGCCCCAGAGAGCCATGGGAACTCTGACTTATAGTCAGACAACAGAAAGCACAGATTACAATCTGGCTTTTGCTATTGATATCTGACATCAGAGTCAGTCTTGTGGAATCTAGCCTTCCAATCTGTAGCCATCTTCGAGCAAACAGGGTTGGGTGTGAATTGAGGATACCCTGTGAGTGTCAGCTGGTGAATCTGGTTTCTGGGCTGAGAGAAATTACATTTTTTTTTCTATCTTTCTAGCCTGGGAATGGGCCAACTTCCAAGCCTCTACCTCCTCACTTGTAAAACGGACACAGCAATAATAACTGCTATTCTAAGTTGTTTTGATAATTAATGGGTCACACAGAAAGAGCGTGGAGAACATGTCTGACATTGGTAATTGCTGGATGAATATTAGTTTGGGAAATTATCACCCCACCAACTTACTATTTTACCATACTTTAAGTTCATTTCCTTATGATTAGATAATCTTTTAAAACATCTCAATTATACCTTAAGTATATTACTCCTGAGATACATAACAAAAATTTGAGAACTTTTTCCTTTTATTTTACTTGCGGTTTTTCTTTTTGTTTTTTGTTTTTGTGGGGTTTTTTTGTTTTTGTTTTTGTTTTGTCATGCTTCAATTAAATCCAGGGTTGTGTGTATGCTAGGCAGGTTACATTTCCAGCCCTCAAATTCTAGATTTTTGTTTTGTTTTGTTTTGTTTAAAGGTGTAACCCAACTCCAGCACAGTGGCACACACTGTGGTTCCAGCACTCCAGGGACAACGGCACAAGGAACGTCCCAAGTTCAGGGCCAGCTTGATATATGGAGCAAGTTCAAAGCCAGGTTGGAGAACTTAGTGAGTTCAAGGCCAGATTGATATACATGGTGCATTCAAAGTGAGGCAGGGATCCATAGCAAAACTGGCTCAAAACAAGCGAATAAAACAAAAGATGCCAGCTGGGTACATGCCTGTGTACCTGGTGGCACATGCCTGTGTACCTGGTGGCACATGCCTGTGTACCTGGTGGCACATGCCTGTGTACCTGGTGGTCCAAGCTTGTGATCCCAGACCTTAGGACAGAAAGGCAGGAGCATCACAAATCCAAGGCCAGCTTGGGCTAGACACCGAGTTCCTATTCAGTCTGATATTCATAGGGAGATTCTTTCTCAAACACCAAAAATTTGATTATTTCTTTTCTTTTTTTTTTTGTTTTTTTTTTTTTTTTTTGTTTTGTTTTGTTTTTCGAGACAGGGTTTCTCTGTGTAGCCCTGGCTGTCCTGGAACTCACTCTGTAGACCAGGCTGGCCTCGAACTCAGAAATCCGCCTGCCTCTGCCTCCCAAGTGCTGGGATTAAAGGCATGCGCCACCACTGCCCGGCTATTTCTTTTATTTAATTTAATAAAAGATTATAATCCTGAAACTCACTTCCCCAAACACAGAACACACTGTAGGTTTCTTTTTAAAGCAGACATCAAGATAAAGGCAAGAAAAAGCACGGCTACTTTTCAAAATGTATTAAAAACCAACAGACAAGCAAACACTTGAGATTCCAGGGGTGTAGCTTGCTCAGCTGTTAAAGTGCCTGCCTGGTGTGTACAAACCCCAGCACACACTGTAATCCCGGCACTTAAAATGGAGCAGTTCCAGATTAGCCATGGGTCAGATAGTCAACCTGAGACTCTATCTCAAAATAAGTTAGTTAATTAATTAAAATGAGATAAACCTTGGTTTATAACAACAGCAACAAAAACAAACATAAAAGAGAAAGTATTTACAATTAATAATATTACTTTAGATGCCCAGAGCACAATTAAGTAAGGGTTTTCCAAAATGAGTTTCCCCAATTTGGTCTCACACAATATTAATGCCCTGGTCTAGAAGCAGGCTGGACTCTATCACCGTCTATTTTTATATAGCCCATAGGCCAACAACAGTTTTATAGTCTGAATAGCTAGGAGGTGAGGAGGAATGAAAAGAGTAGCAATGTAGTACCAGTGAAAACTATGTGAAATTAAAATTTCAGTATCCACAAATAAAGGTCTACTGAAACACAGACAGACTCATTCTTTGCTTGTACATGTCTTGCACAAGGGTGGAATTAAGTAGTTACCACAGATATCAAAAGATAAACGTACTGCCCAGCACTTTACAGAAAAAGTCTACTGATCCCCTAGAGTTCAGAAAATACTCCTTATATCTTCTCCTGGACAGGTACAATTAACATATCAACTATCACCAGTTCCAGGAAACTCCATGGAAGAACAGCACAGCGTGAAATGGTGAATCAGCTGTGCCCAGCACTCCCCTGTGTATTTGGCCACAGAATTCATTACACACATACATGTGTACAGATATCCTTCAGAACACACTGAGGGAATTCCCACCACAAACACGACACCAATATCCAGAAACATCAACAAGCCCAAGAGTCAACCAATAACATTATAAAATTCAAAGCAATCAGGATATTGCTTTATCACTACCTGTCAAAGGATGAATTCCTAACAAAATGGGAAAAAAAATCCAAAAACAAAAACAAAAAATATTCTCAGACCCAGAAATGAAAAGGTTTAATGATACAATCCTAACTATTCATGTCATTATAGTAACATTAAAAATAGAATGTAGTGCTGGTAAAATGGATTGGTGGGCAACAGAGCTTAACACTGGGCCTGATAGGTAGAGAGTTCTATCCCCAGGACCCACAGACTCCATAAATTGTCTCTGACCTCCATGCACTGTGACACGGAGATGCCCACATGCATGTACACACACAATGCAAATACATATATGTAATCATAGAAAGTCAATAGGATATAAAGCAATGTCATATATAGCTAATAAGGACCTATAACAAGAATGATAAATAGAATTAATAAAAAATAAGGTTAGCATAACTTCTATTCCATAGTGAGACCGTGAGTCATTAAAGGGCAAGCATCATGCAAGTAAGTTTATTATGTCCCTAGAAATGACTAAACTGTCACGGAGATCACCAAAAGATCCTTACATCTCTGAATTAAAAAGAGGATAAGTAATTTGAAATGAGAAAGTCCAATCCTGGCAGGTTCATGGGCTAGAAAGCACATTTATAGGTGGCTGGTGGCATTCTGAATTGATTGTCTTCCTAAAAAACAATCTGGCAACCTGCAGCGAACACCATAAAACCACTCATTCGTTTCCTCTGACCTGGCAATGCCACTTTGGGGAATGCGATCAGAGGCAATAACCTAAAGGAGACAGAGCACTGCTGTGTACACAGATGTCTGTGCTGCTGGAGGCTGTGGAGGAAGGAAGGCAGCCCAGGCACCTGGCAATGGTCGCCATGGCTCGCCAACAGGCAGAGAGTCCGCTATTTTTAAATGGCAAAACAAAGGCCCAAGCCAATGTTCATCACAGACACCTCAAACTTACTCACTAAACGTCAGACCCTTAGGGTTCCCATCCTACCCGCAATGCCTCCAGCCCGTCCTTCCAATCACAGACTTCAATTTAGGAACCTAAGAGTCCGCCTCCTTTGACACCACCTGCCCCCTCCCATCTCACCACCAGTAAATTCTAGAAAATTCATCTTCACTGCCACTACCCCAGGACCGTGATCTCAGACTTCTGGGGTGATCTGAGAGCTGAGAGTATAACTCAGTATGTAAAAGCCCTAGGTTCCATCCTCAGTGTGAGAAACAGGTTTCTGTGTTTGTTTGTTTTCCTTATCGTTTGTGGCCTGACACCCAAAAGTAGTTAGCTAACACAAACTACTCAATGCAGGGAAGCGAGAGAGGTCGAGAAAGTTGGGTAAGTAAGGAGGTGGGGAGGATCTGGAAGGAGCTTCAGGAGGGGTTAATAGAATCAAAATACACTAAAAGAAATTCTCTAAGGATTAATTAATTTTTTTTTAATGTTTGCAGGTGGGAGTGATGCTCAGTGGTTAAGCACTCGCTGCTCTTGCAGAGGACTGGAATTTGGCTCCCAGCACTTATGTTAGTGCCCCAAAACTGCCAGGAACTTGAGTTTCAGGAGATGCGATGCCCTTTCTGGCCTCTGAGGCCATCTGTGCATGGGCACACACACACACACACACACATACACACATTCTCTCTCTGTCTCTCTCTCTCTCCCTCTCCCTCTCAAATAAACAAATATATAAGTTGGTTTAGTTTTTTTTTTTAATGTTTCAAGCCGTGTTATTACCCCACTTCTCCTTCACGGAATGACACCTTCATACCTTCAAGGGTCCCACACGACACACAGTCTCACTGCCTCCTCCCAGCCATAGTGGTCAGAGATCAGGACACAGACTCTGTCCTACGCTGGGTCTATCCCACATACCATTCCCTTCCACTGAAATCCACTCCCTTCTGCCTTTGATGATTACCAAGAAACATCACGTTTTCTGTGAACTCCAAGGGGAGACTATAGATAACTTGTCACTTCTATATACCCACACCCTAATTGTGTCTGTTATTTAATAGATAGTCCTTACACTTTAGTAAGTTAATGAAAAACACAAATATACCCCTGTAGGAAAAAGGGAAATAATTAAGGAAAGAAAAGTGGGACAAAAATAAGCACAAACGCACTAGCTGGACTGTTCTGAAAAGCTGTCACCTTTGCCTGGAAGTTTCCTTGTCTCGTACCCTCCTGCCTCTCTGATTCCTTGCTAAGCAGAGTTAGACATGTCTGCAGCAAAATCGGACAGTGGACTTGTCACAAAGGTTCTTGGGAGACCAGAACTCCAATCTCTTTATTGGGACTAATAATCAAGTCATTTCCTTCCAGCTCTTGTCTTTCTCTGGTCTGCTAAGGCTACAAATGGGTATTTCAGCAGATCTCAAAGGTCATTTAATTAGCATAGCTCCCTCCCTTTCCAACAGTGTGATGGGAATCAATAAAGAGACCTATGCCTGGTCAATGGACAGAGAATAGAATGTCCAGTGCTCAATGGGACCTCTGTACCACAGCTCCTCCCCACAAGGCTCAGGGATCTCACAGAAGAGGAGAAAACTTGTAAGAGCCAAAAGGATCGTATGACTATAGAGAAACAGTATTTGCTATAAATGCCAGACCACTGCACACATGAACTCATCATGATTGGGACCTCATGCACAAGACCTGTACAAGACCAAGCCAGCCAAAGCCTGTGTGGGCAGGAGATAGAGCCATAAATTCTCACCCCAGCTGAGGAGCCATTAGAAAGTGATGGCTGTTTGGGGAGGGAGACTCCATTTTTGTTGGGTATGGGGCCCCTGACAGGCTGTCCACGCCCCAGTAGACAGTCCTACACTCATGTACCTATAGGTGCATGGACTTAGTGGGTTTAGAGAAAGAACACATGAAATTGGGAAGGAAAGGTGATGGGGGCGGGTGTTGGGAGAAGTTGAAAGGGGAGGGAGTGGAGGGCTGTGGATTTGATTGAAACATATCATACACATGTATGAAGCTCTCATTTTTTCCCCCTGTAACAACTTGCTTATGAAGGTGCCTCCAGTAACTGGGGCAACCTACCCATTGTATTCATAGCACGAACCACTCAACCCATGGAGTTAAATCCACTTCCCAGAGAACTGGAATGAAACGTGAACAGATGCTAGTCATTGCTGGTACAAGCTATTAACTTATCCTAAACAAAGAGTCAGGCTGGCAGCAAAGAAGACCCTAGCAAGTCCTCAGGTGCTCAGAATAAGGGAGCAGAAACTAACTACACAGCAAAGTGGAACCCACACTGCACTATTACTCATTAAGCAAATATTTTTCAAAGTGACCCAGGGCTGCAGGAGAGTACCACGCCCATTCCCTATTTATAACGTTTCAATTTGCTGGAGTGTCTTTCCATCTCAACCATGGCACCATGGTCCGTCAGAGTCACACCATAGGAAAATGTTCGCCCATGTCTCCACACCCTCCCCTTCCAGCTCCCACACACCATGCTCACACCAGGAGTTTTGGCAAACCTTATCCAGGCACCACCATGAAACTCAGAAAATAAAACGAGCATGTTCAACTCTTGGGTAAACCCATTCCCTTTAGAGGAAACAAACGTATGGGAAATTGAAGTGAACCATCCTGTACCCAGCACTTGGCAGAGAGAGTTAAGGGTTTGAAACTATGCTGAACTAGATTTCATCCCTCTCTCCAGAATGTAATAATGGGCCGAAGAGTTAAAAACTATCAAAACTTATTCTGGAATCTGTAAAATAGGACTAAAACTATGACCTCCGGGACTTGTAAAATGTATGCTATAGTGCTTTACAGAAGATATTCAATGCAGTAATAAGTACTCAATAAATGAGGACCATTTATATATAAATGAGCATATTACATAATGATTTATAATAATATATAAATTAAATAATATCCCAATATAAATGGTTACCAGCCATTTGCTTAGCCCTCCTCCAAAGACCACTAGCACAGGAGCTCTATTGACTTCACAGTTGCTCTCCCGAGTTCGGGGCACATGGACACACTCCATGTTCTTGTCTAACTCTCTTAAGCCCGAGTTCCTTTTCCCTCCAAACAGACTTTGCAAATGGTGCCAAAGCAAGAGAGCCACCACTGTGGTCCTGGTTGCAGAAGAGCAAATGGAAAATTATGTAGACATATCTCATAGCTCTATTAACCTTGTTCTGATTCGGCTAGCCTTGGAGCCTCTCTGTTCCGTTTACGTGTCTTAGACCAGGGAAGTGGCAGGCACAGTCTGCAACAATTCTGAAGAGAAAATAAAAGGACACGGGGCAACATCCTGCCAGCCTACCCAGGTCCTGATGCATCCCACACCTTCCTGAGAGCCCCCTGAGCACAACTTTCCCAGCGCTACAGACATGTCGCCTCCAACCAGGACACGCACGACCCCGACTTTGGCACTCTTCATGGATGTTGATTTTTTAATCTGCCCTCAGTCAACAGCACGGTCACCAAAACCTCTCTCCATACCCCACCCCTATTTCTGGACACCTGCCAACCTCTTCCAGGTTAATAATCACTGGCCAACCAGGTGGCAGCCTTCAAGCCAATTTAAGATCCTGTTGATTTTTAGGTATTTGACAAATAAAAACACTGGAGAAAGCCAGTGTTTATTCACAATCTCGTCCCTATTCCTAAAGAACACAAGCTCAGTGGCTTCTACTGCTGGAGCAACAAAGTCCAGCCTCCTGCTGACACTCATTGGAGATTGAAAACTGAGATCAAGCTTCTCCTGCTAATGGCTTCAGTTGTCATTCTGTCCATTGAATATATCTGCATCTCATGCTCCAAACGGACTCAACGCCAAATGACCACCAGATAGCCACCAAAGCTGAGTTCATCTGGGCTCTTCCAGTCACAGAAGAGAAGCACCTGAGTTTGCCAAGAAGTTGCTGGCGGTGACCTGGCATCACTGCAATTTGCCAGGCCTGTGCAGGGGGGAAGCAAGCCAATGGAGTGTTAGTGCTTTCTGGAAAATAGGCAGAGCTGTTTACGCAAGGAAAAGTCACTCAATTCGTCCTGGCCCTTGAATAGTCTGATGATGCATCTCTCTGTTTCCCGTCACCAAAAGAAAATAATAATAATAACAGTGAACTTTATGTAAGCCAATTATAGTTTACATGTGCTGACTGAGTCAGCACAGAGCCAATCTGCAGTTTTTCTACCAAGCTTCCCAAGAAGCTTTGCCTCTCCTCAAGATGGAGTCAAGTGTAAAGTCAAGGCGTGATGTCCCCAAATTCTAACCTCCAATAGAGAAGACATCAGCTGCTCACCAGATCCAGCCCAGAAGCCAAACCCACTCCTGACCACTGGGGAAGGCGATAGCAAACTCTGCCCCCCCCCCAAAAAAAATATGGCATTAACTATGCTTGTTTTTTTCTAATTGATAGACATTGTCCAAATGTATAAGGCAGACCTGTGCCCATAGAATCCCAGAGGGGTTTTTTCCACACTAAGTATACATCTTATTTGAAAAAATATTTTTCTTGCACATTCAGCTTAAGTGCTGGAGACTCTGTCTGTCTATCTGTCTGTCTGTCTGTCTGTCTGTGACTGGACCTGAGAGCCAGACATACACCGTTAGTTCAAATGAGAAAGCATGACCCACTTTGATTGTGGAGATAACTTATGGGGTAAAATCAGGAATTGTTCAATCCAGTAGAAGAACTGGGTTGCCTGTTCTTCCTCATCACCAGTTTCCCATAAGTCAACTGAGATACATTATTTCAAGACTGGAAAGTTTTCCAAAATAGAAGTGTTTTCCTCCTCTGACAGATTTCGAATTTTGAAGTCGTGAACATCACATCTGTGTCTGTCTCGGGGTCTAGTATGCTTATCCGATGACCCATTGACACCGGCCACCTGTTTTATAAGCCACAGAAACTAGCCTCATGCCAAAGTTCTAATCCCACTTCATCACTAGGCTTCTACCGCCGAGGATGCTGCCTCTGCACCATGTAGATTTGGTAAAGTGAAAAATAGTCACTTCCTCAGTGTAGGCTGTTCTTTCCCTCAGCCAAGCTGTGTGGGGTGTTAGATCAGTAACAGCCTAGGTTCCCTCCCAGCTTCCACAGTCCAAGATGCTACGTTAAAGTATATAAAAGAGAGAAAGCCCTCTGTACATACGCCAGCTCTGATTTCATATTCTAACTGGATTTGTCACCAAGCCTTGGACTTGAGCACCCCACCCCACCCCAGATGACCTCACAGGCACACTCCTGCCTAGGCAGACAGCTATTTCTTGTGATAGATGAAAGAAGGTAGAACTCAGTAGCAGTGGCCAACAGAAACACTTGGGACCCTCGAGGCAGAAAGATAGTCTGATGATGTGTCCGACCATTTCCCACCAGCAAAAGAAAAAAATAATAATAAATCAGATCGTTTTTTCTTTTGGTGACCAGAAATGGTGAGATGCCAGCTGCCTAGAGAAGGGATGACTGGACAGCTGGACAACCTACTAAGCAAATGGTTCCTGTGTGTGGAATTCGTTTCCCCCTTCCCTTTCCTCTCTCCAACCCCTCTCATGTACCAGCCTTGCACTACTTAAATTCATGGAGTCATTTTCAATTGCTGTTACATAGGTTACACATATGCTTGGGTTATATGTACGCATATGTATACATATGTACATGTGTTATATTCATACACACATACATATGTGTGTGTGTGTTTGTATATATGTGTATGTGTGCACGTATTATACACACACATTATATACACATATATATTCCTTAGTTGCCCACATTTCTAATTTTTGTCTAGGGCTGAGGCTCTATGAGGTTACCCCCTGGTGTGTTAACCTGTCTACTGGTGTTACCCCTGTTCAGGTCCTGCTTAGTCAGCCATGTTGTTGAGACTTCATGAGTGAAGTTTCCCTGACATTTCCAGGAGACAAAAATCTCACAGCAGACTTCTGTTCCTCCAGCTTTTAGAATCTTTCCACTCCCTCTTCTGCTATGTTCCCTGTGCAAGAATTCTCAGTCTGTGGATAATAGTAGTTTCCAAAGTTTCAAATCCAATGTCTTGACCAAGGAGGCTGCTTTCCTCCCTTGACTGGCCCTTGCAATCGGTCTATCTGTATAGTCAAACCAAGCTCCCTACAGGCAAGAGGCACCTCTGACTGCATCCAGCTTTGCAGTAAGCAAGTCCTTCTAGGACAATCCCTAAACCACCACAAATCTAAATGTCTCATTTACAGAACTTTGGCCTGGAATGTGTATGCTGCGTTTCAGGTTGTGAGTAACTTCCAAACATGACAGGGTCACGTCAATGCATCAACAACAGGAACTCAAGCAACCAGGATGACTCGTTCCAAAGGTCCTTGTGTACTTCTCACTTATATTCTCCAATTAATCAAGCCACGATCTCAGCTTTCTGCTGGAGGTCCTTCTCTGCCCTTATACCCATCAAACAACTTGAAGTTGTAAACCAGGCAATGTGGTACCCGGGTGAGAGAGAGTAGGAGCCAAAGAGTTCCAGCCCAGAGTCACCACATGCGACAACAGACCAGTGAGATTCTTGGAGACGTTTTTTTCTCACCCGTAGAATGGAGTGACACCTGTTTGTTGGTGATGGTGGGGATGAAGGAAATACTCTGTGTAAATTACCTCGCTGCTCTCTCGACAAGTTCATACCATAGGTACACGTATCAGAGTCTATAGTAAGCTTTCGTGTGGCTAGCTCATCATGCTAAAAAAGAAAAAAGTGGCACAAAAAAAAAAATAACAAAGACTGTTGTGAAAAAATGGGAGAAGGGCAATTAAAAGCCATTGTTATTTCTTCATCTAACCACACTGTATATGCACAGGATTAACCTTCTTGTATCCCCCCATCATTCTTCTAGGTACCTCATGCCATGTTTACTTGAGTTATTCCATCTGATGTCTGTCATTAACACCAAAATTACCAATGGGGCCAATTCTCCTGAGAACAAAGTCACCAGATCACTGTTGTATACAGAAACAGAGCCCATCCTGATAACTGAACCATCCAAAATAAGGATGGAAGAGAAGGTCATTGCACAGTTCCCAATGGTTCCTAGCATATCCCCACACTCCAGGATGATCAGCTTACCTTCCTCCTACTCCATCAATTTAAATAAAGCCCTTTTGCCATAGTTACCAGGAGATCAAGGGACCCTGTAGTATCATCACCTTGAGACTGTCTCTAAAAACCCTTCTTAAACTCCATTTAACTGTCAAATTTACATTGTCAGGTTATCAGTTGCAATGCAATTTGTGGGTAAGTTGAGTTTGATCATGTAATAAAAAGGAGCTGGGCCTTTTCTTGGTTAGTTAAAGCATATGTTGTTTACTATACTGAGATCTTCAAGTACCTATTTCATGCTAAGAGGTAAAAATAAATAAATAAATAAAATTCCAAATTAGTACACATTGAGCAATAACTTCAGATCAGATGTGTGAGTGGACTAATCTCCAAAGATTGTGCTTGTGTGGGGCGGGGCACACAGCAGTGTATGCTCATCACTGAAGCAGGTCTAAGGCCTTTCAAGGGAACTCAGCAAGGGACCTAACTGGTCATTAGGATCAGCGCTTCCATGAACTTTCTCAGACTAAGACTGTCAATTCGGGTCCATGGTCTCGAGGATTCTCTGATTGTTTACTATCCACACTTGTTTAAAGAACTTGGACTTTAAAAAGACAGAGAAGCATCTCCCAAGGAACACTGAGATTTACCTCATAAATGCTAAGAACAACAAACTTTCTTTAGCCCCTCTCTCCTCTCTCCTCTCTCCTCTCTCCTCTCTCTCTCTCTCCTAAACACACACACACAGAGAGAGAGAGAGAGAGAGAGAGAGAGAGAGAGAGAGAGAGAGAGAGAGAGAGAGAGAGAACTAGAGTGTCTGTAGAATGAATTCCCAGGCCATAGCAACTGTCATGCCTTGAGATGGAAGCAGTAGATTTTGGCTGGCCAGGCAGTGAGCCCTTTAGGGGAAGGAGACAAGAGGCCTGCCTTCCCTTACACAGCCCAACCATGAAAACAAGCTCTTTTTTGTTTTTGTTTAGTTTTTAGTTAACAATCTTTATCCTCCCTGCAGAGATGAAAGACATGACTGGTTTATGGCATCTCAAGGGTTTGAATTCAAATTTTCTTCCACCTAATTCCCCACTTGGCCCCAATATTGGAAATAAAGGGCCAGTTGGAGGTAAGTTTTGGATAAGGGATGATGTCAGGCTTTGATCAGATAAAGTGATGGAGGATTGCAATTCGGGCACGCCCCAGATTTGGGGGCTGAGAGAACCTGCATCATCTTGCGTGGTGACATGTCTAAACACAGAAAAGGAGAAATAAGAAAAGGATGGAGAAAATTAATCCTCCTTTATGTAGCTCTTTCCCCTCCCCCTCTACTGAAAGCCACAGTGCCCGTTGGCTCCAAGCCGCTTTAGAGGCGCCTGGGTCTCTGGGTCCTTCTCCCCCCGCCCCTTCTTCTTCTTTTGGCGTGCAGAAATCAGGACCCATCTGAGCCAAGAGGGAGGAGAGAAGCAAGGAAGCTGAAGCAAGGGGTGGCCTGCGCCCTACTCCGGAATGCCTCGCGCGCGGAAGCATGCAGAGGTTGCTCGCGTCCGGAGCGCACCGGTCCCGCTGTCTCCACTGCGGTAGCATCCGGACATGACATTGCAGTAGCGACAAAGCAGCGGCCACAACCGGCAGCTGGTAACTGACAGGACTACTCGGGCCTCACACCGCGCCGAGGGTCTGGTGGCGAATGATATTGGGGTGAGGCTGGGTGTTGGGGTGCGAGATAGGCCGAGTCAGAGGCAAAAGCCCTGAAATGCGCAGGACGACCGGGCAGCCACCTCTCGCGCCTCCTCCAAGCAGCCAGATTGCAAGAAAAATCATTCTTTAACATTCACTAGCCTTAGCTCACTCCACAAAAAAGAAATGATCTAGTAGGAATCCTCCTCGGTCTGGCTATTGCCTGGTAACCAACCCTTCCAACCCAGCTGGTCCCACCGCGCGCCTCCGGCACTATGGGCCCGAGGACCCGCCCGGCTCCCGGACACAGGCTCGAACATAGCCGCCACCCTAGGGTCCTCTCCTATCGCTCACCAGGAGAAGAGAGCCGGCGACCATCGTGGCTCCGACTTGGCCGGCGATGCGGCTGCAAGAGGCGAGGGCGGTGATGCTGCTTGCCGAGGTCCCCATGGCCGAGCCCGGGGCTTGCAGCGGCACCCGTGGCGCTCGGCCCCACGGCAGCTGGAATCGGTGGCTGTTTCTGCCCAGCGCCGCATCCACCGCCGCCTCACGGGCGGTGAGCCCATCTACCTCCAGCAGCCCATGTGCACTGCAGCAGCCAGGCGGCCAGGCGGAAGAGGGAGGCAGCAGGGAAAGCTCGGAAAGGCGCTCAGCACCTGCCCAGGGGCGCTGGCGCCCAGGCGGCGAGAAGCAGGCGCGCTTGCAACCCGCGCCTCCTGGTGCTCTCCGGCGACAGTGGCTGAGGAGAACCAGGGAGCAGGGCTAGCCGCGACAGTGCTAAAGAGCGACTTCCCATAGCGAAGCTTCCAGTCGCTACCAACCACTCGCCTCCTCCGCTGCCCGGACCGGCCGGCGAGGGACTGAGTCGGATGGCCACTCAGCTCGGGGACACACGTGGTGGCGCCGAAGGGGCGGAGAACGACCCTTTGTGATGTCACCCGGGAGGAGGCCGGGCTCTTTGTGCAGATGGAAAGAACTCAAGGAGCTCCAGAAACCGAGGGGAAGGAAAGGGTGCCCCTTGGCGTTGGCTGGAGGAATTGCGTTTGCTTGTTAGCCTAGCAAGTCCTGCACACAGCCCTCATCCCAACCTAACTTAAAAAAAAATAAATTATTCAAAATAGATTGTATGTAAAGCAGAGACTATTTTCTATTCCTAACGTAAGTATTAACAAAGGCAAATATAACTTGTGCATAATGGGGTAAGCCTGTATTTTCATCGGCAGGAAAGCTGAGGGAGGATGATTTAGAGTTGGAGGAAAAGTCTGAGCTACTCAGAGAACTCCTATCTCATGAATGAATGAACGAATGAATGAATGAATGACCTGAGCTTAATGATACCATTAGCACTCTGTAGGTTGAGATATGAAATTTTCCAGTTCTAGGCCAGTCAAAGTAGGAGTTCTACACAAGTCTGGCTTACAGAGTCTCAACAATCAATCATCAATCAATCAATCGTCAATCAATTAAACAGTCTAGGAAAATAGTAACAACCGTGGTGCTTACATCAACTGCCAGACACAGAGACTTGTGTGTTGGTTCCCAAACTCTGCTGTATTTTGAGGTGTCCCAGGGTCTCACACTGGATCAAGAGGAAAAAGCGAGTGTAGTTTCAGCATTTATGTGTGGCGCCCCCTGCTTCCTGCCTGCAGATCCGAAGTGATCAGCTGCCTCCTCTCCTCTCCTCTCCTCTCCTCTCCTCTCCTCTCCTCTCCTCTCCTCTCCTCTCCTCTCCTCTCCTCTCCTCTCCTCCCTTCCCCTCCCCTTCCCTCCCTTCCCCTCTCCTCTCCTCTCCCCTCTTTCCTCCCCCTCCCCCCTCCTCTCCTCTCCTCTCCTGCAATAACTGCATCCCTGAAACTGTAAGGCAGACCAAACCTCCCCTCTCTCAACTTGCTTTTGTTGGGTTTTTGATCTCAGCAGTAAGGACCTGTCCAGAGCCCTGAAAGGAAACTGCTGTGATAGGGGTCCAGTTTCCTTCCTTGCCGGTTAGTACATTGAGACTTGGTTCTTTTTCTCGGCATTCTTTGGAAGAAAGAATGTATTTAAAAATTAATACAAGGATTAATCCTACTCTCATCTTTCAAACATCTGCCATTTAAAAAAAATGGTTGAGCATAAACCCTGAAGGAGAAAGCTGTAATATTAAAATTTTTAAAGGTTCTGAAAAATATTATCCTTAAATACAGAATTTGAGGAAGGGAGGTAACATTTCTTTTTTTTCCTTTCTTTTTTTTTCTTTTTTTAGACAGTGTTTCTCTGTGTAGCCCTGGCTGTCCTGGAACTCACTCTGTAGACCAGGCTGGCCTCGAACTCAGAAATCTGCCTGCCTCTGCCTCTCAACTGCTGGGATTAAAGGCGTGCGCCACCACTGCTCAAACTCTCTCTGAGGCTTCCAAAAGTGAGGGAGTGTTTACTATGTCTTCATGTATAATAGGGCCAATTCATTCAAAAATTCAAATTATTGACCACTATAATCACAGGTCTTTTGTTTAAAAGGAAACGAAGTGAGATATGAAAGAAGAGGGGTCAATTGACACCTTGTAAACAAAGGTGAGTTACTTGAGGCAATGTATGATTTGTTCTTCCAAGCCAGGAAAGTTTAATTTGGGTAACTACGGTTCTGACCTGTTCATTCTCTTTGTTCTTTATATGGCTTTTATGTCCCATAAGGTCCTTATGGGACACTAATCATCTGAATTTGAATGTTCACGTACCTTTGGGTTTAAGTTTGGTTTGGTTGGCTGGCTGCTTTTTAGATTTGTTATAGACAAGGTCTTGCTGTGTAGCTCAGGTTAGCCTCCAGCCATCCTCCTTCAGCCCCAACCTGAATTGCAGCCATGCAATCACTATGCCTCTCGATACAATATATTTAGTTCATCTTGCTTGCTGCTTTTTAAGTAAAAACTCCTTGGTATTCATCACAAACCAATAAAGAAGGAATCCATTGAATCTAGTTAGAATATAAAATGCCACTTCTCTATTGCATGCTGAAAACAGAGAAATATCTTTCATTTTACACTGTAAAATGCTTTAATTACTTCACAGCCACATATTCAATATGGCCATGCAGATGTCCTTACTTACTCATAAATGGTGAATATTCAACCATAAATAATGGATTTTCTGCCTCAGCTCCAAAGAAAGAGAAAGTAAGTATTAATAAAGCATGACTGTAGCTAAAATGGAGAGGTACAAATGAGGCCAAGTTGGATAAGATCAGTCTTATCTTTGCCATAAAATAACTACCTCTGACCACCAGCCGAATTTAAACTTTTCGTACTTCTTCCAGTACTGTAGAAATTTGGTTTCCTAGCCTCTAGCTCATCATCTCTAGAACTTCCTATTCCTTTGGTATATTTCCAATCATTGCATTTTTTGATATTTCCATTTCCCCCCCCCCCCATTTTCTAGTTAAACCCCCTGTGTGCTGAAGGCAGCAGTAGTATTGCTATCTTCCCCTCTGTTTGTCACATTTCTAAACTCTCTCCTGATTCCCTTCAGAAGCTGTAGGAAATTTTCAGTTCTAAAATGTGTGCGTGGGGTGGGGACGGAGGATGCTGGAGAGAGGGCTTGCTGGATTAAAGTGAAGAGGAAGATTGGGGTAGGGTCGGGGAGGTGGGGCAGAGATGGGACTTTAATGGGAGGGGGAAGAATAAAATAGAGGGAGAGGAGGGAAGAGGCGTAACAGGAATGTTGAAAATGCCAAAGGAAATGTTATTTCATGTTTTCTTAAAAATACACACATAACGGGGCATGGTAAAGTGGTTAAAACACTAACTGCTCTTGTAGAGTCATAGACCCAGTCTCCATCACACACATGACTGCCAACAACTGTATATGTATGTGTATGTGTATGTGTGTGTGTAAGTATATGCATGTACTGCATATGTGTGCTTTAAATGGTGTTACTAGGCCTATAATGCTCCCTTCGAGAGCCATCAACTACCTAACACAAAACCTAGTATCAGATATGAAAAACCTCGGAGTTGTTAGTCAGAGAAGTCCCAGAGGCTTCTGCTGCTTCTCTTTGTTGCCTCCCAGAACTTGACGTTAAGACCGTATGGCTAAAGACAACACAAACTTTGGACACAGGATTTGAAGGAATCAAACGGGAACTGACCTGGAAGCCTCTGTGAGGACTAGGTCTCACGGAATAAAACATCACAGCCATCTCTAACTCCAGCTCCAGGGAACCTGACGCCCTCTGCTGGCCTCTTAGTGCACAAGTCATGCAAGGGGTGCCTAGATAGAAGCAGTCAAGACACCTATGCATCTAAACTGAATAAATAAGTCTCAAAAAAGAAAAGATGAGGTCATAAAGTTTGGAAGGGAGTGGCTGGGGGAGGAATCGGGATAAGAGGGGTGGTAAGGAGGTAAATACAGTATTTGTGTATGAAATTCTCTAAAATATTAAATTAAAAAAGAACACCTGCTGCTCTTACAGAGAACCTGGATTTTTTCCCCCAGTACCCACATAGCAGTTCACAATCATCTACAACTCCAGTTCCAGGAAAGCCAACAAACACCCTCTTCTGACCTCTATGGGCACCGGGCATGCACAAGGTATACATGTACATGTACAAGCAAAACACTCACACACATAAAAGAAATAAGTCTATGTTTTAAAATGGAGGTCCATATGACTGCTTTCTGATGGGATGTAAGCTCTGCTCCATAAGAGAAAACTTGTGTCTAGTCCTGTAAATCTATTCAAAAGCCTACAACTAGGCTGAGCTAGGGTGGAGTGGATTTAACAAGGCTAAGGTTGAACACCAAAAAGTGTATGAAACCAAGTTCAACGGGAAAAAGAGTGTGAAAAGCCGTCTAAGCTGGAGTGAAATTGTACTGTTTCCACACGCCTTGCCTATTTATGCATGTAGGTGCACACGGCACTGTTGGGTACCATAAGGATCTTTTTCTCTTTTGAAAACCATCTCCTCTCCATTGGAAAAGGATTCGAATCCTTAAGATTACAGCACAGGTCTGGAGAGATGGCTCAGAGGTTAAGAGCACTGACTGCTCTCCCAGAGGTCCTGAGTTCAAATCCCAGCAACCACATGGTGGCTCACAACCATCTATAATGAGATCGGATGCCCTCTTCTGGTATGTCTGAAGACAGCTACAGTGTACTTATATATAATAATAAATAAATCTTTGAAAAAAGAAAAGAGTACAGCATAGCATCAGGGGATAAGTGCCTGTCTATCATAATGTGTAAGGTCCAGGGTTCAATACTCACCACCTCTGCGAGAGAGAGAGAGAGAGAGAGAGAGAGAGAGAGAGAGAGAGAGAGAGAGAGAGAGAAAGAAGAGGAGAGGAGAGGAGAGGAGAGAGAGAGAGAGGGTGGGAGGGAGGAGGGAGGAGGGAGGGAGGGACAGAGAGAGAATGTCTATAAGTCAAGGAGTGCAGTTACAGCATAGGTAGGCACGGGTGGTAGGACCCACCACTGTCCCCATGATAACCCACACATCCTATTTTCAGCTGGCAGTGTGACTGCCCAGAATAAGATGCATTTTCTACCCCTAGCACTACTTGTAGCTAAAGATCTGCCCAATCAGAATTGTATGCTCATTCCTTCTAGAAAAGTTCCCACTGGCTAAGGCTGAGGAGTTATCATCAACCCATTCATATGGTATCTCTGAGACTGGCTAATCCCGTATTAATTCAAATTGACTTCTATTTTCTGGGCTTTGACCCTTCTGCTCAGTCAAGCCTCTTTCCTGGATGGTCACTGTCCCTCCTCTAGTTTTTCTGTGGTCTCTCAGTCCTTCAATAAATCAATTATTCATGTGCTAAAAAATAGTTAAATAAATAAATAAATATCCTTGGGGACTTTTAAGAGCCATGTCAAATGCACTTTACCTACAGAACTTTGTCTACATTTACTGTAGAAGACACGGACCCTTTTCTAGTTTCCCCTCACATGGCTCAGAAGTGTCCTGTGT
Organism: Tokudaia tokunoshimensis; assembly: GCA_036184795.1. Lineage (NCBI taxonomy): Eukaryota > Metazoa > Chordata > Mammalia > Rodentia > Muridae > Tokudaia > Tokudaia tokunoshimensis. The sequence continues at coordinate 32,688,411 of BTHU01000016.1, read as the reverse complement.
GATATCATCCTATGGCCAAATTACACTTTTGTGCCTATCCTAGCCTTGAAGGGAGAATATGCATCCTAATTTTCGAATCTCCATAGTCAAAATTGGAGATAATGACCTCGCTCAATAAATATTTGTTAAGTCAAACAGCTTGGAAATGTTGGCCGCAGTGGAGTAGTTAACACATGGGATACACCTTGCTTTTCCAAGACCTAAACACTCCAAGCTGTGTACAAAAAGTAAAGCTTTCATGTAGGATATGCCAATGTCCTGCTCAGTCCCGGGCTCAGATTAAACAGCTTCTCTACGGCGCCGATTCTCTACAACAACTCAGTTAACAACCTCCTGTCCCTTAGTCTCAGATGGTGCCACCCTTCAGTGGCACACAGCAAGATCAAGTGCCCATGGGTGAGTTTGATCAGGTCTCCAAGGCCACTGCAACAAAGACAGCAGGCCTGGATAAGATCAAGTGGGGATAGCATTGTGGAGCCAGCAAGGTTCCAAGGCTTCCTTTCGCTCTTTGATGATAAGGAAGGGATGGTTTGAAAAGTAAGACGGCCAGTCTAATCAGAAGGTGTGACACCTCTGTCTTGCTCCCTAGAACAGTGGGGTGGTTATGCCTAACATATCCTGAAAGAATATTGATCAGTAATAGGTACAACGCTGTGCACAAAGATGCTTGCCTAGAACTACTCATCCCACGTGCTCTCAGGAGTCCTGCCTGTAACTTTTCATTTTACAGGAAGATTGGGGGGAGGGGGGTATTGCTGTTTGTTTTGTTTTTCTGAGGCAGGGTTTCATAATGCAGCCTTTGTTGACTTAGAACATGATTTGTAGCTCAGGCTGGCCCTGAACTTACAGAGATCTGTCTTCTTCCCTAGTGATGAAATTAAAAGTATGTACAGATAGGCTGGGAAGATTTATTTTTATTTTTATTTGTGTATGTGTGTGTGTGCACATGTGTGCGAGTGTCAGAGAGAGAACGAGAACAAGAGCAAGAGAGAGAGAGAGAATGTCTTCTGTGTATAGGTACCCTCACAAGCCAGAAGAGACTATCCAATTCCCTGTAGCAAGTTGTAAGGTTTCCCCCATGCCCCCAATCCCCTGGAAACCATACATACATCCTAGGTGCAGGCACCCTAAATAGCTGAGCCATCTCTCCAACCCTCTATTACCTATCTATCTATCTATCTATCTATCTATCTATCTATCTATCTATCTATCTATCTTAGCTTGACTTTCACATTAACCAAAAGTGTGGTTTAGGATAAATCTCTGCACTTCCCTGTATCTATTTGAGATAGCTTTTAGACTCTTTATTTTTACTTTTGTGTTTGGCCTGCGTTTATATATGTGCCTTATGTGTATGCCTGGTACCCGCAGAGGCCATAAGAAGATGCCAAATACCCTGATGGTTACTGATGTTTGTGATGTCACCTTGTGGGGTAGGTGCTGGAAATCAAACCCTGGTCCTCTGCAGGAGCAACAAGCACTCTTTACCAATGAGCCATCTCTCCAGTCCTCTGGTATTTTAAGCTTCCTTGAATATAAAATGATAAATATAGAAGAGAGAGAGAGAGAGAGAGAGAGAGAGAGAGAGAGAGAGAGAGTTGGTGGTGATGATCAACCCAAGGCTTCATGCATGATGCCAGGCAAGTACTTTGCCACTGAGTACTCCCTGTTCCTAAGTCATTTTTTTCTATCCTTTCTGCTACTGAGGTTCTAGAACAGTAACTGGAAAATATCATATGGACGTTTTCTTCTGGTTATGAATTGTGTAGGCTGTCTAAAGAAAAAGAAGAAGAGACAAGAGTAAAGAAGGAACAGGGGCTCCAAGCAGATGCAGGAAGACTTAATCTGTCTGTCATTATAGGTGTCTCAACACAAACCCATACAGTAAGAGAATTTATACTTTCATCTCTCTGGTTAAAGATGTCTACCCTGCTTAGTACTACTCTACAAGCTGTCAACTTGACACAACCTAGAGTCACCTGAAGAGGAAGTTTCAATTTTCTTTTTTTTTAAGATTTATTTATTTATTTATTTATTTATTCATTCATTCATTTAATGTGTATGAGTACACCGTAGCTGTACAGATGGTTGTGAGCCATCATGTGGTTGTTGGGAATTTGACTTTAGGACCTCTGCTCGCTCCAGTCAACCCCACTCGCTCCAATTGGCCTTGCTCGCTCTGGCCTAAAGATTTATTTATTGTGATATCTAAGTACACTATAGCTGTCCTCAGATGCACCAGAAGAGGGTGTCAGATCTCTTTACAGATGGTTGTGAGCCACCATGTGGTTGCTGGAATTTGAACTCGGGACCTTTGGAAGAGCAGTCAGTGCTCTTAATCGCTGAGCCATCTCTCCAGCCCAGAAGTTTCAATTTTCAATTGAGAGATCTCTTCCATCCTATTGGCCTGTGGCCATGTCTCATAGAGAATGTCCTGATTGATAGATGTGGGAGGACCCAGCCCACTGTAGATAGCACCATCCCTAGGCTAATGGGCCCAAACTATATAACAAAACTAGTTTGATCAAGCCAGAGAGTCAGCCAGCAGACAACATTCCCTTGCAACTTCTGCATCCTGGCTAGAGTCCTTACCTTGACTTCTTTCAGTAATGGACTGTGACCCGGAAGAGCAAACTAAATAAGTCCTTTTTCTCCTCAAAGTTGTTTTATCACAGGAACAGAAAGGAAACTAGAACAATGATAAACATTGAGCAAAACAATAAAAATAAATTTAAAATATACATATGCCTAAAGAAATTAATATGCTTCAAGAAACTTGGTTGTCATTTGCAGCATATATATTCTTTCAAAATCTTTGGGGAAAAAACCCCACAAAACCCAGGAAATTTGTCATGCTCCTCAATAAGCAGTAGGCTAATGAAATAGTTAAAAGAGAAATTGAAAATTATCTTGAGGTAACATAGTAAAACCCATGAGATACTCAAGAGTTTTCAAGAAGTGACTTTAGATCAATAAGTACTCACAACAAAAAAGAGGAGAGATGTGAAGAAACGCACACTTCGATGTTAACTCGAGGGACTGATTTTTGAAATTTTGAAATATTCTCTTATATTTTAAATATGAGAGAGTAAAGTTTTTGTTTTGTTAAGTGAAAAAAACTCTTATTATTTTTAATCTAAAGAATTTGTGATGGGCAGCAAAATGGTTCAATAGGTAAAAGGCATTATCTCCCAAAAGTTGTCTTCTGACACATACTTATTGTGCAAGCCAGTGTACAACACATACACATACACACATACACACAAACAATAATATAATATAATATAACATAATATATAATTAATATAATATAGCATAATATAAAACAAAAAATTCAGAAGCTCATCAGTTTCTTAACTTGCTGTGTGACCATGGGAATAAGGGTTCAGATCCCAGTGCCCACCTAACAAGCCAGGCATGGTTTTGTTCATGCCTACATATGCTCAGAAATTAAGGGGGGCGAGACAGGAGGATCCCTGGGGCTTATTGGCTTCCTGGCAAAAAGAAATGAAGTTCAGGTCAGAGAGAGACACCCTGCCCCAAAGGAATAACATCGGTAGTAATAAGGGAGGAGGACATCCAAGTCCCTCTGACACAAGATCACATAACCACACAAATCTGTGCATAACCATGCCTGCATACAGCATACTCACACACACACAATTTTTTAAAATCAAAAACACAGAGGTAAGCCTTACTGTTAAATCTGGGTTATCTATTCCTGCCTGACCTCTGGATGTAACTTAAAAAGCCACTGTCATTGATTTAACAGCATCTATCCCAGAGTCAGTAAGGAGCACAGTGACCATTGACATCAATAAAACTTGATACCTTCATTACAGTCTGTCCTGCAAGACCCAGAGAACATCAAAGGCTGGAAAGAAAGATGATCAGAACCAGAGTTGGAGAGAACTACATTAAAACTGAGGACTATTGCATCCATGAACTCTCAGCAGCTGTGGCTGCCTGCACAAGACCTCCCCAAGATCAAGCCGGTCAACATTTCAGCGTGCAGAGGGAAGGGGCTCACAAGATATGACCCCTTAGCTGAGGATCTACTGGTAGTTGAGGTCTGCATCCCAGCACACTCTGTCTCTGAATGCACACAAACACACACACACGCACACACACACACACACACACAAAGGTGGGAAAACAGAGCCAGAGGCAGGCACATCTGGCAGAGTTCAGAGTGGACAATAACCAGACTGAGCTGGACCATGTGGGGAGACTGGGAGAGGAAGGGAGAGGGGAGAGAGAGGGGAACCAGGTGAGGCAACCAAGAGAGCAAAGATAACACACACACACACATACACACACCCCACACATATGTACATATATGCATACACACTCACATACACACATATGTATATATACATATACACATGTATACATATACACATACACCAATACACCCATACACACATACACATATATACATATACACATATATACATACACACATATATACATACACACATATACATATACACATATACACATACACACATATACACATACACACATATATACATATACACATATAACATATATACATATACACATATATACATATACACATACACCAATACACCCATACACACATACACATATATACATATACACATATATACATACACACATATATACATACACACATACACATACACACATATACACATACACACATATACACACACCCCACACATATGTACATATATACATACACACTCACATACACACATACCACACATATGTATATATACATATACACATATATACATATACACATATACACATACACCCATACACACATACACATATATACATATACACATATATACATACACACATATATACATACACACATATACACATACACACATATACACATACACACATATATACATATACACATATAACATATATACATATACATATACACATATATACATACACACACAAACACACACACACATATTTAGATGCATTGAAATCATTTGATATACAAATAGACCGTGCAAAGATCAAGTCAGTGTGATTGACATTTCCAGCTGTTTAAACTTTTTAACACTTGTTAGTATTGAGAGCGGAACCCTCTCCACCCCCACCCCCCATCCCGCATTCTACTGCTTTACAAAAATACAATAAATTGTTATGGGCATGTTGGTGCATTCTTTAATCCCAGCGACGCAGAGGCAGGCAAATCTCTGAGTGTTACAGACCATCCAGGTCTATGTAGTGCATTCCAGGCTAGCTAGGGCTACCAGTGAGATTGTCTCAAAAAACAAAAGTCAGTAGTTATCCTCCTGTATTGCTTATTCTTCTCTGCCTTCCTCTTTTTCTGCACACGTGTATTCTCTGACACTGGTCAGCATATGTGAGTCCACAGAAATAGGCCTGCTAACTTGTTTGAGCAGACATGTGTCAACATCACTTGGAGGAAAGGTAATAGACTCATAACACACATGATTAACATGATTAGGACCAGTTTGAAAGCAGCAGTCCTCCATCTTCCTACCATGATAGATCCTTATCCTTCTGTAACCATAAGCCCAAATAAACTCCTTCTGTAAATTGCCTTAGTCATGGTGTTTTATCACAGCAACAGAAGATTAAGTAACACAGAAATTGATACTTAAGAATGGCCGTTGCTGTGAAGAGCCTAATTGTGTTGCTTTTTGAAAGACTGTGGAAGACTAAAAAAGCAGTTGAATGCTGTAAGCTGAACAGAAAGGGTCATTCTGGTAGAATCCCGGAAGACAATAGTGCTCAGAGAAACAAGTAAATGTTTACCCTTTATAAGAGTTGCCTTGGTCATGGCATCTCTTCCTAGCAACAAAATTCAAACTAAGACAGTCATTTAACGTATCAAAGTCTTGGTTTTCTTATCTACAAATTGAGGATAATAATTTTGAACATTTGGTAGGGTTTCGTGAGGGTGGAATAAGAAATAATGCATTTGCCACAACACTTGGCACAGAGTAAACGCCCAATCAATGCAAGTACTGATACTGGGCAGACAGAATCTTCCCTTGCCAAAGGTGCACTGAGAGAGATACTATCTTCATTCTTCAGATAGCACTGGACTAAGGCAGAGCCAACAATTACTGAGAAAACAGACACACCAAATAGAGTTAGGGTGTTGAAGATCATAAAGCCTGAAGAACCAGGACAGCAGTGTACCTGGTTACTACAGAGCCCGACATCTCACCACTACAGCGCTTTAAAATACATGTAATATCTTCCCCGCTCCTTTTCCTCTTCTTTGCTGAAATTGAGACTGTGGTTCAGTTGAGAGAATGCTTGCCTTGCATGCTGGAAGCCTTTGTGGTTTGATCCCAGCACCATGTAAACTGAATGTGACAGCTCGCTTATGTAATCCAGTGCTCAGAAGGTGGGGGCAGGAGAATCCTGTGCTCAGCTTCATCATTGGCTACTGTCGTAGTCAGGGGTTTCTCTTCCTGCACAAACATCGTGACCAAGAAGCAAGCTGGGGAGGAAAGGGTTTATTCAGCTTACATTGCTGTTCATCACCAAAGGAAGTCAGGACTGGAACTCAAGCAGGTCAGGAAGCAGGAGCTGATGCAGAGGCCATGGAGGGATGTTCCTTACTGGCTTGCTTCCCCTGGCTTGCTCAGCTTGCTTTCTTATAGAACCCAAGACTACCAGCCCAGGGATGGCACCACCCACAAGGGGCCCTCCCACCTTGATCACTAATTGAGAAAATGCCCCACAGCTGGATCTCATGGAGGCACTTCCCCAATTGAAGCTCCTTTCTCTGTGATAACTTCAGCCTGTGTCAAGGTGACACACAAAACCAACCGGGACAGATAGCTACATATCGAGTTCAAGGCCAGTCTGGGTTTCATGAGACCCTGTCTCAAAAAAAAAATACTATGAAGCTGTTTTCTGAGTTTCTTGTAGTATTAGGGTTTGTCAAGTTTTCAATTTGTTTACAGTCATGACAGAGAGAGTGCTTACCAATGGTTCTCAATTCGAAAATATCTCTCCTCAAGCCCCAACCCCCACCCCAGAAGATATTTGTCCATATCTACAGATGTTTCTGGCAACTACAGGAGAAGGCCAAGGGATGCCTGTAAACATCCCACAATGCACATGGAAGCTGTCTATGACAATGAATTGGCTAATGTTACCAAAGCTGAGAAACCTTCCCTGTAGATAACAGATTCCCTAGGAGCAGGAGCTAGCTGCTTTTCCTGCAGCACCCTCTATGGCTGCCCTTCCAGGGACAGCCTGCAAAGATGCTCCTCTTGGGAAGCTGCTGGGGTGATCCATCCCCACCCAAACTCCACCCACCGCCAAATTAAACCACACACATACAAGACCCTCTGACATAATCAAATGTAATGGCACTCAACTATAATCTCATGTAGAGGCAGAAGGACCAGAAGTTAAAGACCTGTCTCCATTACTTAGGGAATCTGAGGCAAGCCTGGACTAGATGAACCACTCTCTAAAAACAAAACAAACCTCCAACATAATCCATCCACAGCTCCTTGTCCTGAGAGAGCAGAAAGTCCCTCTTTTCCCAGTGCACTGGGGGAGAGGGGGCGCTTCCAGATGATGTGACCATAAATCCATCCATGTGGCTTAACAGTTTGATCCAAGTGTAATCACACCCGTCTGTCGTTAAAACAAACTGCTTTCAGATTGAGAACAGTGGGATGAAACCAACCCTTTTTGTAGAATTAAAAAGTTGAAGTCACATAGGCAAGGAAGGAGTATGTCCTCTAAGAGTGGGGCTGCTACACGATTTGGGCAAAAGTGAGATTCCTTCCCCTTTCCACTTGTTGCTTTTCTCTGTGAGGTGTTTTATGTGAAAAGCGGGCATCCTCATTCCTTATTGCTTTGGCAGCCCATTGGCAATAGATGGCGAGGCCGTTGTTTCCAGTGCTGAGATTTAGAAAACGCTCCACACCTGGCTTTGAGAAGGGTTCTGGGGCTCCAAACTCAGAGTTTCCTGCTTGCAACTGAGTCATCTCTGCAGCCCTGAAATGTTTTACATGATTTTCCTTTTTTAAAACTATTTGTCTATCTTTGTCTCTCCCTCTCCCCTCCCCCTCCCTCTCCCTCCAGCAACTCTCTGTCTCTATCTCTGTCTCTGCCTGTCTCTCTCTTTGTCTCTCTCTGTGTCTCTGTCTCTGTCTCTCTCTGTCTCTCTCTCTCTCTCTCTCTCTCTCTCTCTCTCTCTGTGTGTGTGTGTGTGTGTGTGTGTGTGTGTGTGTGTGTGTGTGTGTGTGTGTGTGTGTGAGTACACTTCTCACTGTGTATATGAATTCAGGGATGCTCATGTCATGACAAACACATGAACAAAGGTCAGGGTATAGATGTCTGCCTGGTTTGAGGCAGGGTCTCTTGTTCCTCCAATTCCCATGTCGATTAGCTTGCTGGGCAGTTTTGGAGACTCTCCACTTCCTCTCTTCCCACAGGCGCACCAGAATTGCAGCTACAAATGCTGCTGTGCCCAGCTTCACGTGGCTCTGGAAATCTGAGCTCAGATCCTCAGTTTTCCACTGAACAGCCTCCCGGATTCAGAAGACTTTTCTTCATACTTGATGTCATATGATCCTTTTCCCTTAGCTTGGAAATAACCGGATCACTTGGTTAGGAAGCGACCTGAAGACATCCTTATGGAAAAGCCTACGGTTTCTGGACTCTCCACTGACCACATAAGAAGAGATGTTCTTGCTGAGACCTAATCCCATCCCATCCTCTTTAGGCACCAGAAAAGTGAGACCCGTATGCTCTGTACTCACTCACTGAGAAGTCTGGAGGACCTCGAGAAGGCATTTCCACACAGCGTCTTGTGGAATGGAGGATGGATATTCCTTTTCCTTTATCCTTATTTAGCTATGGGTTGGTAGCAGGGAACCTTTTGATTAAGCAATAGATACAGACTGTGAGAGCAATCAGACTCTGTGGTTCACTTTAGTATTTTCAGTTGCCAAGTAGGAGAAATAAACTATGATATGCATGCCTTATAGGTCTAGGTATGAGGTCAATAAACAGGAGGCCACTGCTGTTATTCAACACAGAAGCAAGGGCCTTGTCAGCTGAGTAGGATTCTCTTTTGACAATGGAGATGTTGTGTTGGGCTCAGATGCTTCCCTCAGATGAATATGCAAGAGTTAAAGCCAGACATACTTGTCCAGCCAGAACACCTCGCTTCATTTTTTGGGCAATGAACTTCTACAGGGCAGACCTCCCACACACGACTGAGACTCTCCTGGAATCCCACTCATCACGATGTCTGAGGATTTGCTAAAAAACAAACAAACAAACAAACAAAAACCAAAAAAAAAAAAAAAACCCTCTTTCCTTGAACAGTGTAGAAAAGCAATGGAGAGGAAAGCCAGAGGGAAAGGGGTCAGAAGAAAGAAAAGAGCACTTCCTGGTAAGATAAGACTTAATTCATGCAGTGAAGAGAGATTGCAATTTGTACAGTAAATTATGGGGCTGCACCTCCGAAGGCTGGGGAAGTTCCCAGATGGGACAGATGGTCAGGGACAAGAGAAATCAAGGACCGTGAGAAATAATGATGTGCAAATATTGATTGAGCACTTAGTTTATTTAATTCTTACAGGGACTCAAAAACTAGATATAATCTCTCCATTTTACTCAGGAAATTGCTGCACAGTGGAATTAAAACCACATGCAAACTCATTCAGTTAGTTAATTGAGTATAACTTTCTACCAGATGCTCCTGTCTCTGGTCCCCTTGCTCAGTCTACGCTCTCTTGAATATGACGTGAGAGCTGGAAGAATTGCTATGAGTTGGGGGTGGGGTAGTAATAAAGTTGGAGGCATCCCAGGTTACAGTTGGGTAAGAGAAAATATAGTTGGACCTGTTGGCTTGGCAGGGTAAACCCTCTTATCCCGTGTTTTGGGGACTGCTGTAGAAAAACGTTGAGATAAAGAGGAAGTCAGCTAATACCTTCTTCCCCTATTGTTTCTACTGATGACCCAGTGCCACAGGGTCTTGCCCAGGCAGCTTTGCGGAGACAATCCAGCCCAGTCCTGAAAAGTTCCAGACACCTTTTCGTGTTTTCATGAGCAGATGGTACCATGTGAACCACATGTCAGAACTTAAAGATTTTGGCCTGCTATGTTTTTTCCCCCCTTTGAGCGTGTAGTTCACGCAAGCCATGACAGCTTACCTCAATGAAATATCTTCTTTTTTAAAGTCTGCCCTCCCATTTGATGTCTTTTTTTGAGCTACTGGGCAGTCCAAACAAGCAAAAGCTCTCAGAATAGCAACTCAGACTTGGGTTTTACAAAAGTAATTAAAACCATAGTTTTGGTGGGGTGTGTGTGTGTGTGTGTGTGTGTGTGAATTTTCAAAGCCTGTCTTGAACATTTATCTCCCTGGTTCTGGTGTGACCCAATAAGATAATCCAAAACAAAAAGAGATACAGCACCAGCTGACTGCACTGCCCAGCACTGCTGTTCACATCTTGTGGTTTCCTCATCACTAAGATTCAGACTGGAAAGACTAATCATACTTCTTGTCTGTGGCACATTGCTGACAACACCTATATAATCTCTCCCTCTCTGTAAATGTACGTGGGTACATGTGCACATATATATGTATGCATGTAAAGGCCGGAAGTCAACATGAAGTGTTTCTTTTACTTTTTCTTCAACTTATTTTTTTTGTTGGTGTGCATGTGTACATATGTATGCAAGTGGAGTGTGTATATGTACTGTATAAGCATGTGGAGAGGTATCCATATCTATATGCAAATGCCAGAGAAGGAGTTCCATACTCTAGCACTCTTCATCTTACTTCCCTGAGATATGTTATCTTATTGAACCTGAAACTAGGCTGGTGACCAGTGAGCATGTCCCATGATCACTATGCCCAAAGTGGGGTAACAGGCATAAGTGTGCCTACACCCAGATGTTCATGCAGATGTTGGGATGTAAATGCAAATCCTCCTGTTTGTACCACAACCACTCTTACCCACAGGGTTATCTCTCTAACTCCCTGTCTACTTGGGGAGAAAAGGGTTTACTTCAGCCTACAACTCTCAGATACACTCTATCAATGAGGGACATCGGGGCAGGAACCTGGAGGCTGGAATGGACAGCGTGTCATCAGCTTGCCTCCCACTGTTTGCTCAGCCTGCTTTCTTATAGCGCCCAGGACATCACGCTCACAGCATGCTGGGCCTTCTCACATCAGTCGCTAAGACAATGCACCACAGGCTTCCCAATGGGTCAGTCTAGTGGGGCATTTTCACAACTAGGGGTTTCCTCTTCTCACGTGACTCTAGCTTGTGTCTAGTAATACTAGGCCAGCATACTCTCCAGTTTTTATTTGTTTGAGAGAGAGAGAGAGAGAGAGAGAGAGAGAGACTCACTAAACATGGAGTTTATTAACCCAGCTAAGTTAGCTGGCGAGTGAGCTCCAGAGATCTGTCTGTCTCTGCCTCCTCAGCTCTGAGATTACAAACATGTGGTGCTCCGTCTAATGTGTTTTACATGGGAGCTGGGATTTGAACTTAGATCCTCATGCTTGCATGGCAAGCCCTTTACCAAGTCATCTCCCCAGACTCTAGATTCCCTTCTGAATGGAACTGTGATTACTGCCTCCTCTAGCTATTTGCATCTCTTCTCTTACCATGTACCTGTGCTTATTATCCTAATGTGTATCATTGACCACCCACAACTTCATTCATAAATGTATGTAACAATGAACCACAGAAAACATTGTTTCACATGTCACATAACTTTTAATATGCTATCATCTAATTTTGCATTGTTATTTTTATGGTCCACAGCACAGTTAGCAACTGTCCTTGCTGGCACATATAGATTGGTTCTTTCTTTTTGACTCACATACATGTTTCTTAGTAGACACACAGTGCCCATGGTCACCATTTGCTCCCTGTGGGTGTGTAGGATAGTTTGAGATTGTATTAGTTGCCTATTTGTGCTTTAAATTACCTCCCTCTAGTTTGTTTATGAAAGATGTTCTAAGATACTGACCCAAGAATGTTATTTCCTTAGACATAATTACATCTACTCAATTTCACTTAATACCACCAAGTCACTCCTCAAAGTTTATATTCTTATCAAAAGTTATGTTTCTCTATTTTTTTTCCTTATCAGGATTTGATAAACTGCTGGCTAGTTTTTACTAACTTCGAACAAACTGTAGTCATGTGGGAGGGAGAGATCTTGGTTGAGAAAATGCCTCCATCAGATTGGCCTGTGGGCATCTCTGTAGGGCACGTTCTTGAATGTTGATTGATGTGACAGGACCAAGGCCATTGTGGTCTGGGACATCCCTGGGCAGGTGGTCATGGAAGGCATAAGAAAAGTAGCTGACCGTGAGCCTGGGAGCAACCCAGTGAGCAACATTCCTCCATGGTCTTTGCTTCATTCAGTTCTTGCCTCCAGGTGATGGAGGCCTTGCCTTCCCTCAGTGTTGGAACGTGACCTATAAACAGAATGAACCCTTTCATTCCCAAAGTTATTCTGGTCCGCATTTTATCCCAGCAACAGATCCAAACGAGGACAATAACATATCAGTTTTGCCCAATGATAAGAGTACAGTGTGATCTCATTTTAACTGCATGTTATTCATTTTTTAAAAATTATATTTACATTTATTTTTACCTCTATTTGTTTATGTGGGCATGCATTTGTGCAGGCATGAGTGTAGCACAGAGTGTGTGTTGAAGTCAGAAGACAGCTTTAAACGTTTGTTCTCTCCTTCCACCATATAAATTCTGGAGACTGAACTCATGTCTTCAGACTTGGCAGTGGACATTCCTAACTGCCGAGTCATCTCACTGACCCTTAGCTTTATTTTTAGAAATTGCTTAATGATGTTTGTCTTAGTTAGGGTTCTATTGCTATGACCAAGGCAACTCCTATAAAGGACAACATTTAATTGAGGCTGGCCTACAGGTTCAGAGGTTCAGTCCATTGTCATCCTGGCGGGAAGCATGGCAGCATGCAGGCAGGCATGGTGCAGGAGAAGGGGCTGGGAGTTCTACATCTTGATCCCAAGGTAACCAGGAGAGCTCTCTTCTGCACTGAGTAGAAACTTAAACATAGAACCTCAAAGCCCACCCCCACAGTGACACACTTCCTCCAACAAGGCCACACCTCCTAAGAGTATGACTTCCCTTGGGCCAAGCATCTACAAACTGCCACAATGTAACCTCTTTTTATGCATTTACTTACTTTGAGTGTGTGTGTGTGTGTGTGTGTGTGTGTGTGTGTGTGTGTTTTATTGTACGTGAATACCTGCTTTCAAATGTGTGGACACACTTCTGTGTGGGTGCATACACATGCACATGTGTCTACATACATGAAGAGAGTCTTGAGGTTGGCATCAGGAGTCTCTTTCTGTCACTCTCTCCCATACTCATTGATTCAGGTTCTATCAATTGAATCTAGAGCTTACCGATATGGCCAATCTCACAAGCCGGCTTGTTCTGGGGATACCTTGATTCCACTTTCCAAAGCTAGCTTTATAGGCAGGCTGCCATATCCTTCTGACATTGGCCTGAGTACTAGGATCCAAACTCTGGTCTCCTGATCGCTCCACAAGCTCTTTAACAGCTGAGCCAGCTCCTCAGCATTTAAATGCATTTTAAAGGATTTAATAGCATTAAATCCCTATTCGTGAACTTGTTACTTTGACGAGTTTTGCCTTCTGTGAATTTCCTACTAATACCTATTGTCCACTTTTCTATTAGATTTCCCACTGTTTTCCTGTGTGTTTACAGGAACTGGGGTTCATTCTAGATTTGGATGCATTAATAGCCAGTAGTATCTTATTATATATTATATTATATTATATTATATTATATTATATTATATTATATATCACGTATTATATGTTATGTTTATTATATATGTATTATGTTACTTATATAGTAGTTATAATATATCAATTTATAGTATATAGTAATACATTACTTTATAATATATAGTATATAATATATAGTATATAATATATAGTATATAATATATAGTATATAATATATAGTATATAATATATATTACATTACTTTAATATGCTGCCTAGTGTGCACTGGCTAATTTTTTGTCTCCTTGCTGACCAAACGCTCTTCTGGAACTGTGTATATCTCCTTCTTTATGGCTTTAGAATTTGTCTATAAAACTTCCAACTACTCCCACTTCCATAACGGCAGCATCAGGAACTCTTGAGAACTCACTCCAAGGGAACTGTGAAGATTCCTAAAATTTGTCCAACGATAATCATTTAGGGTCTGTGGAAATTGTTCTCAGAGCATACAGTAGGTGGGAAAACATTTGTTCGAGAACCTTCCCACGTCTCAGAACAAGCAGAGTGACTGTCTGTTCTCTTCACTGTCTGCATCTCAGCGATGGAGATGCGAGTACAGCGTGCAGCTGAGAGAGCAAACTCCCTTCCCTCTCGGCCTACAGCCAAGCCCTAGGCTGGCCCAGCAACCAGAGAAGCCACCCTGTTTGTCCTCCCTCTGTCTCCAAGCTGCTGAGGCTGAATCCTTAGCAGGTATAGCTAAAGGTATAGGACGTCTTCATCTATCCATCTCGCATTTCTAGGGGCCAAAATTTGACCCCAGATGTGACAAGTGTCAAATAGTGAGTCCCTTACTACTGTTAGGTTAGCGGTTGTCCCGCTCTGTCCCCTAAAGCTCAGGTATGCTGACAGACAGGCAGGCAGTCTCTGAAGACCGGAGGTCACGGCACATTCCCAAAGGAATGGCTTTATTTGAGAGTCTGGGAAAGTTCAAGCCCGAAGTCACTTTGGAAAACAATCAGACACTGGTTTGAAGTGCGGAAGAGCAGGCTTGGTGCTCAGTGCTGTAAGAGGTTGAGCCAGATGCCATCTGGTTCACCAAAGGCGCTAGGGGAAGAGGCAACTGAGGTAATCCTTCCAGAGAGCGGAAGAAGTCCCAAAGACTTGCCAATAAAGCTATCTTTGTGAAGAACCTGAATTTCATTGGCTCAGACTGCAGAGCAGGGATCTGAACCCATGGAATCAGCAGCCGCATGGTAGAGAATCAGACCTTGACAGAGCAGACAGTTGGACAGAGACAGGAAAATGAACAAAGCCGGTTCTGACGAAATCCCCACCATTCCAGTTTGACTATACTGTTTACAATAGGTTTTTTTGTTTTAAATTTTAAAAGTATTTATTTAGTCCTTATGTGCATGGGTGAATGGTCTGTATACCATATTTGTACAACACTAGTGAAGGTAAAGAGAAGGTGTCAAGCCCGGCAGCAGTGTGATCCTTCAGCCCCAGCATGCTGGAGGCAGAAGCAAGCAGATCTCTGTGAGTTTGAGGCCAGCCTGCCCTATAGAGTGAGTTCCAGGATAACCAGGGCTACACAAAGAAACCCTGTCTTGAAACAGCCACACACACACCCAAATGAATATACTCTTTGACTATTTGGGATAGAAAAAATACAACAATTATAGCAAGCAATCTAATTTAAGAATAAGCAAAGAATTTAAATACACATTTTTCCAAAAGAAGATAGGCAAAGAAATGTTGGGCAGAAGTTATATCCTAAACTAGCTATTTTAAAAAGTAAACTGAAGCTGGGCGGTGGTGGCGCACGCCTTTAATCCCAGCACTTGGGAGGCAGAGGCAGGAGGATTTCTGAGTTCAAGACCAGCCTGGTCTACAGAGTGAGTTCCAGGACAGCCAGGGCTTCACAGAGAAATCCTGTCTCAAAAAACAAGCAAACAAACAAACAAAAAGTAAACTGAAATTAATTTTAATTAACATACTTATTAATTTTTTTTGTATGTGGAGGCCAGAGGTTCACATCTGGATGTCTTCCCAAGTTGTTTCTCCACCTTCTGAAAGTAATTCTATTTAATGCATTTTTTTTGCATTTTATTTAGTTAAAGGAATTAATTTAGTTAAGGAAACATTTTATTTAATGCAATATATGCACAACATTACTAGTTCAACATATAATTAACATGGTAAAACTATTGATGAGATTGTCTATTTTTTATATAATTTATTTATTTTTATTGTATGTACATTGGTGGTTTGCCTGCAGGTGTAAGTGCGCCGGATCCCCTGGAACAGAAGTTATAGACAGTGGTGAGCTGCCATGTCGGTGCTGAGAATTGAACCTTGGTCCTCTGGAAGAGTAGACAGTGCTCTTAACTGCTGAGCCATCTCTGCAGCCTGTCTACTTTATTTTTTTAGCATGTTTTACTTATTCTGCACATAACAACATTTCAAGTTCTCAATACCCAGTTTTGCTGTCAAGATGACTTGGGACAAAGGCACCTTCCAGTAAGGCTGAGAGCCTGAGTTTTGATCCTCAGGACCCACATGTTGGAAGGACAGAATTGACTCCCAAACGTTGTCCTCTCTCTCTCTCTCTCTCTCTCTCTCTCTCTCACTCACACACATACACACACACACTCACACACACACACACACCCACGAAAAGTCAATGCCCATATTGGTTAGAAACACCAATACCCACAGTACTTTCCTCAAGGATGTTATTCCGCTTTGATAACCTGATCCCCCTTCAGCAATAAGGTCCCTGTCTTAGTCAGGGTTTCTATTCCTGCACAAACATCATGACCAAGAAGCAAGTTGGTGAAAGGGTTTATTCAGTTTACACTTCCACACTGCTGTTCATCACCAAAGGAAGTCAGGACTGGAACTCAAGCAGGTCAGGAAGCAGGAGCTGATGCAGAGGCCATGGAGGGATGTTACTCACTGGTTTGCTTCCCCTGGCTTGCTCAGCCTGCTCTCTTATAGAACCCAAGACTACCAGCCCAGGGATGGCACCACCCACAAGGGGCCCTCCCCCCTTGATCACTAATTGAGAAAATGCCCCACAACTGGATCTCATGGAGGCATTTCCTCAACTGAAGCTCTTTCTCTGTGATAACTCCAGCCTGTGTCAAGTTGACACACAAAACCAGCCAGTACAGTCCCTAAAGGTAGAGACTGCATAGAAACTTTGTCACTCGTGTATTCCAAACATTTAGCCCAGGCAATCAGACTGTCAGCCTATTGAGCGTTTTGGTATGTTGATCTTTGTTATTACTTTGAGGCATTTGCCTTGTGACTTCCATCTGCCCAGAATGCTCATAAAAAATCTCTTGAGTGTCTTTCCCAGAAGAGAGTGTCACTGGAATCCTCTGTAGTATTAATTATTGCTATCCTTGGCCAGTATTTGAGGGGCCAGAGAGATGACTTATCAGTTAAGAGTCCATACTGTAAACATAAAGGTTCCAAACGACGTCTTTATTTTTTTCTGAATGGAGGGTTCAATAACGAGGACTTGCTGCATTTGCCAATTCCCATGGTTTGAATTTTCTCGTTGCTGTGGGTGTCAAGCTACCCGCATGATATCTGCTCTGGAATGAAGGGGAGATGTGTCCAGTTGGAAGAGAGTTCTAGCCTGGGCCGGCACCATCGCAGAGGATTTGCCAACGCAGCTGGTATTTGACAGGTAGCCTAGGTAACTTTCAATATGTTTCAACAACACTGCCTTAATTAATCATGATAAATGTTCGAAGGGGGTATCACCATTTACACCGAGGGCCCATGGGCTAACTAAAGTTACTTGCTAATACGTGGAATTATACGTTGGCTAAATTAATGGCCGACCCTTCGTTTTTCCCCTTTTCAACTCCCTCCTTATGTACTGGGTTATCCGTATGTGGTGTTAGCAAGAGTCTCATTTTTCACCTGGAGTGGGATTCTGTGCTGTCTCCCTCATCAAGCTGCTCAGAGATGTATTCACACACCTGCTTGGCTGCTCACCCATGATTCCTAGCACTTTACGTCTTGCTCCTGAGAACTGTGTACATTTGTCTGACTACAGAGACCAGAAGCCTCATGGGTACGAGGATGGGAAACTGTCCGTGGGAATTCAAATGTTTGCACAGTTGCTGTGGCTCTGGGGCGCTCCTCTGCCTGCTGGGCTCTTGGCGCACAGGATGTGAGAACAGACAATAACCACTGTGCCTAGGGCTGGGGAAGGACATTTCCTTCCCTGGGGTCTCTGCTGTAGCCAAGGGTGAGTCCGCTGGCAAGATGCTTCCAGAGAAAAAGAAATAACGCAGAATCAGTGGGTAGGGAAGCAAGGGCAATTTTTTGGAGCCGAGTTCAGTCTTTAAAACTCACAGCTACCCGGCTTTCCTGCATGATATAAAGTCGTCTTTAGCTGTTCTCTGTCATCTGTGCGCATAGTCCCAGTCATTGCTTGTCCCTTCTCTCCTCTGTAGAGACAAAAACATTGGCTTCTGCCAATTATCCAGGGGTACAATGAAGTCTGTGATTTACATACATGTCCCTCCTTCTCCCTAAGGTTCTATCATTATCCCTATTTTAATCTCGAAAACAGGACTAAAGTCTTTAAGTAATTCGACCCTCAACTCCTATGTAGCAGCACAGAGATGTGAACCTGAATCAGCCTCCATGCCACGCACAGGCGTCTCTGCTACACTCTCCCAGGACGGGGCAGCGAGTTCCACTCACTCAGTAGTCTCTCTTGGGCTTCCTCTGCCTCCCATTCCCACTGTTCCTTGTTTGCCTAGTCTGCTGATGCAATCTCAGCGTGCACACTGGGCAAGTGGCACCTGCCTCATGGGAAGCCAGGTCATTAAGACACTCTCCACCTGCTGTTCCCTTTGGTTAGACAAACAGCAGCTAATGAGGCTTGCTGACATCAGTTACAGTCTGCTGGGAAGGTGTGCCGCTCACTCCCCCATTTCACAGATCATCTGGGCAAGCAGAGGACTGAGGAGCAGAACTATTCAAAACAAACAGGAAGAAAAACCCAACACTCCGCCTGTTCCACTGAACCTTAAATGCCTGCTCAACTCTGAGATAACGCTAGCGTTCTACTACTTGATGGGGAAAGGGCTATTTCAGGATTTTTCTAGAAGGGCCAATTATCTGAAGGGTTAGGTGTGTTTTCTCCTGTGCTGTACTTCTCAAGACCTTTTTGGTGTTCTCTGACATAGTAAATAATGTATACTTTATTTTTTTTTACTTTATGTTTATTTAGTGTGTGTGTACACACACATGCATATCTGCATACATGTGTGGAGGTCAGAAAGACAACTCGTGGAAGACAGTTTTCCCCTTCCACAGTGTAGATTCCAGGGATTAAACTCAGGTCATCAGACTTGGCAGCAAATACCTTAAACTGCTGTGTCATCTCGCCGGCCTGACAATAATGAATTCTTCACCCAGAAGGGAATATATATATATATGTATATATATATATATATATATATATATATATATATATACATATATATATATACAAAGAAATACAGTAGCACTGCACTTTAAAAGCACATGAAGATTTCCCTTCCAATTAGAACACACACATACACACACACACCACCCAGGGGACACACACACCACCCAGGGATCTGCAGAGTTGAATGCTTGACTGCACAGTGTCATGTGGAAAATGGACCAATGATCTAGCCTGTGGGGTAGGAATGATGTCAAGTCAGCATGGGCTGTTCTCTGGTGTCTGTGTCATGGGAAGCCCCCCAGCTTCATGGCTAAGGAGGTCAGAGACACGTTTCTACTTGTCTGTAGTGAGGCTGAATCAGTTGAAGTTCATCCTCCTTAATAATATGGCATGCGGGCTAGAGGGATGACTCAGTGGTTAAGAGCACTGCTCTTCCAGAGAATCTCTGTTCCAATACCCAACCGGTGACTCACAGCCATCTGTGGCTCCAGTTCCCGGAGATCTGATGCCCTCTACTGGCCTCCTCGGGCACCTGCATGCAAGTGATGCACAGACAGAGGTAGGCAAACACCCATACACATTTACAAATATAACCGTGAGGTAATGCATGTGCCATGTATTGACTGAGTCAACAGATTTTTATTGAGCCTCTACACATGCCCTATGCTAAGTCAAGGACTGAGCAGACAGACAAATGGACAGTTCTTCCATTTGTGAATGAACACTCTGGTCCAAAATGCAAAGAAATAGGTTATTCAAGTACAAGACTATTAATTTTGCTACAAATAACCATACCCAAGGTACCTGGTGGGTGAATGTCATCATTTAGAGACAGAAAAACAAGACATCTGGGGAAAAAAATCTAGACTCACAAATCTAGAAAACGTGACTCAGATTTCAGATACCTGCATGTAGTGCTGTGTCCAAACGTGGGTACATCCAGTTCCACTTACAACCCCTTAATGGATAGACTAGAGGTAAACAGGACCATGGAGATAAACAGTCAGATGACAGAAGGGTCTGTTCATAGCAGCAGATCACAGCCAACGAGTAGGTAGGTGGAGATGTGGTGCTCGCCGTGTAGCTGCTACAGATCAAAACCATGTTTTCTTTTTTTTTTTTTTTTTTGTTTTTTGGTTTTTTTTTTTTTGTCCCTCTGGTGAGGAAAGTAGAGTGGCACCCAGCTGTCCTCCTCCAGGCACCCTGAATGAGACAAGCAAACACAACGAGAATAAATGACCACACCTCTGCCTGAACCTGCTTCCTCTGCTTTCAATTGCATCTTTGTAGTGGGTGGCGGAGGCTGGCTCAACATAGACCGACAGCGGAGGCTGGCTCAACATAGCCCAATTGACTGAAGCTTTAGAGCATGGAGCAAGTGAAGTTGGCAAAGAAAGGCTCAGACCATCTGGCCTGGATGTCTGTCCTTCATGCTCTTTCCTCCCTGTGCTATGACAGCACCAGACCCAGTCTAGAACATTCTAGACCTGACAAAAGCAAGAGGGACCAGAGCACACATGAGGATTGGCACCTGCATCACTTCCCAGAGGCCCCTATCTCGCATCTTTGGGGCCCCAGCTTATTCACTAAGCGCTTTTCTAAGTCTCGGAGACAGCAAGCTGAGCAAGAGAAACAAGCTCTTGGGGACTGGAGCGATGGCTCATCTGTTAAGAGCACTGCTGCTCTTCCAGGGGACCCAAGTTTGGTTCCCAGCATTCATACTGCATCGCCCACAACTGCCTATAATCCAGTTCCAAAGAATTCAATTTCAATAACCTCTCTTGGCCTCCATGGGCACCTGCATGTATGCGGTGTGCAAACAGGTAAGCAGGCTCTCTCTCTCTCTCTCTCTCTCTCTCTCTCTCTCTCTCTCTCTCTCTCTCTCTCTCACACACACACACACACACACACACACACACACACACAGAGGGGGGCAAGGGAAGGAAGGAGGGAGGGAGAGGGAGAGGTTGCTTTGATGTTCAACTTGAGAAATCGCAAACACAGGGAACCACGTGTCATGAATTGAATCAATTACAGAAGCATTGTCAGGGCATTCATTGGACTTTTGAGAAAGATTTTATTTGGGGTTTTATTCACATATATGTGCCTCAGTCTGTGCCTGACTTGTGTGTTGCTCATGAGAGAGCCAGAAGGGGGTGTGGGATCCCTGGAGCGTCAGTTACAGAAAGTTGTGTTGTCAGCCCCTGACACAGGTGCTAGGGACCAAACTCAGAGCCTCTGCCAGAACAGCACACACTATTGTCCTTTTAGCCATTTCCATGGCTGTAATGAAGTATTTGTCTTAAGTTGGCACTACTGAATTTCTCCAACAGAGCCTCTTAAAAGCACATATCTTAATAAAGAAAAAAATACTGTTCAAAAGTTTATATTTTTGTCTATATTTTTAAAAAACAGCATAGACTATTCATCTCAATGAAAATGAAAAGCCCAATGTACCTCTACTTCAAAAGTGGATATATAACGCTGGAGAGATAACTCAAAGAAGGCTCAGAGCATTGGCGGCTCCTCTAGAGCATTTGGGTCAGATTTCCAGCACCAGCAAGGTGGCTCACAACCTTCTGTAGCTTCAACTCCAGGGGATCTGACGCCCTCTTCTGGCTTCTGTGGGCACTGCATGCAAGTATTTGCAAAGGCATACATTCAGGCAAAACACTCATGCATAAAATAAAGATATCGAGTTCCAGGACAGCCAGGGCTACACAGAGAAACCCTGTCTCGAAAAACCAAAAAAAAAAAAAGAAACTATATATATAAAATAAAGATATCTCAAAAATAAGTGGATATATAAAGATTAAGAACAACATAAATGGGGCTGGTAAGATGGCTCAGTGGTTAAGAGCACCGACTGCTCTTCCGAAGGTCCTGAGCTCAAATCCCAGCAACCACATGGTGGCCCACAACCATCTGTAATAAGATCTGACACCCACTTCTGGAGTGTCTGAAGACATCTACAGTATACTTACATATAATAAATAAATAAATCTTTAAAAAATATAAAACTATTTAAAAAAGAACAACATAAATTAACATATGCAGGGGGCTTTCTGATATCTATTCTTACCGTTGCATATACCATGCTGCTAAATAAGACATTTTTCATATTGGACAAAATGTTGGCTTTTCAGGTTTTCCTATTTTAAGCATTTAATGTGTTTTGATGTAGGTCACCTTGCTGTTATCCAGTGTGTTCACTCTGTGCTGGTATGTATTAGGAATACAACCAGGCTGGAGAGATGGCTCAGTGGTTAAGAGCACCTATTACTCTTCCAAAGGTCATAAGTTCAAATCCCAGCAACCACATGGTAGCTCATAACCATCCTTAATAAGATCTGATGCCCTCTTCTGGTGTGTCTGAAGACAGCTATAGTGTATTTACATATAATAAATCTTTTAAAAATAATCTTTTATTAAAATTAAAAAATAATAAAATAAATCTTTTAAAAAATTAAAAAAAAAGGAATCCAACCACCTAAAATAATAGCAATTTGTTATATGTTAACCAGAGGTATTTTTCCTTTTTTAAAGTTACATTCATTAACGTCTGTGTGCATGTTCATGACAGCGCTCAGGTGGAGGTCAGAGGGCAATGTTCAGGAGTTGGTTCTCTCCTTCCCACAGGTGGATCCCAAGGAATGAACTCAGGTCTGGGCAGCAAGCACCCTTATTCTCTGAGCCATCTTGCTGACCCAGAGGTTTATGTTTAAATACATCATCACATCTTGATCTCCCTATAAAAGTTCCTACCACGTGACTGTACAGGCTGCTGATCAGGAGGCTTGGTGGAACTGGAGAATTTGTTGGCCATGGAAGGGTAACTATGCTGAGGTTCATTTGTTCTTTGACCCATCAAGCCTCAAGAACTTCGCCCTGGGGGTCCCCTCTGTGAGACTCTCACATCTGCTGCACACACTCGTAACCACCTTCTGCTTTTTACTGCACACTCCTACACACACTAACGCTGGACACTGCATTCCTTTGCTCTTCCCTGTATCTTATTTTTGCATATCCTCCACTCACTTTTAGTGTACTAAGATAGTCATTGTCTCCAGTGTCCATTGCTTTTCTCCACCAACCTCTCTTTAACTCGGGCTCTACGAGGGCGGATATGGAGAGCCATTGAACTTACTGACATTGTCCAGCCCTCAGAACTAACCTTGGGCTGGGGGTGGAGGTGGGGGGGGGTGGCGGTGGCGGCAGCAGCGGCGGCAGCGGCGGCGGAGCCACACGCCTTTAATCCCAGCACTTGCAAGGCAGAGGCAGCTGGATTTCTAAGTTTGAGGCCAGCCTGGTCTACAGAGTGAGTTCCAGGACAGCTAGGGCTACACAGAGAATCCCTGTCTTGAAAAAAACAAACAACAACAACAACTACAAAAAAACAAAAACAAAAAACAAAACAAAAAAAAAAGAACTGACCTTGGAAAGGAGACATGAAAAACAAACATTTTGTTGAATATTAAAGAAACGAGGAAGGAAGAAAGGACATTTTTTGTTAGTACAGGTGAGTAAGTATTTATGGATAAACAAAGTACAGTGAGGTCAAGTACATAATATGTACTTGAAAAAAATACTAAAGTAAATCATTAAACATGAGTAAGAATGTTCTATATGTAGCGTTGGGGAAATCTTTGACAATACCGGAAGGATTCTGCTAGCTTTGCTTTGTCTGACAAACATTCAGACCTATCTTCAGATTGATCAGGAAAAAAAATGGTATTCCTTTAAAATGTGTAAGCTCCCACACAGAGAGGGGAAAGAGAAAAAATGAAAGGCTGGGCAGGGCTGGCAATTCCGGAGTAAACTACCTTGCTAACAGCCTTGAGGAGTTAGGTGGAACAGTGTCCCACGCTTCCTGGTTCCCTGCAAAATGAGGTAGGGCAGCGGGTCAAGAATGGCAGAACATATCTACCTTTAAAAGGAAATAGCAATATATATGGAGAGAGAGAGAGAGAGAGAGAGAGAGAGAGAGAGAGAGAGAGAGAGAGAGAGAGAGAGAGAGAGAGAATTGAGAAGATGAGGGAAGGCTGGGGCTAGTGATATGGCTTAGGGGTTAAAAGCACTGACTGGCTCACAATATAACTGTCTCTAACTCCAGTTCCGGGATATCTGCCGCCCTCTTCTGGCCTCTGCAGGCACTTCATGCATGTGGTGCACACACATGACTATAGGCAAAATAGCCAAACCCACAAAAATAAAAATCCTTTTTAAAAATATCAGGTTCATAGATTCTGAAGGCAGAATGGATTTTAAAGAAGGGGCCTGTGGTCAGCACATGAAATTCAACCTCTTCAGGAATCTACAAGGCAAAGATGGGTTTCCAAGAGAGGAAGGGAAGCTAGCAGCAGGCTAGAAACTTCGCTGAAGAAGAACAAAATTAATGCACATTTTCTAGATCCAGAAACTCCGGAAAAAAGAATAAAAGTGATCATAAGATATGAGAAATAAGGTTCCAGATACTATGATCAAGGCAAGGACAAAATGCAGATAGGTGAAGTGATATGTAAAGAAATGTGTGAGGTGGCATCATGGTGGTTGTAGTAGTCCCGTTATTGTGTGCTTATATTCACTGAACAAATTATGAGTTAAAGCCATCTTCCCTGAGAACATTTATCACACCCATTAAGTTCGTGCTTATCCCTATTATCTTACCAAGATTAACTAAATGTTTTTAAATCTTTTTTTTAAAGATTGATTTATTTTATTTATATGAGTACACTGTCGCTGTCCTCAAACACACCAGAAGAGGGCATCAGATCACATTACAGATGGTTGTAAGCCACCATGTGGTTGCTGGGAATTGAACTCAGGACCTCTGGAAGAGCAGTTAGTGTTCTTATCCTTTGAGCCATCTCTCCAGCCCCTTTAAGTCATCTTTTATTGCTGCATTTGTTCCCAGATTTCATCCATTTGCATGTTACCATTTGATCGTAGTCAGTGACCAGGGTGGTTTGGGTTTTTTTTTCCAAGATGGAGACCAGGAAAGACATCTTGGGATGTGAAGAATTTGTGTAAAAGGCAAACCGAGGAATGCCTAGGGATAAACGAGCAATTAATATAAGGTAAATAAGAAAGCAAATGAGAGAGACCAAAGAATGGGTGTCCAGTATGGGTAGCTCGAGCGCATGCCTACTATAGGCTTCTGAGAAATGATGTAGCCCATACTGCCGGGCCACCTGAACTAAACCAGAAACTTCAGCCAGCATCTTCCATTCAAGGTCAGTTCCTAGCTTCGTGGAAATGGCCTACTTTCCAACCAAAATCAACTGGGGAGGAAAGGGCTTAGTTGGCTTACTCTTCCAGCTAACAGTGTATCTCTGAGGGATGCACTTGTGCGAAGTCGGAAGGCAACACAGGATGTCTTTATCAACCATCCCCCACCACTGAGGTGGACTCAGTCTTTCTCTGCCCTACTTCCTACCTGAAGCTAGTTGATTTGGCTTGACTGGCAGCCCAGCAAACTCCAGGGCCCCTCCTTTGTCTCCCCAGTGCTGAAATTACAGGCATGCGCTGTAATTATAAGACGGAGTGCTAGAGCTCAAACTCAGGGCCTCACGCTCTTACAGCCGGCTTTGTACCAACGGAGCCATCTCCTAGGTCCCCTTTTCTTCTATGATTTTATTTATTTGTATGTCGAACACACGCGACACAGTATACCTGTGGAAGTCAGAGGTCAACTTCAAAGAATCTACTCCCTCCTTCTATCCTGTGGGTCCTAGGGACTGAACTCGGGGGGTTGACAGGCTTGGTAGCAAGCTTCTTTATTCACCGAACCATTTCACCAGCTCCTCAACCTATTTTATAGAAACTTAACATAAAGATTCTTATACTACCCTTAAAAGGGTATAATATTAATGATATTGTGATATATTGTAATGATTTAAAAATATTTGTTGTGAATCTTTTATTATTTGTTTTTTGGAGACAGGATTTCTCTGTATAACCCCGATTATCCTGGAACTCGATCTGTAGACCAGGATGGCCTCAAACTCAGAGACCCACCTGCCTTTGGCTCCCGCGTGTGGAATTAAAGGTGTGCGCCCCCACCACGGTACTGTAGGTCTTAAATCAACAGAACAAGAAGAGTTAAAAGCCAAAAGTAGAAATAAAGCTGGAACTCTAGACAAGTGCTGTGCCAATGAGCTACACTGAAGCCCTAAAATGGAATGTTAATATATATAATATATTATATTATACATACACATATACATATATTCTGAAACAAAGTAGGGAAAAAAGTAAATGGAATTTAAAAATGAACGGGACGTGCAAGACATAAATTGTTGCATGGTGAATATAAAAAGACCCACTAACACATTAAATGAAGGGGCCGAGGGCTGAATGTTCCTCTGCTTCCAGAGTGTTTGCAAACTGTGCCCAAGACCTAACCCTTAACAAACTGGGTGTGGCAGGGCAGGCCTGTAATCCCAGCACTTGAAAGCAGGAGGATCAGAAGTCCAAGGTCATTAGAAACTTCCTTTCTACTGACCTGCTTTTATAGTGCCCCTTGAGGAGAAAAGATGGACTTACTCTCTGAGGACCATTCACGCTCTAGGAAATGCCCCTTGATATAATAGTAACATGTCGGTTGTTGGGATAACCATGTGCTTTCTGACTGAATTTGAGGGCCATTCCACAGGGAAAAGTTCATGTCTGGCGCTACAGACCTGGTCAAGGACCCATGAGAGCTAGGCTGCAGGCCAGTGGTTCTCAACCTTCCTAATGCTGCCACCCTTTAAGACAGTTCCTTGTGTTACGGTGACCCCCCCAACCATAAAACTATTCCATTGCTACTTCATAACTAATTTTGCTACTGTTGTGAATCATAATGTAAATATCTGATATGCAGATGGTCTTAGGCGACCCCTGTGAAAGGGTTGTTTGACCCTCCCTTCTTCTCCCCCCCCCCCACTGTGATGGGTCATGACCCACAGATTGAGAACCAGTGATCTAGGGTAAAACTACTGATGTGCCACTAAGTGAAGACACTGTCAAACTACCTTCTAAGTGTTTATGTTTTGTACACATAGATTACTACTGCTGTCTGTTTTGCCTAGAGAAGACTCCTTCTGCAGTGGATAGCAGTCAATGCAGACGCATAACTGGCCACAGTTCTGAGACTCTGTGACCACTGAGTACTCATCCCTGTGTGGGGCATGCATGTCAACTCTACTACGAGGCTCAGGGTACATCTCAGCAGAGGGAACAAAAGGCCCGTGGGAGCCAGAGGATGGGAAGGATTGCTGTGAAATGCTGTCTTCTGGGCACAGTATGGCACACAAGCTTGTCAACACCCAGTCGGAATGGGAGAGGGACTCCTGAGACTCCATTCCTAGTTGAGAAGTTGCTGGCAGTTGATAACAGTCAGGGGTGTGGTCACTGACAGACCAGCCTGATGCCATCTTAAGGGTGGAAGCCATTTTATTATAAGGTCAGAAGGAGTTCATTTCTCTCTGCTGCAAAATTCAAGTTGAGTGTGCTTTCGAGTGTTTCTGGAATCTGACATGCTCCCCACCCTCTGGGGCCTGACTCACACCTTGAATGCACCCTGATAAGATGTTCTGCCAAAGAATTTTAAAATGTTCAGCCAAGTTCCTATGCAATCAAAATTCCTCTGGAAGTCTCTCAACCCTTAAAACCCCCTTAGGCTTGCAGGTTTTTTGGGCTATACAAGCCCCACTTTCTCTGAAGTCTCATGCTATATTATAAAAATTTGATTTAGGGAGATAGCCCTGTCTGACAGAAAATAAAGCTTGCTTAATTTGACCAAATAATTTGTGTAATGATCTTTACTCTTGTTCGGTGGGATTAACAGTCATGAGTAGATGGGCCATGCTTTAGCTGATGGCTCTACATTTATGCACTTGTAGACAGTACTATCTAGACTTGGCGGGTTATTTCAAAAATAAACAGAAGAGAAAGAGGAAGAAATTATGGTAGGAAAGATGTAAGGGGACTGAGAGGAAGTGGGAGGAGGGGTTTCTGTTGAATTTGACCAAAACACATTGTAAACATGTAAAAAGTTTTCAAAAGATGAATTAAAAATACTTTGGTGGCTCATTCCTTTCATTTCAGCACTTGGGAGGCAGAGGCAAGCAGATCTCTGAGTTCGGGGCCAGCCTGGTCTACATAGTGAGTTCAAGGATAGCCAGGGCTGCATAGTGAGACCTTGTCTTGAAAAACAAACAAACAAAAACAAATAATGTTTTGATCAGAAAAAAAAAGGAGAGGGAGAGGGAGGGAGGGAAGGAGAGAAAAAAAAATCTTGCATGCCAAAAATTGTGAGATGTAGTTCTTCTCAATTTGGAAGAGTTTTGGTCTATTATTCATGAAGCCTGGGTTTGATTCTAAGTACCAGGTAAACCAGGAACAGTGACACATGTCTGTTATTCCAGCATTCTAGAAGTGAGGATAGGAGGATCAGAAGTTCAAAGTTCTCCTTGACTACATAACAAGTTTGAAGCTAACCTGGGTTACATGAGATAACATTAAAAAGAGAGAGAGAGAGAAAAAGACTGTGAGTTGGAGTGTGCTGTGTTCACAGAGCAGCTGATGCGGATGGTGGTGCAGGCTGGCAGCCCCGTCCAACATCCTGCTCTGATTGAAGAGATGGCCACAACTCCTATCCACTCTACTTGGTGAGTGTTCCTGCTCAAGAGACCTGCCTGATGCCAGCTCATACCATGTCCCTAAACCAGTGAGTGCTTGGTGAGGAAAATGAAGGTTTGTTGCCTTGCCTCCACTGGAGACAGCACCTAAGGGCCATGAAAGGCCTTTGCTGAAACTGTATTGCAGGTTAATTTTCCCTTTGATTAATATTTCTTTGTTCCATTCCCTTTCAGAGTTGCTGAGTCCCCCAAGCACTCTCCAAGGAATATCTTGCTTATTAATATCTTCCTCAGAGCTCTGCCTCAGGAAACAGCCTGAGACGGACATTTACAGGTGGGACCAGCACAAGAAGGAGGAGTGCAATGTCCCACCCCTAACCAAAAAGCTATTTGCAATTAATACCTGCCAGGAAAGGGAAATTCAGTTTTCTCAACTGAAGTGTCACTGGGTATAGCAACCACACTCCAAGGAAGCCTGAATACCCAGGAGTAGTTGACCAACACAAAACAGACTCCATATTTTGTGTTGGTATGCTTTTTAATTTTATTTTGTTTTTTCATTATTACTGATTTCCTATTTTTATTTATTTACTTACTTATTTAATGTCTTTGTTCTGATTTTTTTGCTACTTGTTTTTGTTGCTTTCCTGGCATTTTTTGGTTGAAAGAGAGAGAGAGAGAGAGAGAGAGAGAGAGAGAGAGAGAGAGAGAGAGAGAGAGAGAGAGAACATGAAGTTGGTGGGTATGGGGGTAGGGAAGATCTGGGAGGAGTTGGGGGGAAGGGAAAGAATATGATCAAAACATGATATATAAAAATGTTAATTTTTTTTTCAAAAATAAAGGAAAGTGAGAGACAGAGAGATGACTCAGTAGTTGTGCAAGCCTGAAGGTCTGAGTTTAGATCACACACACACATAAAAGCAATATGTGGTCTCATACATGCCTGTACCCCAGCATTGAGGGGAGTGGAAACAGGAGGATTACTAGGATTGGTTGTTACCCTAGATATATATGTGTATGTATGTATATATACATATGTGTGTGTACATATATATTATATATATGTCTAGGGTATAT
Source organism: Tokudaia tokunoshimensis (assembly GCA_036184795.1). Lineage (NCBI taxonomy): Eukaryota > Metazoa > Chordata > Mammalia > Rodentia > Muridae > Tokudaia > Tokudaia tokunoshimensis. Next base: position 32,658,455 of record BTHU01000016.1, on the reverse strand, counting down.
AAACATATATACATATATATAATAGCAACCAATCACATTCTATATAATGTGCATATATGTGTGTGTGTGTGTGTGTGTGTGTGTTTGTGTATAAGCTCTGGGTTCACCAAGATGTCCTGCCTCAGAGGCACAAGGCAGAGTGATGGGGAAAGACACCTGACACCCTCCCCTGGCTGCTTTCCACCTACTTACCCACTCACACATGCACACACACACACACACACACACACACACACAGTTTATAAAAAGAAACAGTGAGTTGCCAAAGAACACCTCAGAAGAGAGGGTGGAGAGAATTCAAAGCCAGAAGATGGTAGGCACGCTGTGAAATGCTCTTTGCTGGATGTCATATGCCCACTGCACTCAACGAAATTGTAGCATCTGTGGTTAACTAGCCAAGGTCAAGCCACCCAACCCTTTATCATGGCTGGGGGAGGGGCGCTGGAAGCCCCGTCCTCCCTAAAGGCCTACTAGCAGTTAATGGTTGCTGGGATAAGAGAGGTGATTTTCATAAGTTCCTCATACTTATAGCAGCAACTCTAATGGAACAAACGAACAAAATTTATTCAAGACAAAGTTTCTCTGTATAGCCCTGGCTCTCCTGGAACACACTCTGTTTACCAAGCTGGCCTTGAACTCAGAGATCCACCTGCCTTTGCCTCCAAAATGCTGGGATTACAGGTGTGCATCACCACCGCTAATAAAATTTAGTTGGTCAAACACACAAAGACACAGAAGACGTGAGAGGAGGCGGGGCTTGATGGAAAGAGAAAGGGGCTCAGTGGGAGTGGGGGTGTAACAGAGGCTGAAAAGGACCAAAATACTCATGTATGCTCATGTAGAAAACTGTCAAAAGATAATAAAGACTCACTTTTTTAAAAAGTAAAGAAACAAGAAAAAAGGGACAAAATTGAGCTGTGAGCAAAACAGGAAGAGAACAAAGATGTCTGCCATCGGGAGGATGGCGCACCTTTATTGTCATAATTTTAGGTTGCTGAGGTAATGTCCGGAAAGCTACTCCTCCTGCTACATTGCTAATAGTGAAGGTCCCCTTGATATTAGGAAAACAGTTAGCATTTAGTCTCAGCTCCTGGAGAAACAGGAATCTATGGTTGTGATTTACTGGAGCTGGGAAATTTGACAGAAATAAAAAAAAAATAAAAAAAAAAAAGAACCCGTGTACGAAAGTAGCTAGCCTGACCCAGTATTATTAATCTACACAGCTTAAAGGTAGAAGAAAAACGTCTCTTTTCATCATTCATTCTGATGAAACCCTTAACCTATGTCGTCTTACCCTGTTACACCTTTCCCGGAGATTACAAAAACACCTAAGCCTGTCCCCACTGGCTTCAGTCCCAGGGCTCATCTCTGTCCACCATTCAGCATTGCGGAGCAGGTTTTTAAATTGTTCTTTTTGCTTTTGCTTTTGTCTCTAGCCCACCCCTGGGTACGGACCAGACCTCGATATTTTTTAAACCTCTCATTTAAAGATTTTCATTGACACCTTTGATGTTACCCAGCATGTTACACACGCGGTGCCCATAACTTCCTAATAAGACAACACAAAGATTATGCATTTATCTATTAGAAATAAGATGTACATCACAGTCTTCAAAACTACTATAATTCTTTAAAGCGTGCATGAAATAGACTTCAGACAGATTTTCGGGCATTTTTTGAAGATTGATTTATTTTCTGTCTGTGTGTTTTGCCAGCTTGTATGACTGTTCACTGTATGTGTACAGTGCCCTGGGAGGCTAGAAGAAAGCCTTGGATCTCCTGGAACTGGAGTTCAGAAGATTGTAACACCTTGTGGGCGGTGGGAAATGAACCTAGGTCCTCTGGAAGAACACCCAGTGCTCCTAACCATTGAGCCAGCTCTCCAGCCTCGGCAGACTATTTTTGACAGTCACTTAACCCCTTTAAACTGATATGACTGTCCTAGATTGTTTGCTGGGTAGGAATTTTACACACATTGCTTATGCTAGCATTAACTGCAGAACTGAGGAGTACTGTCCTTCTCTGAGCTTTGCGATGAGAACCACCAATAATGTGGTAAAACTTACAACCTGGGGCTGGAGAGATGGCTCAGCAGTTAAGAGCACTGACTGCTCTTCCACAGGTTCTGAGTTCAATTCCCAGCAACCACATGGTGGCTTACAATCATCTGTAATGGGATCTGACGCCCTCTTCTGGTGTGTCTGAAGACAGCTACAGTGTACTCATATACATAAAATAAATAAATAAATCTTAAAAAAAAGGCAGCCGGGCGGTGGTGGTGCACACCTTTAATGCCAGCACTTGGGAGGCAGAAGCAGGTGGATTTTGAGTTCGAGGCCAGCCTGATCTACAGAGTGAGTTCCAGGACAGCCAGGGCTACACAGAGAAACCCTATCCCAAAAAAACAAAACAAAACAAAACAAAAAACAAAACCTTATGAACCACAGATGTCAGCCCACGAACTTCCCTGTGCTTGTGGACTAATTTACTGGGTGTCAAGTTTTCTTCTGATAGTTTATAGGATGAATCAATGAATATAACATCAAAGAATTTGTTTACAGAATCCTCACCAACACAGTAAGAATTCCGGAGTAGCATCCACCTCTTTCCTTACTAACAGCATGCAGGCCTTAGCAAACTTTAGATGATTAGCACCAAAAATAACCAGGCTTTCCATAAACTGAAGCCACCGTGAACATGAATTCTAACCACGACATAACCTTTCTTGGCCTTGCATGTAGCCAGGCGAGGCAGGGAGCCCTGTGGAGCACAGACCATACTATACAGCACCTCCAACGCTGTGTCTTCCATGGCCCCAGTATGCACGTGTGTCTACCCGTCTCCTGTCACCTGAAGGTTGCTGCCAGATGGAAAGGAATCAGAGCTTGGTTTGTGAACTTGGCTAGCAGATTTCCTGAGACACACTGCTTCTTCTCCCACGCCACCCTCTTGGCCTTTTCTTCGTATTGTTTATGTGCCAGATATTAAAAGGCTAACCATAACACTGTCTCCCCATAGAACAGCAGGAAGTACAATAGCTTATCTTCCTTCTTGGTAAATTCCATGGCCGAATGCCAACTTGAAAGGCTTCTCTTGATCTAGATTCCCACATTCTCTCAACCGTTTATTTTTCTTGGCTTGAGGAGATAGGTCCGTGTATAAAGCCCCTTTCCCACAAATATGAGAACTCCTATTTGGATCCCCCAAACCCATGTTAATGCCAGATGGGCACGTCTGCCACTTGTAATTACAACCTGGGAAACTAGTGGAAATAGGGGATCCCCAGAACAAGCTGGCTATCTAGATGACCCATATCCCCAAGCTCTGGGTGCAGCTAAGAGAACCTACCTCAGTGAATAAACTGGGAGGTTACTAAGGAAAAATCTCTATGTTAACCTCAGGATTCTACACTCACATACACTCATGTGAGCACACACACATGTGCCTACACAAATTCAAACATGTGTACAACACCACACACACACACACACACTCACTCAAACTTTTATTTGTTCTAAACTAGTCATGATGCTGTATGTCTGTGATCCCATAACTCAGGATGTGCAGGCAGGAAGACCAAGAGTTCAGGGTTATCCTTGGGTTGGAGGCCAGGTTAGGTTATGAAACCCTGTCTCCAAAAGAAAGGGTTCATTGGTGGTAGCTCAAAGGTTAGTTACAATGTGGAATCTGAAGTGATAGCCATGCCATGGACTTTCTATACCTTATCCCATTTAAACCTACTGGTCTATCATTCACCCTGGAAATACTGCCTTGCTCCTTTGACAGGATTGGTCCTAGTAGACGCACTTACTACTGTATAGAACTTATTCCTCATCACCAAAGAGACTGGGGCTTCCCAGCCTTGAGATGCTCAAATAGACATCTCCAAAGAATCTATCGCAAACATTTTTCAGGCCTTTTCTGAGTTCTCACAGCCTGGGTGCAAGAATATAAACTCTAAGCGCTTGAAAGCCAGTTGGAATGTATTTCCTCCATCTAAATATGTTCGTTCCCTGATCTAGCAATTCCAGTTTTAAGCATATGTGCTAAAAGAATTTTTTTGCATGTGTACATAAGGAGAAAAATTCAAAGATGCTCATTCCAGCCCTGTTTAAAATAGCAATAAAGTAATTGCAAATAGCAGGAGGAGGACGCATAATACATATGGCATTATTTGTATGATGAGGTGCTAGGGTCATTAAAAGAAATAAAAGCAACTTTGACTGAGTGATATTTTGAAACAGAGGCTCCTCTGTAGCCTCGGCTAGCTTAGAACTTACTGTGTACTAGGTTGGTCTTTGAACTTTCATGATCCTCCTGCCTCTGCTTTCCCTATGCTGGGAGATCTGTTTATTTACAGGTCCAAATCAAAGGATGAACATGATAAGAGTCGATGCAATACCACTGGGTCTAGTTTACAGGTGAGAATGTACCAAATATAGAATATAGGCTGCACTGGGGCTGGAGAGATGGCTCAGCAGTTAAGAGCACTGACTGCTCTTCTAGAGGTCCTGAGTTCAATTCCCAGCAACCACATGGTGGCTCACAACCATCTGTAATGGGATCTGATGCCTTCTTCTGGTGTGTCTGAAGAGAACTACAGTGTATTTATATACATAAAATAAACAAATGTTTTTTAATAAAAGAATATAGGCGGCACACACATACACACACACAAAAGTGTAATGGCCACTGCCTCTGAGGAAGAAAATAATAGAACATGGAGATTTTCTGCTTCATCCGTCATGTTTCGTTTTGTGCTTTAAAGGAAAGGCCAACGATATACAATAAAATCCTGTTCATTGAAATCACATGAGGTCGCTACATTTCCCCAGTATTTTTGGTACTTCTGACCTTTCTCTTGATTTCCTTACAAAAAAGATAAAAATAATTAGCACAGATATTTTCTCAAATTTATATCCCAACTTCTGTGTGTTTTAGAACATCATTTTTTAAAAATAAATGAATTGTTTATTTATCACCTTCTGGCCTGGAGCTTGATACACAAACCAGATTGGCATCAAACTCACAGAGATACCTCTGCCCCTGTCTCTTCTATCCACATGCTGGGAATAAATGTGTGTATTACCATATCCAGCTAAAAAGACTTATTTTTAATTGTGTGTGTACACACACGCATACCCGCCCACATATATGGGTGTGTACTTGAGTGCATTGCCCTGGGAAGCCAGAAGAGGGCGTCAGATCCCCTGGAGTTGACGTATTCGTGAGCCATCCACCATGGGTTCTGAGAGCTAAATCCTGTCCTCCAGAAGAGCAGCGCACACTCTTTACTGCTGAGCCATTTCTCCGGAGCTTTTAACAAAATTCCAAATGTTCAATTTTACCAACAAAGACTTGGAAGCCCCGGGCAGTGATGGCGCACGCCTTTAATCCCAGCACTTGGGAGGCAGAGGCAGGCGGATTTCTGAGTTCGAGGCCAGCCTGGTCTACAGAGTGAGTTCCAGGACAGCCAGGGCTATACAGAGAAGCCAGGGCTAGCTCAGAGAAGCAGAAAAATCACGCAGCTGACTTTCCTTCTCAGCCAACTTCTCAAAAGGAAAAGTGAGCTCTGCCTCTTCGAGTCATCTCAAATAACCTTAAACTGAATCTCCCGCTCTTCGACTTCCTGTGAGTCTCCTTGGCCATTCTCCTGACTTCCTCTTACTATTTTCACTCCCTGTCAACTGCTCGCTTGCTCTGCCTCTTAGCCTACAGTTGACTTTATTTAATCCTGTTTTCAATAAACAGAAAGCTTTCGGAATGAAGGCGTGTGCTACGGCTGAGCCACACCACAACTAGAAACATTTTTTTTCCCCAGTAAATAATACAGTCTCTGTGCTCACAGTTTGATCAAATGACTTGCAACATCCCAAGCCCCCTAGGAACATCCTAAAGAGCAAAACTACCAACAAAAAAGGAGGGGTAGGAAGTATGCAGCACTAAATAGATCTGGAAGGGGGTATCTGTTTCTAGCATACAAGCTAGAACGAGAAGGAAAGCACTCTTTGTTCATCCTTAGCTGGGTGGCACAAGTGTCACCAGTGATAAAGTCATAGCTAAAGAGAACCTACCTACTTTTAAGAGTCAATCACTCAAAAACTAGCCTTTCAAGTGACAGATACCAACTGGCTGCTTTGCTCCCTGACTTGATTAGCTTGAAGTGTTTAATTGATTAGTCACCCAAAGTTCATTGGCAGATGCACTTTGTACACCTCCCTGCTAGAACACACCAAGTCCCATGGGTCTCTCTTTTAGCATAAAATTCTTACAGGTTCTTTTGTCTTCTGTGATTTCCCCCTGTTTACAGAACGCCAGAATACAGAAGTTTACATTTTTACCATTTTGTTTTTGCAAGTTTTTTTTTTCTGTGACCAATCCTTGAGTTTCAAGTTTGAGACCACATATACAGACTTTTAAATGGTTTAATCCATCCCCGTGTAAAGGAGAATAAAATGTATGAGAAATATTTTTAAATGGAACATTAAAGGAACTTGTAAACTTAAATCAAACCTACCATTTTAGAAGCAGGAAGAGCTAGTGTAATATTTCTAGATATCTAGCCTTGTAGTAGCTATTCCTGGTTGTCAACTTGACTATATCTGGAATGAACTACAATCCAGAATTGGAAGGCTCTCCTGTGATCCTAATCTAGAGGCTGAGAGATACAAGTTTCTGACCTGGATCTTGGCATGGAAATCTTGAGGCATAGTGGCTATGAATTCCATAAGATTAAGACAAGGAGATCTCTGAGTTCAAGGTCATCTTGGATTAAAGGCGTGGTAGCACACGCCTTTAATCTGGGCCACACCCTCTGCTGAAGACCTACATAAGGACATTGGAAGAAGGAAGATTTTCTCTCTCTCTCTCTCTCCACCTGCTTGCCTTGTGGGACTGAGCAACTGCTAGATCCTTGGACTTCTATCCACAGCTACTGCTGACCATTGTTGGAGAGTTGAACTAAAGACTCTAAGTCATCAACAAATTCCCTTGCTATATAGAGACTACCCATAAGTTCTGTGACTCTAGAGAACCTTGACTAACATAGGCCTCAAAGACAGATCACCCCAACCATTACTGTGAGTCATTTGAACTAAGAGACCTGGTAATGGTGTTAGAGAAATGGTTCAGTGGTTAATAGCACTGACTGTTCTTACAGAAGACCTGAGTTTGGTTCCAAGCGCCCACACGGTGACTCACAACTGTCTGCAACTCCAGTTTTATGGACATGGTGTCTATAAACTCATTAAAACACACACAAACAGACATAGACTTAAGTAAATGATTTTTTTGTGAAATTATTTTAAAAGACAGATCTGAACACAAGCTCCTGCCCCAACTCCCACTGGCCTGGGTGGGGTAACTGGGAAAAAGACTCTCAAGTACTCACCCTGGGTGATGGCAAATGTGTGAGGGAAGGATGTGAAAGACTGAGTGCGCAGTGGAGAGAGGGTAGAGCTGGTAAGGTTAAGGGGTTTGTACACTGTGCAGATTCACAACATGAGGAACAAGGGGATATGAGGAGCATGCACAGCCACCTGAGACCATGGTGGTGTCCTGGCCCTGGGCTGCCACCAAGGGCCATGTCTGCATCCTAGTCCTGCTGCAGCTGGGGTTCTGTGGTGATGTCTATGGCCCAAGTTACCATCAAAGACCATGTGGATGTCCATGGTCCAGGATGCCACTGGAGACCATGTGGATGCCTGAGGATTGTGCTGCCTCAAGGGAACATTCTGATCAGAGTAGGCTATGCTGCCACCTGAGGCCAGGGTGACATCCAGGACGATGCTGTTGCCATGGGGGCTGGGGTTAGGAGCATGTCCAGATCCGTGGTCCTATTGTACCTGGGGTCTGTGTTGATTTCCCAGGCCTGTGTTACCACCCAAGGCCATGCAGACGTCCTTGGTCTTGACTACCACATGAGGTACTGTGCTAAACTGGCTCAGCCCCTCTTCTTCAATGGGAAAGATGGCCCCAGCCTTTTCCTGGGCAGTCCAGTAGCACTGACCCTGGTGGCAGGGGAGCTGCCCCAAGAGCATGAGCTCGGAAGAGCTGGCCCCACCATTCATCTGCCAGAGGTGTGGTAGGCAAGGGAGAGATACCCTCCTTCCCTCATCCCTTACCACCAGCGTCAGGCGGGAGGGCTGAACCGGAGATCCTGAGAGCAAGAGAGTTGGCCCTGCCCCTCCAAGGCTGTAGCACTCTGGGAAACTGGCCCTGCACCTCACCTGGACATCAGAGTGGAGCTGGCCCTGGCGACATAAATGAGCTGGCCCCAAGGGCATGAGAGCAGGAGGGCTGCTGCATTGGGCATTGTGTGAGCTGTCCAGGGAAGTGCTAGAGAGCGCCCCCTGGTGGTGGGGGGTGCAGGAGAACTGGCAGACTGATCAACTCAGCTACCACCTAAGCCCAGATCCAGGGCTTTGAAATGGCCCACCCCAATCTATGAACTGCTGGAGCATGTGAAAAGGCTGGTCCCGAATGTCCAAAGCTGCAGGGTCTCCATGACACAGGACAGCAACAGGATATCCAAGAGGAGTCCCAGTGAGGATTCAGTCTTGATACTGTAGCAGAAGCCAGAGGCCTTGAAATAGATCATTGACTCACTATAATGAACATTTGCAAGTAAAGATGTGTGGACAAAAGAATATACTGGGACACACTATGACACAGTACAGCTTCCACGACAAATTTTTTTTAAATTCTATCTTATTAATTTTGTGTTTTTACTATTTTGTGTGTGTGCGTGTGTGTGTGTGTGTGTGTGTGTGTTAACATGGCCTATGTGGAGGTTGCTGATAACTTGTAGGAGTTGGTCTCCTCCTTTCACCGTGTAGGACCCAAGGTCCAAATTCAGACCTTCAAGCTAGGCAACAGGAGGCTGTCCGTGCAAAACCATCTCAACCAGCCCTTGAGACTGTTCATAAATTGCATAGATTTGGGCTGGAGAAATGACTCCTTGGTTAAGAGTGCTTGCTGCTCTTGCAGAGGACCCGGGTTCAGTGCCTAGCAACCACCCACACCGTGGCTGACACTGGTCTGTAACTGCAATTCTGTAAGATCCTCCCTGGACACTAGCTATGCCAGAGGTGCACCCGTGTATATATGTAACCACAGGCTTCTCCACCCGTGCCCCAGGTTCCCAAATAATCACATGGAGACATTTATTTATAAGTTAATGTCTAGGTTCCTAACTAGCTGTACTGGCTGGTTTTGTGACTTGACACAAGCTGGAGTTATCACAGAGAAAGGAGCTTGAGGTGAGGAAATGCCTCTATGAGATCCAGCTGTAAGGCATTTTCTCAATTAGTGATCAAGTGGGGAGGGCCCATTGTGGGTGGTGCCACCCCTGGGCTGGTAGTCTTGGGTTCTATAAGAGAGCAGGCTGAGCAAGCCAGGGGAAGCAAGCCAGTAAGTAACATCCCTCCATGGCCTCTGCATCAGCTCCTGCTTCCTGATCTGCTTGAGTTCCAGTCCTGACTTCCTTTAGTGATGAACAGCAATGTGGAAATGTGCGCTGAATAAAGCCTTTCTTCCCCAACTTGCTTCTTGGTCATGATGTTTGTGCAGGAATAGAAACCCTGACTAAGACACTAGCTCATAACTCAATTATCCCATTTATACTATTCTATGTCTGCCACATGGCTGATTATCTCTCCTCTTTTTTTTTTCTCTCCTCAGTTTGATACATCCAACTTCCCCTGAGTCCGGGTGGCAAATCTTCCCTCCTCACTATTTCCCAGAGTTCCTCTCTCTCTCTCTCTCTGCAGGATGTCCCACTTTCTAATCCTGCCTCAGTTTATTGACCATTAGATTTTTATTGACAGGTAATGCTTTTACACAGTGCACAAGAGTAGTCTTTTGCATATATGCATGACAGCATACACTCATATACATAAAATAAAATTAATCTAAAAATAAATAAATCATAAAAATTTTTATGGATGGATTTTTTTATTGTAAAGCCTATATATCTAATTTTTAATGGTTTAAAATCATAGTGTAGATGAATATTTCTCTTTTCTTTAAAAATGGTGTGTGTGTGTATGTGTGTGCCTCGTGTGTGTTGTTTGTTTCTTTGTTTGTTTGTTGAGACAGGATTGCTCTGTGTATCCCTGGCTGTCCTGAAACTCATTCTGTAAAACAGGTTGGCCTCTAACTCAGAGATCCACCTTTGTCTACCTCCAAGAGCTGCAACTAAAGGCATGCACCATCATACCCAGCTCAGCACGTGTGTGTGTGTGTGTGTGTGTGTGTCTGCATATGTGTGTGGGGGTGTGAGTATGTTATATGTGAGAATGTGTGAGTGTGTTGTGTGTGAGTGTGTATGTGAATGTGTGTGGGGGCGAGAGTATGTGTGAGTGTGTGTGGTGTGTGTGAGTGTGTGTGTGGTATGTGTTAAGTGTGGTATCTGTAAGTATGTGTGAGTATATAAGTGTGAGTATGTGAATGTGTGTGCGTGTGTGTGTAGGAGTACACACTTGCAGGAACACAAGGAGAACACTGATTGTCTTCCTCTATTACTGTCCACCTTATATTTGAGACAAGGTCTCTCACTGAAGTCAGAGAACATCTGGGCAAAGATGGCTGGCCAGGGAGCCCTCGGGATCTACCTGTGTCCATCCCCCAATGCGAGGGTTGCAGGCACACAAGGCAACACCCAGCTTTTACGTGAGTGCCAGGGACTTGCAGTCAACTGAGCTTAGTTCTCTTGCTTTCCCAGCGATTACTACTCTCCACTGGGCCATCTTCCTAGAGCTTCTGTTGCTTTTCTTCTTAACAACTACTTTCAAGTCCTGTATCAGGTCAAGACAGGAAAGTGTGCTGACTCGATGGGAGCTGTGGAATGAGTGTCTCCTAGAAACTCATTGCTAAGAAGACAACGCATAGGGAGTACAATAGAATCATTGGCACGTTGGGGTCCCAGGAGGATGCCACGCATCAACATTAGCCTCGTAGTGTTGGGAAAACACAGCAGCCCGTATGAATAAATCATAAGTAAGAAAGAACTTGAAAAATACAGTGTGAGATAGGAAAATGAAAGAAACTTCTATTACTGAAATGTTAATGACAAGGAACTGAGAAGATAAATAACAAACTGGATGCCCTTAAGATGCCTTAGCAAGATACCAAACTTTTGGTGCTATATGTCTAAAGTTTTTTTTTACAGATGCTTATACAGTCCATATTGACTCTTTGCTTGGAATTTGCATCAAGACATGGTTTTCAAGTTAGGTTTAAAAAATATCCTATCCCCCAACCCACTCTGTCCTTCAGTTTTTCAAGACAATACTGCTATGTATAGTCCTTGGATGGCTTAGAATCTGGTATTGAACCTGTGAACTTCCTGGTTCTGTTTCTTCAGTGTTGGAGTCACTATGTTGGTTAGTTTTGGGGCAAGCTGGAGTCATTCGGGGAAAGGGATTCTTAATTGACAAAATGCCTTCTTAAGGTTGGTTTGGTGGCAAACCTGTAGGCATTTTTACTCCAATGAGTGGTACAACCCTGGGCAAGTGGTCCTGGGTAAGCAAGAGACCTGAAAATGGCATTCCTGAAGGGATAAAGTCTTATGTACTGTGTGAAAGAATCACCTGTCAATAAAGAGCTGAACAGCCTACAGAAAGGCAGGAAAGAGTAGGCGGGACTTCCGGCAGAGGTAGGAACTCTGGGAAATAGTCAGAGGTGGAAGATTTGCCACTGAGATGAGGCAGTCGGATGTGTGAAACTAAGGAGAGGTAAGTAGCCATGTGGCATACATAGTATAGTCATTATTCAGGAACTGAAGCGGACATAGGAAAAACTGAACGGGTATACATTCCTCCATGGCTTTTGCTTTAGTTCCTACCTTCCAGTTCCTGCCTCCTGGCACCTGCCCACGTGTCCCACTGTGATGAACTATAAACTATAAGCTGAAATAAATCCTTTCCTCCCCAAATTGCTTTTGATCATGGTGTTTTATCACAACAGTAGAAACCCTAAGACCATGCCCACCTTTTAAAGAATCTATTGAGAAAACTTGCACGGTATCAAATAGCAGTAACTGCTTGTTTATTTCACCTAAGAACCAAGTAAAGCATGGACCTTTTGGGTGAAGTCATATTTCTACGGTTGGGTCCTCTTTTCTAGGTTCAGTGGCAACAATACAGCTCTGGACAGAAAAACCTCAAGTAATGCTTAGGACACATAATCACACAAACTAACGCCCCTGACAACACCAGTAACCAACAGCAACATGACTATCTTGGTCTTAAAATGTAGGTTTGGCTGCTGCTTTTGTTCTCTCTCTCTCTCTCTCTCTCTCTCTCTCTCTCTCTCTCTCTCTCTCTGTGTGTGTGTGTGTGTGTGTGTGTGTGACACGCGTCCACTCTCCTTTAGACCTGTATTTGAAGGCCAGAGGAGAGTGTCTGGCTTCCTGCTCGAGAGGGTCTCTCACTGAGCCTGGAACTAGGGAGATGGCCAGAAAACCCCAGGAATCCTCTTGTCCCTGCTGCTAAGCTCAGCCTTTTACAGGATTTCTTGGAATTTGAAATCAGGCTCTCCTGTTGGCATGACAACCACTCTTACCTGCTGAGCCATCTTCCTACCACCTGTTTCTATTCTTTCTTCATTTACCTCTTTGGTATTTTTTTGTTTTTTGTTTTTTTGCAGTAGTTTGTTTGTTTGCAGTAGTTTGTTTGTTTAGATAAGACTCAAGCCTCCCAGGTTGACCTTGGACTCCCTTTACAGTCAAGAATAACCTTGACCTTCTGGTCCTCCTGCCTTCTCCTTTCCCTCCTACTGAGAGCCAGGAGTAAAGACTTGTAACTAGAAACCATGCCCAGTAAATGCAATTCTGAAGATCAAACCCAGAATCCTGTGCATGGTAGGTAAGCACTCTACCACCTGAGCTACAAGCCTAGCCCTCTTTTTATTTTTACATGTAAAATATATTTACTAAAATATAGGAAAATGGCTCAGTCCACAAAGTACTTACTCTGCTAGCCTGAGAGCCTGAGGTCAGATCCCCAGCCCCACATTCAGAGCTGCAGCACAGGACGCTGGAGAGGCTGACGATCGCTGGGGCTTGCTGTTGTGAATTGTAGCTAAATCAGCAAGCTCTGGGTTAAGAGACCTTGTCTCATAAAGTAAGGTAAAGCCAGGTGCAGCTGTGCGCTTTTATAATCCCCAGAACTCCTACACAATGGGAACCCAAGATAGAATAGCCCATGGCAGAAACAAGAGATAGCTGGCCTCAACAAGGTGAAAGGGGAAAGCCAACTCCCAAAAGTTGCCCTCTGTCCTCCACACATGTATTGCTGTGTTCTCACACACACACACACACACACACACACAAAATAAGTAAATATATATACACACATATTTTATACTACTTATTTACATACACTAAATATATATATATACACATATATGCACACTTACAGATTTTTTAAAGAATAAGGAAGACAGTAATAGACAGCAATAGAGGAATACACCAGACATTGACCTCTGTCCACATGTGCACATACACACATATATGTGTTTATGCACATCACCACATATAAATGCACACACACATGTATATATACACTTATAAATACATATGCACTGCACACAGACATATACCTTCCCAAAGGTAAAGAATTATCTGAAAGAAATGGTGTCGGTCTTTGGGTTTGTTTGTTTGTTGCTTCCCTTAAAAGAAAGAGAGAAAGAGAGAGAGAAAGGAAAAGAAAGAAGGAAAGAAAGAAAGAAAGAAAGTCTAAGGCTAGACAAATGACTCAGCAGTTAAGAGCACTGGCTGCTCTTCCAGAGCACCTACCTGGATCCCAACACCGGTGTGGTCGCTCACAACTGTCTCTAACTGTACAACCCCAGTTCTAGGGGATCCGATACCCTCTTCTGGCCCCCATGGATATCACATACACCTGGTATACATGTCTCAGGACTCGGCAGGCAAATCTATGTGAGTTGGAGGTCAGCCTGCAAAGTTTAGGCCTGCCAGAGCTGTGTGAGACACAGTAAAGACCTTGTTCAAAGAACAAACAAGCAAATAAATAAATAGGTTACCTTTTAAATTTTTAAAAAAATGAAACAGGGTCTCACTACATAGCCCAGGCTAGCCTCTAACTATGACTCTCCTGCTTTGGCTTCCTGGGTGCTGGGAATATATTCAAAAGCCATTATGTCCAGTTTATATCATATATGTAATATCTGAAATGTATGTGGAAATAAATAAATAAATAGCATGTGAAAACTTTGAGGTAAAGATTAGAAGCTTCTCATTTGACCCGATGAAGAAGAGTGAGAAAAAAAAAAGGCTATACCAGGGCCTGCCGGCTTTGCTCATAGAGGCTTCTTTTTGCAGTGGCTACAAAACTCAAAACTGGTCCAAGAACTGAGACTGCATGACTATTGAATGCCCAGCTATAAACACAGAAGGAGGGACAGAAAGAGTGTAAGAGCCAGAGGAAGGGCAGGATGCGGTGTGGAATGCTGATCCTGGGTACGACCCAGCGATTGTGCTCCTGAACTCACCACGGCTGTAATTATCTGAACAGGATGTTCAAAGCTTTGACTTGTAACACCCTGCCACAGGACAGGGAGGGATTCATGGGACCCCGCCTCTCCAAGGAGTGGAGCGGTTGGCAGTTAACGGTTGATGAGAGAGGCATTTTCTTCAGTGGCATAACTGCTAGTGAGATGTTCCCCCACCTCCGCTCCTGTCAACAACCCCCCACCCAAGCTCTTATAAACAGCCTTAACTAACGCAACATCATGGGTCATTAAAAAATTAATTAATTTTGAAAACATGAAAGCAAAAGGGAGGCTAGCCAGGAAGGGGGTGGCAGGAGAGAGGATAAGAACGGATAATAGCGGGGAGTACATTATGTAGGAAAACTACATAATGAAACCCACTACCGTGCAGGATCAACATACGCTAATAAAAACTTTAAAGAATAAATAGACTATTCCAAAGAGAGGAGGAGAGGAAGCTTCAGAAATAAAAAGCTGAAAGGTCAGAGGGAAGGAAAGAGTAATGTAGAGGGAGAGGGGCAAACCAAACTGAGCACAGCTCTGGCAGCCCACTCCCCAGTGGGGAAGGGGAGGCTGAAGGCAGCCAGGGGGCCCTGGTGAAGACTATGTTCAAAGCCCATAGTAATTCCTTGGGAAAATGGGTCCCAGGGGAGAGGAATCCCATGTTATCACTCTGTATGACCCAAAAGGCAGTGTGTAAGCACCATCAAGAAAGGAACACTATTGTTTTAAGACCAATAGAAAAGATCCTTTAGGGCTGGAGAGAAGGCTCAGCGGTTAAGAGCACTGACTGCTCTTCCAAAGGCTGGGAGTTCAAATCCCAGCAACCACATGGTGACTCACAATCATCCATAACAAGATCCGTAACAAGATCTGACGCCCTCTTCTGGAGTCTGAAGACAGCTACAATGTACTTACATATAATAAAATAAATAAATCTTAAAAAAAAGAAAAGAAGCCGGGCAGTGGTGGTACATGCCTTTAATTCCAGCACTTGGGAGGCAGAGGCAGGCGGATTTCCGAGTTCGAGGCCAGCCTGGTCTACAGAGTGAGTTCCAGGACAGCCAGGGGTACATAGAGAAACCCTGTCTCGAAAAAAAAAAAAAAAGAAAGAAAAGAAAAGAAAAGATCCTTTAATCCCAGCACTTTTGAGGCAGAGGCAGGTAGATCTTTGTAAGTTTCAAGCCAGCCTGGGCTACATAGTAAGACCCTATATCAATTATCATCCAACCAATAAAACTGATAGGAAATGTAATAATAGTAAACATTTTAAAAAAGGATAGGGTTAGTAGAGAGATGATGACTTGTGCAAAGGGCCTGAGTTCTGTGCCCAGTTCCCCCACCAAGTGGTTCACAAGCACCTGTAACTCTCGCTGCAGGGGGATTTAATGTCTCTGGCCTCCACACGCAACTGCTTTAAAATGCATCTATGCACACACAAAAATGAATAGAGGCAAACACATACAGAATTAAAGATAAAAGTAGTGAGTGCCTGAAGAGATGGCTTAGCAGTTAAAGAGAGAGAACTAACGTTCAGCTCCCAGCTCACAATTGCCTGAAATTACAGCTCCATGGGCTCCAGAGAATCCAAAGCCCTTTTCTATTAACACGGGGGCGGGGGGATCCAAAATCCAAAGCCCTTTTCTATTGGGGGGGGGGACGGCAGTGTACAGAGAGACAGAGAAAAAGAAACAGAAGGGGGAGGGACAGAGGAACAGAAGGGCAAAGGGAAAGAGAGAGAGAGGGAGAGAGAGAGAGAGGAAGAGAGAGAGAGAGAGAGGAAGAGAGAGAGAGAGAGATCTCAAAGCAGTGCTAAACTAGAGGCAGTAAGAAGCTCTGCAAAATGCACAGAGAAAAGTATTTTAGCTTGCTCTTAGTGACCGGAAGACCTCATCAGTAGAGAGTAACCCCGCTCTGAAAATCCTAAGCCCCTCACTGGGCTCACATGGCCTGTGACTCCTCCTCCTCTTCTGTCTTCCTTCAAATAATGCCATCTCAGAGTCTTTGTCTACCTTTATAAAATTACAACCCCATCCACCATCCCTCATTAATTCCTCATTCCTTTACCATGACTTTATCCTTCTTAGAGCACAACACCATGGTCACGGTCATGGTCATGGTCGTGGCGTCTATTCATACTGTGATGCATAACACTGTCAGCTTGACACCAGGGGAACAACCCTCAGGCAGGGCATGCCTGTGAGAGATTATCTATGCTGCATTAGCCTCTACTAATGCCTCTGAGAGCGTTTCTGGATTGGGTTAAATCAGTCGGATGGCCCATTCTGACTGTCAAACTGAAAAACGAGAAAGACAGCTAAGCATTTTCTAAATGTTGGAAGGTTTGGTATGTCACGGAATGATAACAAGGGGTTGAAGATATCAAAGTTGAAGATTCTGGCTATGTTAAATTCTAACTTAGCTGGGGTTTTATTGCTGTGAATAGATACCATGACCATGGCAACTCTTAAAAAGGTAAACATTAGTTGAGAGTGGCTTATAGGTCCAGAGGTTTAGTCCATTATCCTAATGTCAGGAAGCATGGCAACATCCAGGCAGACAAGATCCTAGAGAAGTAGCCGAGAGCTCTACATGTGGATCAGCAGGCAGCAGGAAGAGAGAATGACCCTGGGCCTCGCTTGGGCTTATGAAATCCCAAAGCCCTAGTGACACACTACGTCCAACAAGGCTCCTTTGTTTGTGATAACTTCAACTTGTGTCAAGTTGACACAAAACCAGCCAGTTCAGTGAGGAAGAAGAAACAGGCAAAGCCCTGGCATCCACTTGCCAGTCAACTTAGCCTACTGAGTGAGCTCCAGCCGGTGAGTGTTGCTGCCTCAAAATATCAAGGCGTGGGGAGGGATGAGACGACTCAGTAGGTAAAAGTGCTTGCCAAGCAAGCCTGAAGGTCAGAGTTCAATCCCCAGAACCCACGTAAAGGTAGGAGAGAACCCACTCTGTAAAGTTGCCCTCCACGTTCTACATGCACTTCGTCACACCACACTCATGAGTACACAGTCTCACACAATAGTTAGGAACTTAGAACATCAACAAAGATGGCCAGAGCCTGGGAATAACAGCCACGCTTGACCTATGGCTTCATCTTCCTACCTCTGAAGCTCCCCAGATGTTGGAATTACAGATATGACACTACCCCATGGCTGTTTTTAGTCTTTTAAAAATGTCTGGTGTGTGTGTGTGTGTGTGTGTGTGTGTGTGTGTGTGTGTATAACAGCACATGTGTAGAGATCAGAAGATAACTCTGTGGAATCAACTCTTTCCTTTCACCTTTCGTAAGTTCCAGAGATCAAAGTTAGATCTTCAGGTCTGCATGAAAAACCTTTTACTCACTGAGCTATTCTGAAGGTCCTAATTCAATCCTTGTTGTTTGAGATTAGGTCTTCTGTAGCCTAGGCTAGCCTTGAATTCCCAGTCTTCCTGCCTCTACCTCCCATGTACTGGGATTTCAGGCATCCACCACATCTGGCTCAGACTCTGTTTTACTAACAATCTCTGTCAAAAAGCAGCTCTGGTGAGTGGGATATTTGTGTTGGAGGATTGTACAATCAAATTCCTCTCGTATCCAGCTAACATCGCTGGATGACTATTGTGGATGAGCCTACTGCTGTTTGTATTTTGATATTAATTCCGCTCTCCTGGGAGAGGCTGCAGAGGAGGAGCGAGTTACATACTTGTAAATCATCCCCTAATGAATAAATGAGTCAATCACTGGGCAAGTAGGAGGGACTTCCTGGTTGGAGAGGGGAAGGGAGGAAGCAGGAGAGAGAGGGTCCTTTTGGATAGGGGATAGTGGGAGGACAAGATGTAGCTACTAGTGTCTCCTGTTTTCAATGGTGGATCCATCAGGATTCGCCACTGGAGGATTTAGATTTAATAAGGCTTACAAGATTAGGATTTAGTTGTTGCGCCTAGCGATTGAGTAACCGTTGTTTCTGAACTAAGTTTGTGTTGTGTTTTCCTTCACTCGGCAACTCGTCTGAGTTCAAGAAAGAAAAGTATGGTGGCAAAGTGTGGGTTTGCCTGATGTGCACCACAAAGGTAGGGGGAGGGGGAGGTATTGGGGGAGGGTTGAAGCAAGGCCGCCAATAGAAACTTAGTGAGTCAGGTGGAGAGATTTTGGAGCTCTGAGTCAGAGAGTCTCCACGAGATAAGAACTGGCCGGTGAGACCCCCGGGGCAGAGAGTAGCAGGGTGTAGCATGGGTATGTGCCATTCATTTTTATTATTTCTCACAACAGATGACTTTAATTACTGACCATTCATGCAGGCAGCAGTTTTGTTTCCTAAGACAGTGTGATAGGATTTTGCAGAGAAGTTTCCCTTCCTGGGCAACAGAACTGTTTTTCTCTTCCCAAGCTGAGTAGGGTGGGTTGGTGCGATGATCTCAGTGTCGTGAATAGAATGTTCCCTTTTTTTGGAAACACAAATTAATTGAAGGTAAGGAAAGTGTGGGTGAATAAAGAGAAAATGTTTTTACACAGTTGTTGAGTAACTCGGGAAGCACTGCCAATCTGCCTAGCTCTCCCTGGTCAGAGGAGAAGCTGGCTTGACTTTCTTTGGACGTCCTCCTGCTTCTGAACCCCGAAGGTCTACCATTCACCTACTCCATTCACAGTCCTTGCAGAGCAGGCACCGGGCCTTGTTCATCTGATTCCGAGAGCCTCTCACACTCCGGGGTCTCACCACTTGCTTCTTGTGACTGAATCTGTTGTTTTCCTTTCTCTGCACCTCATTCCTGTTCTTTCCAATTATAGCAAGAATCGGACATTGGCATTATTATCTCACAATTCTGTTCTTCAGACCCAAAATCATGTTTGTAAACCATCCACCACTTCGGCTGTCTTCCGTGACTGCACGGCACACACGAGATCTGTTTGTCTGTGTTGATGATTTCCCTGAGGTGAACCAGTTCATTGATTCGCTCCCTAAATATTTCTGTCCACATAACAAGTGGGTCTTTCCTCCTCTTAGCTTTGGGACTGAATTCTAAACACTAGTGTTTATCCTTCATCTAACCGTAAGCAGGTTAAGTTCACCCTATGTCTCAGTTACGTTCTCTTTTTTTTTTATTGGATATTTTATTTACATTTCAAACATTATTCCCTTTCCTAGTTCCCCTATCACATCTCCCCTCCACCCTGCTTCTATGAGGATGCTCCCCCACCCACCCACACAATCCTGCTTCCCTGTCCTGGAATTCCCCTACACCGGGGCATCAAGCCTTCACAGGACCAAGGGCCTCTTCTCCCATTGATGTCCACCAAGGCCATCCTCTGCTATGTATGCGGCTGGAGCACTCCACGTGTACTCCTTGGCTGATGGTTTAGTCCCTGGCAGCTCTGGGAGTGTCTGGTTGGTTGATATTGTTCTTCCTATGGGGTTGCAAACCCCTTCAGCTCCTTCAGCCCTTTCTCTAGCTCCTCCATTGAGGACCCCGAGCTCAGTCCAATGGTTGGCTGTGAGCATCACCTCTGTATTTGTCAGGCTCTGGCAGAGCCTCTCAGGAGACAGCTATATCAGGCTCCTGTCACCAAGCACTTCTTGGCATCAGGAATAGTGTCTGTATATGGGATGGATCCCCAGGCGGGGCAGTCTCTGGATGGCCTTTCCTTCAGTCTCTGCTCCACACTTTGTCCCCCCCTATTTCCTTTAGACAGGGGCCATTCTGGGTTAAAATTTTGGAGATGAGTGGTGGCCCCCTCCCCCAGCTGGGGGCCTTGCCTAACCCCTGGATATAGTCTCTACAGGTTCTCCCTCCCCCTTTTCGTTCTCTTAACAATATGGCTAATAAGAGATAATGTCCACTTTGCTACACTGTCATGAGACCTGGATGATAAGTGGAAAAGTGCTTGAGATATTGTAAACACCCACTACGCAATAATGGCAAGCCAGCCATGCCTCGCTGGAGCGAGAACCTCGCCCCACAAAGGCAATGTTAAATGATAAATTTGTGCTTATCATTTAACCACTTACAAAATCATCTCAGGCTAATACATAATATCCGGAATCCTGCTAAAGGTCTCAGTTCAGGCCAGTAAGATGCCTCTGTGGGTAAAGAAAGGGACTTGCTGCCTCCCCTGACTGCATGAGTTCAATCCTGGAAACCCATAATATGGAAGGAGAGAAATGACTCTGGAACTTGTCCTCTGACTCCCCGTGTGGACTGCAGCACCTGTGTACCCTTCCTCCCCACAGATAAATGACTAAATATAATATTTTTTTTTGGTTCAAGTTCAACATGGTGGCACAGGCATTTAATACCAGCACTCAGGAAGCAGAGGCTGTCAGATCTCTGTGAGTTTTAGGTCAGCCTGGTCTAAGACATAGCAAGTCCTAGGCTAGCCAAGGCTATATAATGAGACCCTACTGTCTTCCCCCTGCACCCCCCCAAAAAGAGTTCAAAACTGAGAAATTTTAAAGCGGGATGTGTCAGTCTATTCTGGGGACTTTCTCATCAGCTGCTAATCCAGGGGTCTCTTTTTACAAAGATGCCAGATCTTAGGGACTCACTGTACCCTCAGAGCTGATGGGTCAGCAGAAAGGTGGCTTTTTAAAGAAGGCCATTTGTAACGGGGGGTGGGGGGGTGTATGCCTAAGAAAATAGCTTAATCTTTAATAAGATAATCTTGGATGTTTCTACATCCCCAGAATTTCCTATCTGATTTAAGCTCCTCAGTAAATCAAAATATTTGTTTTAAGGCTGACAACAAACTTGGGAGGTTTTGACAGGAGATAGGATCTTAAGGAGATGGAAGAAGATGCTCCAGATTATGTGAAACAAAACAAACTGAAAAATAAGTACACTGTCCCCGGGGCTCTGAAATTATAAAAGGAGCTGTTATCTGTGTAGTTATGGAGTATGCTGTTGTAGTAAGTACTTAGCCTTTTTGCTGTGACAAAACACAGTAGCCTGCTAAAGGCCACTCAGGGAAGAAAGGGTTTGTTTATTTACATTTATTAATTGTGTTTGTGTGTGTGTGTGTGTGTGTGTGTGTGTGTGTGTGTGTGTGTGTGAGGGGGCAGGGTGGAGGAGAGCGTTATGTAGCATAGGCTAGCTTCAAACTTACTATATAGCTGACACTTCTGCCTCTACCTACTCCAAATACTAAGGCAGTGGGGACCCAGCTTCACACATATTTTGAGGCACAAATTCAGTCAGACCCCATGACACTCTTGGGTCTTATCTTGGATGTCACTTACCAGCCCTATAGCCTCCTTTTCTCTGCAGTAAGCAGGTTTTCTTCTCTTAGCAGTCAATACAGCCATCCATTCAAACCTAATGTCTGTTTCTCAAAGCCAACATTAGGCTTGACTTCTCATCATGGGTAACAAGTCAACCCCACCCTATGCGCACATACACACCTACTCACTGTCTTCTTCAGCACACAGAAAATGTGCCTAACTCTGCAATCTTTCTTTTCTTTGTCTTCTGCATGTAGTGTTGGAGATTGAGTCCAGAGCTTGTACACGTTAAGTGAGTCACTACCACTGTTACATCCCCAGCCATTTTTCCTCCCTCCTTTCTTTCTTCCTTTTTCTTCTTTCCTACCTTCATTGCTTCTTTTCTCCTTTCCTTCATCCCTTCTCCATTCCTCCTCCTCCTCCTTCTCTTCCTTATTTTCTTTTTTTGGTTTGGCCTTTTGAGACTCTGAAGCTCAGGCTGGAATCCCCTAGGTAGCCGAGGCTTTCCTAAACTTTCAACAGTTCCCCTGCTTCAGGTTTTTTAAGTCCTGGGATTGTAGGTGTATTCTACACACCCAACTCAGATACGCCTTTTGTTTTGTTTTGTTTTGTTTTTATTTGTTTTTTTTTAGATATACCTTTTAAAAGAATTATTTATGGGACTGGAGAGATGGCTCAGAGGTCAAGAGCACTGTGTGCTCTTCCAGAGGTCCTGAGTTCAATTCCCAGGACTCCCATGCTGGGTCACAACCATCTGTAATATGATCTGATGCCCTCTTCTGGTATGCAGGTGTGCATGCGGATAGAGTATTCATATACATAAAATAAATAATCTTTTTTTTTTTTTTGGTTTTTCGAGACAGGGTTTCTCTGTATAGCCCTGGCTGTCCTGGAACTCGCTCTGTAGACCAGGCTGGCCTCGAACTCAGAAATCCGCCTGCCTCTGCCTCCCAAGTGCTAGGATTAAAGGCGTGCGCCACCACCGCCCGGCTAATAAATAATCTTTTTAAAAAATTATTTATTTGCTTCAATGGGAAGGAGCATTCATGCAATTGCAGGCGAGCTTGTGGACGTTGGAGGACAAGTCTGTGGTCTCGATTCTCTCCCTGCACCTTTATACACACTCCAGGGATTAAGTTCTGGTCACCGGGTTTGCACAGGAAACCTTTGCCTGCTGTCTTAGGTACTTTTTGTTGTCAACTTTTGTTGTCAACTTGACACAACCTAGAGTCACCTGGGAAGAGGAGAACTTCACTGAGACATTACCCAGATCATACTGACTTGTTTTGTTTTGTTTTTGTTTGTTTTTTTTCAGATATACCTTTTAAAAGAATTATTTATGGGATTGGAGAGATGGCTCAGAGGCTATGTATGTGAGAGATTTTCTTGATATGCAAGGGTTCAGGCCACCATGGACAAACAGCATCTCTATGACTGTTGTTGTGCACTGTATACACTGGCAAAAAAAAAAAAAAAAGCTGGAGAGAGATGGCTCAGCAGATAAGAGCACTGACTGCTCTTCCAGAGGTCCTGAGTTCAATTCCCAGCAACCACACGGTGGCTCACAACCATCTGTAATGGGATGCGATGCCCTCTTCTTCTGATGTGTCTGAAGACAGCTACAATATACTACTCATATACAGAAAATAAATAATTCTTTTTTAAGAAAGAAAGAAGGAAGGAAGGAGAGAGAGAAAGAGAGAGAGAGAGAGAGCTGGCTGAGTGTGTACTTGAGAGTAAGCCAATAAGCAGCATTCTCCCACGTATTCGCCTTCAGCTCCTTCCTATGTTCTTGCCCTGACTTTCCTCAAAAAATGGAATATGATCTAAAAGTATAAGGTGAGGCAAACCCATTCTTCCCATAAGTCCCTTGTGGTCATGGTGTTTGTCACAGCAACAGCATGGCAACCCAGAATACCAAATGAGCCACATCAACCCAGATATTTCTTTCTTTTTTTCTTCTCTCTCCATTCCCGCCCACTCCAGCCCCACTCACTCTGGCCAAAGACAGACAGACAGACAGACAGACAGACAGACAGATAGATGGATAGATTATATGTAGTACACTCTATTGTCTTCAGGCACCCCAGAAGAGGGCATAAGATCTCATTACGGCTGGTTGTAAGTCACCATGTGGTTGCTGGGATTTGAACTCAGGACCTCTGGAAGACCAGTCAGTGCTCTTAAATGCTGAGCCATCTCTCCAGTCCTAGCCCAGATATTTCTAAATCACAGAATGCATCTCTCCCTGTCCTGGATCAGAATCCTTTACTGTTCTTCAAATAAATATTGACTCTGGCCTCTGACATGCTCCCCGCCCCTGCCTTGGCATTCAGACTCCTCTCTCCTTTCTCGCTCTTATAGAAATTCAAGTTTTGCACTTATCACGTCCTTTTTGAAACCCATTGTTTAGGCTACTCTAGGTTGCACACTTGACCATATCTGGAACGAACTACAGTCCAGAAATGGAGGGCACACCTGTGATCTGGAGCTTGTAGCAGGAAAATAACATGCCTTTGGATCTTGAGTCTGGAAGACACAGGTTTTTGATCGAGATCTTGAAGAGGGATAACAAATGCCTTTAATCCAGATCTTGAGGCACACCTTTAATCTGTCATACTTTATACTGGAGGACAAATTAAGGACAATGGAAAAAGAAAGGTCGAAAAGTATGAAAGCATACTTCATCTGACTTCTGCAGTATTCCAGCTTATACAGAAGACCAGCTGAAACATCCAGCCTCATGGGAATGAGCAACTACTAGATTCTTGGACTTTCCACTCACAGATGGCCATTGTTGGGTTAGTTGAACTGCAGCTTGTAAGTCATATCAATAAATTACATGCACGCACATGTATGGAGATAGATAGATAGATAGATAGGTAGGTAGGTAGGTAGGTAGGTAGATAGATAGATAAATAGATAGATAGGTAGGTAGGTAGGTAGGTAGATAGATAGATAGATAGATAGATAGAATTGCTCATAAGTTCTGAGAGAATCCTGACTAATATAGCAGCCCAGAGTTCTTCAGCCTGAGTTCCTCTTCTGTTCCCACAGCTCCTGGAACCTGCCCTCTCCAGCACTTACTCTACTTTACCATTCTTCCTCAGTCTTCTCCATGCAAGGCAGGTTTCTGTGTCTGGCTTCAACATCATGACATGAGTCACTAGTACATGGTCTAATAAGAGAAAGAAAAATTAGCCAGTCGTGTGTGGGGAAAAAAAAGAAAATGCGCGGGGCCTGGTGTGCATGGACACAGGGGCACACGCCAGGCCTGGCTCTCGGGCCAAGGTAGCGTACATATGCAGAGGACGCAAGCAGACATGGTTCCGCGGGGGGGGGGGAGGGGGGGTTGGGGAAGCAGGCAAGATGCACGCATGCCTCAGCCCAACGGGGAACGGGCAGCCACACCACCAGCCGGTCCCGCACATGGGGCACGGGGGCGCAGAGAAATGCCACACAGAAGGCGTTCTGGTGTGGGTCTCTCTGCGAGTTACCTGTGCTCAGACTGTCCGCATGGCTGAATCCCAGAGTCTCAGACGGCACGTACCAACTAGCTCCGTGCAGCGAGTTTAATAAGAGGCGGCCCATAGCTTTGATGTTTTATTATTAAGAAAATAGAAAGAGAAAAGAGATAAAAAGATAAAGAAAGAAAAGAAAATAGATAAGAAAAGCCATGACCACGTGGAAAGGGGAGAAGATAGAGAGATAGACAAAGAAGAAGGCCAGGAGAAAACAAGCAGGGGAGAAAGAGAGAGCATGTGCTGAGGGGTGTTATTTATATTGAGTTGGGTGGTCAGGTAACCAGGAGGCAGGGACAGTGTGGTTTCAGGCAGGTGACTGCCTAGGCGGAGTCAGGCTAGAACCTGGGGTGTGGCCACACGTCTCATTAAGGTCCCACAGTCATGTCGCATTCCTTTGATTCTAGGACTCAGGAATCAGAAGCAAAGGGGCTTCTGTGAATTCAGGGTGGGACTGGACTACATGGTCCAGGCCAGCTAAGAACTTTGAGCACTTGACTCAAGAGAGAAACAGGGACAGAGAGGTAGAGACAGAGACACAGAGATAGGCTGGTGAGATGGTTCCGTGGTTAAGAGTGCTTGCTGCTCTTCCAGAGGATTCAAGTTCAGTACCCAGACCCCAGATCCCTCATCAAGCAGTTTACTGTTAGTAACTCTAGCTGCAGGGTATCTGATACCATCTCTGGCTTCTCTAGGCACCCACACACTTGGCAGATTTTCACACAGACACACACATGCATAAAAATAAATCTTAGTGGAGCTGGAGAGTTGGCTCAGTGGTTAAGAATACTGACTGGGGCTGGAGAGATGGCTTAGCGGTTAAGAGCACTGACTGCTCTTCCAAGGGTCCTGAGTTCAAATCCATCCGTAATGAGATCTGATGCCCTCTTCTGGTGTGTCTGAAAAAAGTACTGACTGCTCTTCCAGAGGTTCTGTGTTCAATTCCCAGCAACCACATAGTGGTTTACAACCATCTGTAATGAGATCTGATGACAGCTACAGTGTACTTATAGGCATTAAACAAACAAACAAACCTTAGCTAGGCTTGATATCACATGCCTTTAATCTTGGCATCCAGAGAAGCAGAGGCAGGCAGATCAGGACTAGTTTGCTCTGTAGAGTTCCAAGCCAGCCAGGGCTATATAATGAGACTGCATCTCAAAAACAGAACAACAACAACCAACCTTAAATAGATCTTTATAAATCTTTTAAATAGAAAGAAAAACCAGCTGAGCTCCAGAACTCCTCTCCTGACCGCAGATACCATGTGAACAGCTACCTCAAGCTCCCGCCTCACAGCTAAAGCCTTTCTGCCCCCACACCTTTCCCTGAGTGGTTGGCAGTACTCTCAGCCTGTGAGCCACAATCATCTCTTTCTTCCTTCAGTTGCCTTTGTCAGATGTCTTGTCAGGAATGAGAAGATCAAGCAATGTGGGTAAAACCAAGAACAACCAAGAGTTCTGACCGAGGGGGTAGGAGAGTCATGCTCCAGCACCTCCCACAGAACAGAGATAGACTGCTCCCTGCACCAGGACGAAAGTCTGAGGAGAAAGAGAGTCCACAGAAACTCTATGGAGAGACCATCATGATAGACTTTGAGATAAATGTTAGCAGGCATCACAGTTCACATGATTCTATCTTCTCTCCACTTAGGTATATTAGCTATATGTGGGAGCCCCTGTAAATGCCTCATTTGGCAGAGTTATACCTCAAAAGGCAAGGGGGAAACACAGTTCAGTAGAACATAGTTAGCCAAGCTGGTTCGAACTTCTGCAGTCTGACCATGAGAAGTTTACTGTAAGCATAGTTAAACACAGTTGTGGTGGTTT
Organism: Tokudaia tokunoshimensis; assembly: GCA_036184795.1. NCBI lineage: Eukaryota > Metazoa > Chordata > Mammalia > Rodentia > Muridae > Tokudaia > Tokudaia tokunoshimensis. The sequence goes on along the minus strand of BTHU01000016.1, from coordinate 32,631,389 downwards.
GAATATGCTTGACCCAGGGAGTGGCGCTATTGGGAGGTGTGGCCTTGTTGGAGGAAGTGTGTCACTGTGGGGGTGGTCTTTGAGACTTTTCTCATAGCTTCCTGGAAATTAGTCTTCTCCTAGCTGAGGTAGAACTCTCAGCTCCCATAGTGCCATGCTTCCCGACATAATGATAATAGACTGAACCTCTGAAACTATAAGCCAGCCCCAATTAAATGTTGTCCGTTATAAGAGTCTCCTTGGTCCTGCTGTCTGTTCACATGTTCACAGCAGTAAACCCCTAACAAATACAACAGTACAATTTGGGAAAAAAGAATTTCCTGGTGTAATACAATCCCCAGTGCACATGGAAGCATAATTACATTGAAACTCAACTCAAGTACATATTACTTCTACCCAGAAAATGAGTTCTAGAGATAGGCTACATGTATTCGCTTAAATGCCTAGGCTAGAATCTGGCGTGGTCTGAGTCATATAGATAGCAGAGGTTATTTGAGATACTAGTCATCTCTGGTCCTGCTTGGGGGATCCCCTGGTCATACATAATGTACCTTTATGTACCTGATCATACATAATGTAAGGGTCATCTAGATTATTGAGTATCTTCAAGTCCATGGTGGTTTGATTAGTTTTGGTCTGCAGACTCATATGTTTGAAGGCTTGACCCACATGGAATGGCACTTTTAGGGGGTGTGGCCTTGTTTAAGTAGATATGGCCTTGTTGGAAGAAGTGTGTCACTGTGGGAGTGGTTTTTTAGGTAGCCTGTGCCCAACCTCCACCCTGTGTGGGAAAGAGAGCCTCCTCCTGGCTGCCTGCAGAAGACAGTCTCCTGTGGATTCAGATATACAATTCTCAGCTTCTTCTCCAGCACCGTGTCTGCCTGCATGCTGCCATGCTTCCTCCTTGATGACAAAGGAGCAAACCTCTGAAACTGCAAACCAGCCCCAGTTAAATGTTGTCCTTTATAAGAGGTGCCTTGGTCGTGGTGGCTCTTCACAGTGATGGAAACCTAACTAAGGCAGGGCCCTTATATGGGAGCTGTATATATGGCCTGGCCCTTCAGATAAGGCAGATCACCAGGCTATTAATCACCGCCTACCCCCAGCCTTCTGGGTAGAAGAACAGGTTATACAGCCTTTTTCTTTGAAAAGACAACTTCACATGTTTAACATTCCTGATCACAAGGACCTTTGTACTCCCAACCCCTTGAAAGATAACTCTTTTCTTTTCCCTGACACGGGGTTTTCTGTGTAATAGCCTTGCTTGTCCTGGAACTCACTTTGTAGGCCAGGCTGGCCTTGAACTCACAGAGATATGCCTGCCTTTGCTCCCGAGTGTTGGGACTCAAGGCCTGTGGCACCACAGTCAGCTGAAAGACAACTTAAGGGCTGCTCTCTTTACTTTTAGACGTCATAACTTCCTCTCTTCGAACAAGACATTACCCCTTCTTGTGTAAGGAAACTCTTACAAGTCTCTTCTGTATTCTTCCTCCTAACTCTCCCTCCACCTGTGCTTCCAATTACCAATAACCTCAGCTAGGAGTAGAATTTCCGCTCCGCTGTACATAGTAAATGCTTCTTGCATTTTCCATAGTAACCACTAGGTGGCAACAGTGACCCAAATCGGTTCTCTTCTTGACCGAGAGTCAAGAGCTGGCTGGGAATTAAATCCACAATTGCTGCTTGACAAGGCGCTACACTTTTAAGTCAAGCACTCTTACCGGGGTGAGTGCAAATTCATACATGTGTAAATGTCTAAGTATCTGAAAGGATACAAGCCAGGTCAGTAAAGGGAGAGGACAAAACTTTCCAGGGTATGGTGGCCCAAGCCTGAAATCCCAGCACAAGGGAGACAGAGTTCAGGGACAGCTTGGTGAACACAGCAAGTTCCTGCAAAGTGATACTCAGCATATGAGAGAAAGAGAGGGAAAGAGGGAGGGAGGGAGGGAGGGATGAGGGAGGCAGAAAAGGGAGAGGAGAGATAGATACAGACATACAAAACAGAGACTCTTCCCTGATTGCTAACATTAACTTTTATTCTTACATGGAGGAATTCTCTGTTATTTGCATATCATTAATAAGGGGGGGGGTAAGGGATCAGACTGGAGAACTGGTTCAGAAGTGGAGCAGCAATTCCTGCACTTGTAGATGCCCCAGGTTCCATTGCCAGCACCCACACGGCAGTTCCCAATCTGTAACTACAGTTTCAGAAGATCCGATGCTCTTTTCTGGCCTCTGAGGGCATTTCATATCCATGCATGCATGCACATACTCCTGCACTAAAATAAATAAATAAATAAATAGTTTTTAACAAAGCAGTATGCTTGGGTGGCCGAAATGACTCGGTGGGTAAAGATGATCACTTGCCTAGCTGGACAACCTAACCTGCTTCCCCCACCTTGGACCACATGGTAGAAAGAGAGGAAGTTATTCTTTGACCTACACAAACACACCATCAGGCATGTGCATACATTCACTGCAACATAAATAAAAATTTGTCATTTAAAAATGAATTCATTTGCCTCCCAAAGTGACAGAGGGCAACGGTGAAATGCAGCTTTGTTTCAATTTGTAACCACCACCTTTAAAATGTGTTTTGTTTTGTGAGACAAGAGCTGTCTGTGTAGCCCAGGCTGGCTTAAAAGTCACTATGTTACCCCAGGCTGCCTTCAGTCTCCCAGTGTCAGTCCTAACTCAGCCTCCCTAGTGTTGAGATTACAAGCGTGAACCAGCAAGCGTTTTCTAAAGGCTTCCAAGGGGCAGGTTTGCCTTCAGTTTAGCATGCTGTGTCTCCTGTCACATCCTCCTACTTCTTCAGGTGAAGGGAAGGCATTCCTGTCTAAGCCAGAGTAGCAGAGTGTAGCTCCCACGGTGGCATGGACAGAAGATGTCTCGGACCAGCGGCTCCTCCCGTTACTGAGCCAGAAACCTCGGCCTCATCCTTCTTTTATTTTGTTAGGTGTCTCTTTAATTATTTAAATGACATGCATGGAGGCAGGGGGAGCGTCTGTGCATGTGAGTGTAGGTGTATTTGGAGGTCAGAAGCATCAGGCACACTGGAACTGGAGTTACAGATGGTTCTGAGCTGTCCAGCATGGGAGTTGGGAACTGAACTCAAATCCTCTGCAAGAGCAGTATGTGCTCTTACCACTGAGCCTTCTGTCCAGCTCCTATACCAGCTTCCATTTCATATGACATTTTCAGCAGGGATTTTGTCCTTTCTAACACTCCTTACAATAGAAGAACTTGTAACCCCATGGCTGCCTTAAACCCTTTGTAAGGTGGCATTAGTTAGGTTTGGCAGTACCATTAATCACAAGAAGCAAATGGGGAGCAAAATGGAAAAAAAAATCAAAGAGAAAGTGATGTGACCATTGAGAGAAGGTCACATGTAGCCCAGGCTAGATTTGAACTCACCAGGTAGCAGAGGATGGCCTTGAACTCGGGTTCCTCCGGCTTCTACTTCCTGCCTGTTGGTATTACTAGTGTGAGCCTCCATGCCTGGCTACTTGCTCCTTCTTACTATAGCAGGGGATGGAAACTTGGGACAAGGCCTGGCTGGCAGCTAGGGTAGGGAAGGCAGTCCCACAGAGGACCAATGGGGTGTCTAACACCTGTCACTCAAGATCTGCCTCATCAAGAAACTGTTTTCTCAACACGGAGGATCCAACCCGGAGCTGCATACATGCTAGGAGGAGCCACACTCTCGGCCCCTTGGGTTGCTTTATTGTTTGCATAGCATTTGAAACAGGGTCTCGTGCATCCTTTCCTGGTGTAGAAAGAATGACTTTGAACTCCTAGAGCTCCAGTCCCCGCCTCCCAAACACTGGAATGGCAGGCATGCTGTGGCTCAAGAAGCCCTCTCCAATTTAAGTTGCTTAATGCAGTTCCACCCTGAATCTGTATTGTTGCTGTCGTTGGGTGTAAATATACCCAAGGAGACACTAAACAAAACCTTGGGGCTACCCTGTGTCTAGCTGCCAGCATCAGGGTCCCTCTGATGAGAGGCTCTGGCTTGTTAGGCAAGCATTCTACCAAAGGGCTATCTCCCAGCCCAACTACTTTGACATCTAATTATTATTATTATTATTTATTGGGTAAGGGGTGTGCCAAGACACACATATGTAGGTCAGAGGTCAATTTACAGGAGTTTTTCCTCTCTTTCCCCAAGATGGGGCTCAGAGATCAAACATGAGATCCTCTGGCTTGACAGGAAGTACATTTCCCTGCTGAGCCATCTCACCAGCCCCTTCCTAGGGCCTCTTATTTCTATTTATTTATATATTTATATATATTTATTGAGGATGTCAGGGTACACATGAGGTCAGAAGACAGCTTGCAGGAGACTCTTGGTGATCAAACTCAGGTCCTCATGCTAAGGGAGTGGGCTGCCCTTACCCAGTGAGCCGTCTCACCAGCCCGTTCCTAAGATTTGTTTATTTGGGGGTTTTGTTTGTTTTTTGTTTTGTTTTGTTGTTGTTGTTGTTGTTTTTCAAGACAGGGTTTCTCTCTGTAGCCCTGGCTGTCCTGGAACTCACTCTGTAGACCAGGCTGGCCTCAAACTCATAAATCTGCCTGCCTCTGCTTCCCAAGTGCTGGGATTAAAGGCATGCACCACCACTCCCTGGCTTTGTTTATTTGTTTAGACAAGTTCTCATCCGTGTAGCATTTGCAGACCTGGAACTCACTATATAGACCAGGCTGGCCTCAAACTCATCAAGACCTACCTGCCTCTGCTGGGATTAAAGGCATAGCCTCATATCTAGCTCATTCCTAGATTTTAAAGGAAATTTATAAGATTCCATTTTCTTTTTCTTTTTTTTTTTGAAAAAAAAAATGATTTATTCATTTTTATCTTATGTGCATTGGTGTTTGACCAGTGTGTTTGTCTGTGTGAGGGTGTTGGATCCTCTGGAAGTTACAGAAAGTTGTGAGCTGCCATGTGGTTGCTGGGAATAGAATCTGGGTTCTCTGAAAGAGCAGCCAGTGCTTTTAACCACTGGGTTTAAGTTTTCTAGTGCTAAAGAAGGAAAGAGGCAGGTGTAGAGGCACACGCCTGTAATCTCAGTACAGAAGGTGGAAACAGGAGGATCAGACATTCAAGGCTGACAGGTAGTAAATTTCCAGCTAGTCTGTGAGGTGTGAGACCTTGTCTCAAAAGATAAATAAAAAGACTGTCATGTTCTTGGCTTTGAAGGTTATTGGCTTGTTACTTCCAGTCAAGAAATGCTTTCAGTCTGAATAAACCGGGAAAATCCTGTTTACTCTAGGTAAAGATTAACCAGCATATTGAACCTTAGTCTTTAGTAAGTCATTAGTAATTAAGATCATGTGGAGTCTTCCTTTACCATTCTTGGTAAGAAACAGGTCCTGACCACAGGAGCGCGGGGGGTGGGTGGGGGGCAATTTAAAAACAGATTAATTTCTTCTGATTTTCTAAAACAGGTTAACTTCTCCTTTTCTAGTTTTTCTCAAAAAATAAACCACAACTATGTGATAAGTAAGTACTAAATTATTTTTAAAAAACTTTTTTTTAGATTTATGTATTTATTATATGTAAGTATACTGTAGCTGTCTTCAGACACACCAAAAAAGGGCATCAGATCTCATTACAGATGGTTGTGAGCCACCATGTGGTTGCTGGAATTTGAACTCAGGACCTTCCGAAGAGCAGTCGGTGCTCTTAACCACTGAGCCATCTCTCCAGCCCCTAAATTATTTTTAAATGTAATAAAGTCCCTCTAGAAAGCCTCTTCTAGGGCTGAAGAGATAGTTTAATGGTAAGAAAGCTTTAATGCTCTTCCAGAGGATCCAATTTGGACTTTCAATGCCCATATATCGCAGGTCACAACCATCTGCAACTGCAGCTCCAGGGGACCCGAGATCTTCTGGTATCTTCAGGCACCCACACATACACATACATGTCACACACACACGCTCATGCACACAAATAAATAAATGATAAATCCTAGAGATCCTCTCCTTCAGATTATTGGCAATTGAATGAAAGGCAGAAAGACACAAAGATGGCCAGACAGCATGTGTTTGGAGCTGTTTGGTTGTAAGATATATTATATATCTAAACGTTTAGCCATGTTGACAAAATTCCCTATTACGTGACCTAACCGGGTGGACCTCAGTATCTTCTGCTTTGATCTGGGCAAATATTTTGTCAACATGAGAAACCAAATAGTATCTCTTCCCTCTCTCTCTTACCTTCCCCTTTTGGTTTCTGTTCTCCATCTTATCCTAAGAGCAAGCAGGTGGAATTCCAGACTCCTCCCCTCCCCACCCTCCACCAACCCATGCCCGGTGGGTGGCTAAAAGGCAACAAGGTTTGCAAACAATCAATCATAGCATCAGAGTTAAAGTATGCCCAGAAAGCAACAGTGGGTAACTGGTCCAGGGACCTTCAGAATTCTGAGTCACCTCCCTGGAATGGAATCGAAAGTAAATATGCCCACACCCACCTAATTTATGTCAACCTCTGGAAAGTATCTGGAGTTGAGTGGGCATTTCACTAGCTTTGCCTTCCTGAAAACAGTTTAGGATCCTAAACCACCAGGATTTAACAGGGATTCTTAACCTTCCTAACGCTGCGGCCCTTTAATACGGCTCCTTGTGTTGTGATCCCAACCATAAAGTTATTTTGGTGCTACTTCATAACTGTAATTTTGCTACTGGTATGAATCATAATGTAAATATCTGATATTCGATCAGGGGGTCTCGCACCCACAGGTTGAGAATCACTGACCAAGACCCTTTAAAGCAAGACTCGAGCCCCCGGGGCTCCACTCCTAAAAGATGTAGCTACACTCCTCAACTACATTTTTGGTGAGGAATTGCCACGCTGGCTGCGGGCACTGAGAGCGACCAGTCCAATATTTCTGTCCAGAACCCACAGGGGATTGGTCCCTGCCGTGTCATCTCTCTGTGGCTTTGTTTGTAGATTTAATGCTGTTTAAGTCCCTAAGTGCTCAGGGGATAATGTTAATATCCCCTAATGGCCCAGGATTAACAGAAGAAAGAAGGGTCCAGGCATCTTCCACCCTGGATACCTCAGATGAGGACTGCAGACTTTGGCTCCCTCCCCACTCCCAACAGGGCACCCTAAAGTCTGCTGGCCCACCATCAACCCTAGTAAGAATTTACTACCCCGACAGTTATCAGACTTCACTCTTTGTTTGCCCTTAAAAGGTTCCCACCCCTGACCCTCCCAACCCCTAAGTATGCAGATGGAGTATCTTCCCTCACCCCCCACCCTGCCCTGGTCAGTTGCACTTGACCACACAAACTTTGCCCCAGAGACCCTACCCATCTCCCCGGGGATGTAAATACCTCCTTTCCTCCCAGTAAACTGAACCAGTCCTCCAAACCTGTTCCCAGGTATTTTCTTTACCCTCGAACTTATCACCAATCAAGATCCTGCCTGCATCCACGAGCCCAGGCCAAGCTTCCCTCCCTCCTGTCCAGCCCAGTGTGCATGGGACCAGGCTACTAAGGAGAGAAGCAGTCAAGGGTAGGCAATGTGGGTGAGTAGTAAAATAATTACTAAGATAGATATAGATAGATTCAAATTAATGCATTTACATTTTTCTCTCTCTTTTCTTTTTCTTTTTTCTTTTCTTTTTTTTTATTTTTTTTTTTTTTTTTTTTTTTTTTTTTTTTTTGGCTTTTGGTTTTTTGAGACAGAGTTTTTCTGTGTGGCCCTGGCTGTCCTGTAACTCACCCTGTAGACCAGGCTGGCCTCAAACTCAGAAATCTGCCTGCCTCTTCCTCCCAAGTGCTGGGATTAAAGGCATGCACCACTACTGCCCAGCTACATTTTTCATTATTCTAGAATTGTTTCCTGAATTAAATGTATTGTCTGTTTAAATATATACATATGCACACACATATATTATATATATATGGCATATATTTATTACTTGTTACTTTTAGTTTAACCTAATTGTCATAGTCCTAAGATATAGTTGAAGGAGAAAAAAAAAAGCCATGGGAAGATGAAGGGGGTCAGCAGGAAGGGGAGGGGACAAGAGAGGGGATCAGCAGAGTGAGTGTGGCCCCAACTTGCATCATATATATATATATATATATACATATATATATATGTATATACATATATATATACATATATATATGTATATATATATATATATATATATATATATGCACCAAAGTGTCAAGATGAACCCCATTGTATAAAATAATACATAGTAAGAAACAATAAATTAAGATCAGCAAGATGGTCCAATGGGAATAATGATTTCCACCATGATGGCCAGTGGTCAATCCCTCGAACTCATATGAAAAAGATAAATTTGGGTCCGGTCAAGAGTGTATATTGCCCCCTCAGATGACCTGAGTCTGATTCCTGGCACCGACACTGGGCATCTCACAAGAGCTTATAACTTCAGCTTCTGTGGATCTGATCTGGTCTTTGAAGGAAACTTCACTCGCATGCACACATATGCACACAGAGACAGAAACACATCCACATAATTTTTTAAAATAATAAAAAATAGGGAGCTAGAGAGGCAGCTCAGAGGTTCTTGCAAATCTGGGACCCAGGTTTGATTCCCAGAAACCATGCAGCACTCACAGCTATCTGTAACTGAAGTTCCAGGGATTCCAATGGCCTCTTCTGGCTTCCTTGGGCACCAGGCATAAAAGTCGTACACAGACATACATGCAGGCAAATTACCCAAACACATAAAATAAAAATAAATTTTAAAACATTAAAATTAAATGTTTCTGAAAAATGGATGTGGTGGTAGGCATCTATCATTCCAACACAAAGACAAGATGGTAGACAGAAGAGGAGGAATCCCTCAGAAACCCACAAGGCAGCTAACCTTGAGCTTGCAGTATACAGCCAAATCAGGAGAGACACCCCAACTCAACAGGGTAAAAGAGATTGACTCCCTAAAGTTTTCCTCTGACCTCCACCCATGCACACAATACCAGCACACCTGAGCTCACACACATATGCATCATAAACACGTGTACACACGTGAATGCAAACGCACATGCACACACAAGGGATCCTTCTTCAGGGTCTAGCACACTAAATGGATGGAAGTAGAAAACTTCATATTGAGTGAGGCAGACCAGACTCAGAAAGACAAACGTCCAATGTTCTCTGTCATCTGAGGCTATCTCCAAATCTTCAGATGTGACTACGTAATCTGAAGTGACTGCGGAAACCAGGACAGTAAGAAGGGACATTTGAGCCGGGCGTTGGTGGTGCACGCCTTTAATTCCAGCACTTGGGAGGCAGAGGCAGGTGGATTTCTGAGTTCGAGGCCAGCCTGGTCTACAAAGTGAGTTCCAGGACAGCCAGGGCTACGCAGAGAAACCCTGTCTTGAAAAACCAAAAAAAAAAAAAAAAAAAAGAAGGGACATTTGTTGGGGTGGGAGGTGGGGAAAGCCATAGAGAGTGGGATAGCAGGTTACTAGTGATCTCATGGGGGAAATGAGAAAAACTGGGAGGGGTCTCTAATTAGGAATGGGGAGAGAGAGAAACATAGAAGAAGGAAGAAGATAAAATAACAGTAAGAATATTTGAAAAAGTTATAAGAAACCATACAATTAGCAATCTACCTAAATATATGTATAGTACCCATAAGTCAGTGTACAAATCTATGTCTATAGTTTAGATGAAATTTTCCTATCTGAGCTGACAATACTCTCTTCAGAAGTCAAAGACTGTTTGACAAAACTCCAATTCCAGGCATGAGAGACTCTTTTTTGAGTTCTTGGTTAGGGTTGTCCAAGAGACTCCCACAACATTATAGGTTATTGCTGTTGTCTTTGCATGCCTCCGAGAGGTAGAGAGTAAGGCCCTATCATTGAAGATACCACATACTTCAGACACAGTGCCCAGAGAACCCTGAGCTAGAACTGACCTGAAGTCTTTTTCCTTCAGGACTAATTTCCAGAAGGTATCATGCAAGCTTCCAAAGGAAGGAAGTAACCAAGAGTCTGAGCCTGCTATGATGTCTATGAACCACAACCAGCCTGGCTCAGTAACCCAAGAGTGTAGTAGTGGCATGGATGTCTTGATTGTAACCAACAATTGGACTTTAGAACCACTCAAGAGGGAAAGCATGCACAGTACTCGAAACCTAGCCAACTACCTAGAGCTAGTGAGGTAAGACACGGATCTTGGAGGAGAACCTGCAACTGCCACATTACTAACCTAGCACAAGCCTTAATTACGTTCTAAATATTTGTCTTTATACCCACAGGAAAGTGTGGGCCTCATCCTCATCAAGAAACCTTATCATTGCAACTGACGGTGACCATTCATTACTACAATCCAACAAAAGCCCGAGTTGCTGAGCACAGTCCCAACCGATACACCTACAACGTAACTCCTGCACCTAAGTCTCAGGTATCATTATGGAAAAGGAGGTAATAAAATTATAAGAGCCAGAGAGACAGGGAGTTTATTGTGAGATTGCGTCTCCCAGGAGTGTCAGAAGCCACACCCATAAAGTCTCACCAACACAACTGCCTAAGCATGAACTTAAGGAGGGTGACACTGAGGACTGGGATCGGAAGGAGTTTATTAGGCCTCAGCCACTCACAAAGAACTACAGGCAACTAAGGGGCACTGAGAGCACTGAATATTCAGTACCAAATAGTCAGCCCTGAATACATATACATACACAACTAATGCACAGACTACAAACCAAGCAGGTGGTATTTATGTATTTAGGCATGACATAAATATGTTTATATATTATATATACATGTATATGCATGTAACAACAGTTAATGAAAAAAGGAGGCCATGAAATTTGAAACAGATCCTGTAGGGATATATGGGAGGTTTTGGAAGGAAGAAATGATATAATTATATTGTAATCTCAAAAAATAAAAAGAAATAATTTTTCTTTAAGAAAACAAAAAAGGAGGAGGGGAGGCAGGCATAAAGGTATCTGTAATTGCAGCCACTAAAGTCACTGGGGTCCTTCCTGTCCCACCTGTGTTCTGGTAGCCCTAACATGGTAGCCTTTCTTGCAAAGTCATCTGAAAGACTGTCAGACTATGAAATCTCTTCCTGGAAGGTGAGCTCATCTCCTGGCTACCAGCCAGCTTCAGCCTTTTCCTTCACCCAGTATGAGATCCCCAGGGTAACTCCAGTTTCGTGAGGACTACTGTTTCAATGCTCCCACTGTGAAGGGAAGAACCTACTACACTTTAGAGTCTATTCTGACACTTACACTGGGGAGCGTGAAGCCGGGGTGTGTGGCAGGGGTTGAAGGGTGGGAGGGTGGGGGGTGGAGGAGTGGAAGTTCAAGTTCCACCCTAGATCACATAAGTGAACTCCATCTGGAAAGCAGAAACCATGACACAGTGGAACAGTGCCACTTGCAGTAGAGTATGAATTCTTTCCCAAGTTTGCTTCAAATCAAAAGAATCTGTTACCTAAAATAAAATAAAATAGTCACCACTCAAAGGGCAGTTAAAGCTTCACACTCTTAATATTTGTGCTGACTTTAATAGTCAACTTGACACAACCTGGAACAGCCCGGGAAGAGAATCTCAGTGCAGACTTAATTACCCAGCTCAGGGCAGGCTATGGGCATGGCTGTGACTATTCTCTCTGCTTGTGACTATGGATGGGTTGGGATGAGCTGCTTGGGCTCACACCCTGACTTCCCAGAAGTCATAGACTTGGGAGTTAGAAGCCAAACAAACCCTTCCCTCCCCTGCATTGCTTTGTGTTGGGGCATTTGTCTCAGCAACAGCATGACACTGAGACAGTATTTTCCCCCAGTACCATCCTCTACCATGTCAGGTGGCTGGCTACTTAGATATTATCTGTCTGAGAGATCATTTCCATAATCAGCTGTGAGGCCTAGTGTTGCCAGACCTGTTCTGCTGCCTCCTGTGTTCCTGGTAATACATAAGTTTGAGGATGGCAAATGTGTTACAGTTGTCTCTGCTTTGAGCTTAATATTATGTGAAAGGTTAGCTCTCAGCTCGACAAAAGGAAGGCAACTGGGATGGGCCGGGACTTTGTTGAGGCCCACTAAAGGGAAGTTATCTCTTCCTGGTATCCCAAGGCTACTTTTGTAAATTACAATTTTTTTCTTTAATTTTCTTTTTTCTGTCTTTTGTTGTTTCTTTTCTTCTTTCTTCTTTTTCTTTTTCTTTTTTTTCAGGCTATCACTATGTAGGCTTGGCTGTCCTGAAACTCCCTATGTCCACCAGATTGGCCTGAAACTCACAGAGACCCACCTGCCTTGGCCTTTGGGATGCTAGGATTCAATCGGTATGCCAACATGTCCAACTTATTTTTTTAAAGACATATTTTTGTTTTTGAAGTTATGTGTGTGTGTGTGTGTGTGTGTGTGTACTTGAATTCAGGTACCCAGAACAGTTAGTCAGATTCCTTAAAGCTGGAGGTAGAGGCAGTTTTGAGCTGTCCCAATTTGGGTATAGGGTACTCAACTCTGCAAGAGCATAACTTACTCTTAACTGTTGAGTTTTCTATCCAACCCCATCTCTTTAGTGTTCTTTAATCTGCTCTGGTACATAATTTTCTCTTTTTTTGTCAAAAGAATGAAATCTGAGTTTTATCTCAGACCCTGGGTAGAGACATGACATTATGAACTGCCAAGAACATTTTGTGATTACTCTTAAGCAGGAGGACTCCTGGTAAGGAACAAGGACATATCGTTGTCCCTTACTTTGGGAGTTCATCCCATGGCCCTGTCAATCACCTGGATAGAAATATGTTCCCCAGGAAAGTCTATGGGATCCAGACACTTTCTGAAGTAGCATAAAGCTGCCTAAACATCCAGCTCTGCCCAGTGATCTCTCTAGCCATTATTCATTTTCTCCCCCCTGAGAATACAGCCTCGTAATGGTCCCTAAGGCCACCATCCTTTCTCACCATTACTCTGTAACAAATCTTATGTGTCTCCGACACTGAGCTTTGTCTGTCTTATCTGAATTCTTTCCACTGAGATCACAAGAACCGGGGAGCCATGGGGAATGGAGAGCAAGGTCCTTGTAACACAAACAGTGTGCTATTATGTCTCTGTATCTGATAGCCCTGTCTGATTCACTTTGCACATTCGGTAGTTTTCCATTTATGTCTCCATAAGGGAAGCCTAATGAACATCCTGCTCAATACTGTATTCAGTTACGGTAGAGCTGCCTGTGAGGCAGGTTTGCAAGATGTAAGTCCATCATGTTCTGGAAAGGTTCTCCTTGTTGGACACCCTCCTCACTAGGAATAAATTGGCCTCAAACTGGCTTTGCCAGTAACTGTTTCTCAAAACTGTCAGCCTCCAAAGACAACACTAAGAAGAGATCCCCTGCCTTACCTATGAACCTGTCATCTTCTGACCCATTCTGAGAAGTCCCTGGGCCCTTTTCTGTTCTTTACTGCAATGAAAATATTATCTGCTGTCTTTCTAGTCTGCAACTACAGTGGAGAGGGCTGGAGAAGTGACTCAGGTATTTGCAGCTCTTACAGAAAACCCAAGTTCAGTTCTCAACATCTTTGGGTACCTGCACACGTGTTCTCTCTCTCTCTCTCTCTCTCTCTCTCTCTCTCTCTCTCTCTCTCTCTCTCTCTCTCTCTCTCTCTCCCTTTCCCTCTCCCTCTCCATCTGTCTGTCTATCTGTCTGTCTGTCTGTCTGTTTCGGTGGGTGGTGGTTTACCTGATAAGGCTACAACTGAAAAGATCACAAGGATTCCAGAAGATGGGATAGTTTTGCTGTAAACAAAGTCTTCCCAAACAAAAATGTCTGGGAAAAGGACTGAGGCCCTCCCAAGGTCATGGACGGACACACACACACACACACACACACACACACGTCTCCCAAAGACATGTAATCAGGCTATAAACCTGGGTGGGTCATTGGTTTCTTGACATGAAATATTTATTAAAGGAGTATGACCTCTTTGTTGACATCTTTCTCAGAAAATGTTCATTGTGTGATGTTCCAAGGCTTGCTTCTTAGCCCATGGGAAACTCCACCAGACTCTGGAGGGAGGGGTCCTTTCCCTTTCCACCTCCCCATGATTTTCCTTGTCTTTCTTTCCTTTCATGTTGACATTGCAATGGGCATGGGCAGATTATGGAGCACCACCTGCTACAGGGTTTAATTCCAGGCTGCTGAGTGCTGTCTAGAACCTCTAATTGCTGTCCTAAACCTTCCCTGACTCCATGCTGCCTTTCAGACTTGTCCTTCCTGAGTTCTCTCTTGCAGTTGCTTTGAAGGAACAGCAGCGTAAGCAGCAACAGGTTCAATAAAAGCCTTGCAAGGAGAGTCAAAACTAACCCCACACAGCAGTGGTTTTCCTGTTGTTTTTGTTGGGGCCAAAGTCTCTAAAGCCAGTGGTGGCGGCTTTAGAGACAGGATCTTACTGTACGTCTCATGCTAATCTAAAACTCTCAGTCCTCCTGCCTCCACCACCATGTACAACTGCAGAGATTTCCTTCTTGACAAGTCTATGACTAGGCCTCAGATATCAACCATCAGACATATAACGTGTATTCTTTATTTTCCTGTTGCTGTTATAAAATAGCATACTCAAAGGGAACTTAAGGAAGAAAAGGTTCATTTTTAGCTTCAGTTGTGGAGGGATAAAGTCCAGAATGGCAGGGAAAACATGGCAGCTGGAGCAGGAAACAAAAATATCTCATTTTTTTCTTTTTTTTTTTTAAGATTTATTTATTTATTTAATACATACGAACACACTACCATTGCTCTCTCCAGACACATCAGAAGAGGGCATCAGATCTCATTACAGATGGTTGTGAGCCACCATGTGGTTGCTGGGAATTGAACTCAGGACCTCTGGAAGAGCAGTCGGTGCTCTTACTGGCTGAGCCATCTCTCCAGCGCAGAAAGACCTCATTTCCTCTATGGACAGGAAACAAAGAGAAGGGACAGGAAGTAGGGTGAGTCTATAACAATCTCAAAGCCCGCCTCCACCTTTACCTTCACTTCCTTCACCAAGGATCCTCCTTTGAAAGGTTCTGTATCATCCAAAGAGTGGCCAACTGGGGACTGAGTATTCAAATACTTTACCCTTTAGGGACATTTCACTGTACAACCTAGCTAAAATCAATACCAGATATTCAAGTGCCCATCCCTTGTTCTGGTTGTTTCTCTACATAACTCCTCATCTATTATTAGCGGCTTAAAGAGTTCAGGCTCTCTCTTCCTTCCCATACAGAATGATTTCTTTTCACCCATTTACTTCAACTTGTCTCAGGTTCTCTGAATTAAAGTGAGTGTCCAGCCACACCTTACTGAGACATCTGTAGTCAGGCCCCTGACCTGGGACTCCCACAACAGAGGTTTAGAAATATTCTGTGTCCACAGATTACCCAACAGATTAGAAACTGAGGTTTCTTTGTAGCATAAATGTATCATCTATGATTTCCTGAATACGAATTTTGTAAAGTTGAAGAAGATATTAGTTAGTCATTAAATAGGTATAGAGGCTATCTAGATTTTAGTGTCACTTGTCTAATTATTTTTGCCATGTTTTAAAGATTTAATACATTTGTTATTATTTTGAGACAAAATCTCACTATGTTGCCCTGGCTGTACTAGAACTTAGGACCTCAAATTTAACAATTGGCTCAGCATCTGGGGTTTTGGGAGTACAGGCTCTGATCACCATGCTGGCTTATATTATTTATTTTAGCAACTCACTTCCAAGGATACCCCACCACCACCAAAAGTGTGGGTGGGTGGATCGACACGTGTGTGTGTGTGTGGTGTGTTTATGTGTGCTTGTGTGCATGCATGCTTGCATGTGTGTGTATGTGTATGCATGTGCATGAGTGTGTGTGTGTGTGGTGTGTTTATGTGTGCTTGTGTGTGTGTGTGCATGCATGCTTGCATGTGTGTGTATGTGTGTGCACGTGCATGAGTGTGTGTGTGTGTGTGTGTGGTGTGTTTATGTGTGCTTGTGTGCATGCATGCTTGCATGTGTGTGTATGTGTATGCATGTGCATGAGTGTGTGTGTGTGTGTGGTGTGTTTATGTGTGCTTGTGTGTGTGTGCATGCATGCTTGCATGTGTGTGTATGTGTGTGCACATGCATGAGTGTGTGTGTGTGTGTGTGTGTGGTGTGTTTATGTGTGCTTGTGTGTGTGTGCATGCATGCTTGCATGTGTGTGTATGTGTATGCATGTGCATGAGTGTGTGTGTGTGTGTGGTGTGTTTATGTGTGTTTGTGTGTGTGTGCATGCATGCTTGCATGTGTGTGTATGTGTGTGCACGTGCATGAGTGTGTGTGTGTGGTGTGTTTATGTGTGCTTGTGTGTGTGTGCATGCATGCTTGCATGTGTGTGTATGTGTGTGCGTGCATGAGTGTGTGGTATATGTGCAAGCACACTTCTCCTTTTCCTTTTACTGTTGCTTGAGAGATGCAGTTTATCAGGATGGATGGACAGTATGGTCTCTCTCATAAATCAGTGACTCATACAAAAGCATAGTTCATTTGAGCTTTCCTGCTTGTCAGTTTTCAACCTTTGCATTATGTCCACGTCAGTCACCTATAAAAAAAAATTGAATTACAAGAGTACCTGAAACTTTTTTTCCTACATCATATTTTTTCTCCATTCTTTGGGAATTTCACATCATGCACTCATCACACTCATCTCCCAGAGGATTCTTTTTTTTTAAAGACGGGGTCTCCCTCTGCAGTTCCTCTGTCTCTCATATCCTGAGATTAAAGGTGGCTGCCACCATAGCCATACACACTATGCATCTTTAGCCCCGCCCCCTTTAGTTCTGTGTTTTTATTGTATTACTTTGGGTGTGCTAATTAGACTCTGTCAAGGTTTGGGCTGAGATACGGGTAAGCACACTCCTCTGTGTCTTTTCCACTCAGTGCAGCTACAGGATTCCTACAGGATTCCTGGAGCACCTATTTTAAAAAGTAGATAATGGCAAGGCGTTAAAGAAAGGGTTAAACCCAGAATCTAAAATACCACTGAACCTTGAAACTTCAGTTTTCCTGTTTTGGGTTTTGCTTTCTCCTGTTATCGAAAGACTTAGCCCTGAAGGTGGACACACCTGTAGAGGTTTGTAGTTCAGCAGTGTAAACAGAGCCCTGCCCTAGTTAGGTTTTCTATAGCTGTAATAAAGGTCATAACCAAAAGCGACTTGGGGAGGGCAGGATTTATTTGGCTTATATCTCCCAATCACAGTCTATCACTGAGTGAAATCGGGGACACGAACTCAAGCAGAACAGGAGCAGGAACTGAAGCAGAGGCCACAGAAGAATGCTGTTTACTCATTTGCTCCTTGCGGCTAGCTCTGTCTGCTTCTTTAGACACCCTAGGATCACCTGCCCAGAGATGGCTCCGCCCACAGTGGGCTGCGCCCTCCCACGTTAGCCAAGGAGATGCCACACCAACTTCCATATGACGGAGTTATTTCTCCAGCTCAGGGGCTCTCTGCCCAGGTGACTCATGTTAAGATGATTAAAACACCAAGTGTTTTTAGGTCAATGGGGAAAAGTGGGAATTGGGCCAGAGATATGGCTCAGTGGGTTAGGGTGCTTGCTGCCAAACCTAACCACATGATTTCTATCCCAGGACTACACATAGTGAGAGGAGAAACTGATTCCTCCCACAGACAGAGAAGTTCATGATCACATATATGCAAATATGCACACATAAAATAAATAAATATATTTTTAAAAATTAAAGAGGGGCTGGAGATATAACTTAGTGGTTAAGGCATGTACTGCTCTTACAGAAGACCTGAATCCAGTTCCCAGAACCCATGTTGGGGCATCTCAGAGCTGACTGTAACACAAACCAGCTCCAAGGCATCTAACACCCTCTTCCAGACCCCTTGATTACTGCATTCATGTTTATACACATGCACACATATATACATGCATATGTATAAATATTATGTGTGATATATATGTTAAATTATGTATACATACATAATTTAAGAAAAAGGAGAAAGTTCAAAAAATCAGAAGGTACGGGGATGTCTAGGAGAAAGAAGAGCTTTAAAAGGTGACTCTATAATGTTATTAGTGAAATCCAGATGAGGTGGTACATTGCCATGGCCTCAGTAATAAAGAGGCTGCCAGAGGAAGACTGTGAGTTCCCCGAAAGCTTGTATTGTACATTCAGAGACTGTCTAAAAATGCTATTTATAAATGCCAAGTTCACTTTTAATACTACATACACATGGGCCTTGCCCTGTCTAAAACTGTTGACAGTTCTATTTATAATAGCCATAAACTGGAAACAGCCCAGCTGCTCTTCAGTGGGTGTTGGGTGAACATACAAGCTGTGGCATGTTCCCATAATATGACTCCAGAAGACTTGACTAACTTACCCAATACACTAGCTACCCCAGTGTCAGGCTGGCCACTGCGTAGTACATTCGGGACAGGTCTGAAGACATTACAAAGGCTTGGAGAGCTGACTTCCTGCTTGACAATAGTACCAAGTGTGCATTGCAAAGCATTGACTGGATTGTCCTTAGTTTGCTGTCTGTTGCTGGGATAAAGACCAGGATCAAAAGCAACGTGAGGCAGAGAAGGGTTCTTTGGTTTACAAATCCCAGGTCACTGGCCGTTGAGTGAAGTCAAGGCAAGACCTCAAGGCAGCAACTGAAGCACAAATCATGAAAGAATGATATTCCTTATCCCACCTTCTCCTAATCCCGCCCAGTACCACCTACCCAGGGGTGGCACCACCCACAGAGGGTTTGCTTGATCTCGAACATCAGTCTTTAATCAAGAAAATACCCTTCATAGTGGGCATGGTGGCATACACTTTTAACCTTAGTACTTAGGGGGCAGAAGCAGGGGCTTTTCTCTGAGTTCAAGACCAGTCCAGTCTACAAATCAAGTTCCAGGCCAGTGAGGGGCACTGACAGCGCCTGCACCGCCATGTGGTACCGAGTATCGGGCATAGGCCTGGGGGATTAAGAGAAAACACAGACTCGGGTCATTCTGGTGAGGAGAATGCCAAAGCTTTACTGCGGGACCAGCAATGTATACTAGAGGCCGGGTGAAAAACAACAGGAAAAAACAATCATAGTCATAGGTCAGGCACCTGGCAAGTCCCTGCCACACCGGGCAGGAAGACAGAAATAAACTAAGTCCAGGATGCTCTGCTCTCAGGAAACCTGTGCAGACAGCTCAGCTGGGGGCGGTGAGCTAAGCTCACTGATGCCCAACAGAGCACATAGTCAGACACAGTCAAAAACAAAAAAAAAAAAAAAAAAGGAAGGAAGGAAGGAAGGGAAGAGAAAATGTCCTACAAACTTGCCTATAGGCTAATCTGATGGTGACATTTTCTCAGTTGAGGCTCCCTCCACTCAGATGACTATATCTTGTGTCAAGTTCACAAAAGTTAATCAGTACAGGACCTAACTAGATTGATTGATTGCTAAAACAAAATAGTATTTGAGGAGGGTACTGACACATGCCTTTAATCCTAGCACCTCAGAGACATTGGTAGGTGGATCTCTGTACAAGGCCAGGTGGATCTACAAAACAAGTTCCAGCCCAGCCAGGACTACATACTGAGGATTTTAAAACTATGATTTTATGTTTATGTGTGTCTGTGCATACATGCCACATGTGTGTGGGATGCCCTTTGGAGGCCAGAAGAAAGATCTAGAGTCTTCCCAAACATCACCACCAAATGGAGAACAAATGTTTAAATGTGTGAGTCAATGGGAGACACTCATAAAACCACCGTACTTGAAAAATAAAGAATTAAATAAAAAATAGATTCTAAAAAGAATCTTCTGAGCCAGGTTGTGGTGGCACATGCTTTTAATCCAAGCCCCATGGGAGGCAGAGGCAGGTGGATCTCTGAGACTCAGGAAACATCAAGGAAGAGGGGCAGAAAGACTGTAAGAAGTAGAAGATGACTGGAGAAGACTGGAGAAGCCTTCCTCCTGGATACTCCATGGCCACTGCACTACTAAAGTCTTGGGAGCTATGGGTTTCAGCACAAGATTGGGCTCAGCAATATTCTGTCTGTAGTGGCTGTTCCTGGTTGTCAATTTGACAATATCTGGAATGAACTCTGACCTGGATCTTGGCTTGGAGAGCTTGAGGCATAGTGGCTATGAATCGCAGAAGATTATGACAGGGAGATCTCTGAGTTTAAGGTCATCTGGGACAAAGCACGTCCCAGATCCAGGCGTGTTGGCACACACCTTTAATCTTCACTACACCTTCTGCTGGAGACCTACACAAGGACATTGGAAGAAGAAAGATTCTCTCTCTTCTTCGACTGCTTGCCTTGTGGGACTGAGCAACTGCTAGATCCTTGGACTTCCATCCACAGCTGCTGCTGACCATTGTTGAGGAGTTGGACTATAGACTGTAAGTCATCAACAAATTCCCTCACTATATAGAGACTACCCATGTGTTCTGTAAATCTAGAGAACCCTGACTAATACATCTGTCACAGTGTGCAGAGGGGATCACAAGAACCCATCCCTCTTTAAGGATATAAAAGCAATCAATGGTTGCTAGAGGAAGAAGGAATATTTTCTTGAGTGGCATAGCCTCTGATCATGTGCTATGTGTTTGTAAATAGCCCTTCACCCATGTTCTTGTAAGCATCCCTGATTAAACCTTGGCATCATAAAAACAGACAAGGGGGACTGGTTGGGAAGAGGAAAGGGATAAAAAAGATTTAAAAGGTAAATTCCAGATCAGCAGGGGCTATAGGATGAGTTCCAGGCCACCCTGGACTACACAATGAATTTGAGGCTAGCCTGAGCTACAGGATGTGTTCTAGGCTAGCCTAAGTTGCACAGTAAGGTTCTGACTTGGGAGGGAAGGAGGGAGAGAGGGAGAGAGGGGGAGATGGAAGGAGGGAGGAAACAAAACATGGATACCCTGTCTTCCCCCCAAAAAGGTTATGGGGGTAAATGCAATCAAACACATCACATACATGTATGAACATGTCAAGTGAAACTTAGTATTACATATAATTAATAAGTGCTAATAAAAAAGCAAATAAAAGATTTTAATGATTTGAATTCTCTAGATCAAAAGCCTCCATATAAATACACTTCTTGCTGGGCTGGGTGGCACACATCTTTAATCCCAACACTGAGATGGGGTTGGGGAGCTTGGGAACAGAGACAGGCAGATAGATCTCTGTTCCAGGCCAGCTAGGTCTACATCACTTTCTCAACCTGTGGATCTCCACCCCTTGGAAGTCAAATATTAGATATCCTGCATATCAGATATTACATTATGATTCATAAAAGTAGCAAAATTACAGTTATGAAGTAGGAACAAAAATAATTTTATGGTTTGGGGAGGGAGGGGTCACTACACCTAAGGAATTGTATTAAAGGGTTGAAGCATTAGAAAGGTTGAGAACCACCTATGGTCTACATAGTGAGTTCCAGAACAGCCAAGACTACACAATGAGACTATGTCTCAAAAAAAAAACAAAAACCAAATACCTTTCCTCTTTCTGTTCACTGCTAAAAGTCAGCAGCCACATTGTTTCTTACACATGAACTTCCCTTGAAAATTGTTTCAAATTCTCTCCTAGTTCACAGTTTTCACTTCTTCCTCCCTGGTGTCATTAAGTTTGATGACCTCTGTCACCTTCCTGTGTCAGGCCATTTGGACAATGCTCCTTTAACCAAGGCCACTAAAGAGCACAGCCTTCTCCAGTAACCGGCCTGCCCTGACTCAGCTCTTGTTTCTGTTTTCTGAGGGAGCTTCTTCTGGTTTCCCCCCATGGGACAGGCATGACAGGGTAGCACTGCAGCTCCCCTAAATGTTCACATGTGCACAGGAAATTATGTTTAATCTTATTTAGTTTTGTTTATTTTATCGTTTTATTTTTGAGGCAAAGTCTCATGTAGTCCAGACTGGCCATGAACTCCCTATGTGGCCAAGGCTGATTTTGAACTCCTGAACACGCTGTTTTCAGCTCTAAAGTGCTGAAATTGTGCATATGTATCAGTATGTCGAGTGTATGAGTTGACAGGGATTAAACCCACATCTTCATGCATTCGAAGCAGGCATTCCTCCACGAGCGGAGCTACAGCCCCATCCCAAGGGAAGTCATTGTTTAAAATGGTTCTCTTGGGATCATTCCTTCTGAGACAGGTTGTGGTACAAAATGCCTATCCTAAAACTAGTTAATTCTTGACCTCAGAGTATTCCCATGTCTATCTCTTCTGATCTCAAAGAAATAGAAAAGGACCCTTCTTTTCTTTAATTATTTATTTTATGTATATGAGTACACTGTCGCTCTCTTCAAACACACCAGAAAGGGCATCAGACCTCGTTACAGATGGTTGTGAGCCACCATGTGGCTTCTGGGAATTGAACTCAGGACCTGTGGAAGAGCAATCAGTGCTCTTAACCACTGAGGCATCTCCCCAGATCAGACCCTTCTTAAAGCTAACAATTTTGCATTCTGAATTCCGATCCCTTTTCATAGTTCCTCTCTGTTCTTTTCTTGCCCAATGGAACACTGTTCTCATTTTGTGTTTTGTTTGATTGATTGATTGTTTTTGTTTCATTTGTTTGTTTGCTTGCTTGCTTGCTTGAGACCAGTTTTTCAGTGTATCCCTGTCTATTCCAGAATTCACTCTGAAGACCAGGCTGGCCTTGAACTCATGAAATCTTCCTGTCTCTGCCTCTGAGAGCTAGGATTAAAAGGCGTGCGCCACCACTGTATGGCTGATTTCAAACTCTGGATAGCTAAAGATGACCTTAAACTCTCAATGGCTAAGTGTGTGTTTGTGAAAGTGTGTGTGTGTGTGTGTGTGTGTGTGTGTGTGTGCTGATGCATTCATACCATGGTGTGTGTGGAAGGCCACTTGAAAAGGACAACATACAGACATGAGTACTCTCCTCCCATCATGTAAGTTCTGGCCAGAGAACTCCCAATGTCAGGCCTTCAGGACAAGCCTTTTCTCCACTGTGCCATCTTACCTGCCTAACCTTGAACTCTGACCCTGTAGCTCAGGCTGGCTCAATATATAGCCCAGGCTGATATCAAACTCACAGCAATGTTCAAGTTTCAGCCTCCCAAGTCCTAGAATTACAGACACAAACCACCATGTCCTGCCTCCTGGGTTCAGAACTAGATGTTTTACATGGAAATGTCTTTGGATCAGGACAAACTAATTGCAACAGAGCAGTCTTCTAGAATATATATGTGGGGAGCATTTAATTTCTGCATTGAGACCCTGATTATTCATTCGTGTGTGTGTGTGTGTGTGTGTGTGTGTGTGTATTCCACTTTTACTGTCTGTGCCCTGGACACTGCCTTACCCTACCTGCCTTTGGGGGATTGGAGGTGAGATAGCACAGAGTCAACGACACAGACTCCAGGAAGAGGTGATGAGCAGCAAGCTCATCAGAACACTACTGCAAGCTTCTTTCATACGCTCCATCCATGCCCCATTGGTCCCAAGAAAGCATCTCTTCTAAACAGCAGTTTCCCCTGATTGGCTGGCATTCTCTGCACCAGCAATCCTTGGTCTCCTACAGATCCCACTGCAGGAGAAACTTTTGCTCTTTTACATAGAGGTGGCCCTGCCATTCCTGCTACACACTTTGCTAGTTTATTTTCTTACATAATTCCCACCTCTGCCTTTGTTACTTTTTGCTGTGTTAGGAAGCAAGCTCAAAGCTTTATACAAGTCTGGCAAGCACTCTAACCTGGCTCCTTCAAGCCTTCTGACTTTTACTCCCAGAGCACTCTCTACTTTCTTTTCATTATTGCCTCTTAAGAATCCTTCTTAGATACTTTTTTCCCTAACTGGCCCACCTTAACAAGTCCATGCCATTGATAAAGTTTGCTTATGTAATGTGCATTTCCCTATCTTTGTTTTGCTTTTACTTTAATTTTTTATATATATGAGTATTTTGCCTGCATGTATGCTTGTGTATTCATCATGTGCATACCTGGTGTCATCAAAGGCCAGATGTTGACTTCCCTGGAACTGGAGTCATAGATTATGAGCTACTGTGTAGATGCTGGGAACCAAACCCCTGGGGGCATCTGCAAAAGCAGCAAGTGCCCTAAACAACTGGACTCTGATGTTTCTTCGTTTTACACCTAGAAAGATAAAGATTTTTACCTTCTAGGAACCAGTTTTTGTTATGTCAGGATGATAGTATCTCGGGGCTGGAGAGATGGCTCAGTGGTTAAGAGCACCGACTACTCTTCCTTCCAGAGGTCCTGAGTTCAATTCCCAGAAATCACATGGTGGCTCACAACCATCTGTCATGGGATCTGATGCCCTCTTCTGGTGTGTCTGAAGACAGCTACAGTGTACTCATCATATATATAAAATAAATAAATAAAATCTTAAAAAAAAGTACGTGTTTCAGAGGAAAGAAAAATGATAAGCAAATAAGTAAAAAATAAATAAATAAATAAATAAATAACCGAGATAAATAAGAGCTACAAGAGGGGTTAAAACTGAGAAATGGAGAGAGGGCTTTAGAGAGAGGTAGCCAGTTGCTTTTGTGTACTAAAGCAGAGAAAAGGTACAGCTAATCCATAGCCTCGTATCGATGTTTCTTCTCTGTCTGCCTTAGCTGTTGCATTACTCTGTGTAAGGCACATCTAAGCTGGGAAGGGATGCCCCTGGCTTTCACATCCTTTCCCTGGAGACCTAGATCATAAGTCTCACAACCGACACTTGAAAAGCAAAGAAAGTCAACTTCTCACTGTCTTAGCTAGGGTCACTGTGGCTATGATGAAATACCATGGCCAAAGCAACTCGGGGAGGGAAGGGTTTATTTGGCTTGTGCCTTCACATTACAGTCCATCATCAAAGGAAGTCAGGACAGGAATTCACACAGGACAGGAACCTAGAGGCAGGAGCTGATGCAGACGGAGGCTGTGGAGATGCTGCTTTACTGGCTCCCTCCACACGGCTTTCTCAGCTTCCTTTTGCACCCAGGACCACCAGCCCAAGGGGAGGATAACCCATATGGACTGGGCCCTCTTTCAGAAATCGCTAATTAAGAAAGCGCCATACAAGGAAAATATGTCTGATAAAATGCAAGAAATATATAGAAAAACATGTTAAAACTAACTATCTCATAAAAAATTATACAGATACGATAGTAGGCATAAAAATGTTCCTAAATTGAAAGTAGAAGTAAAAACATTTTCTGATAAAATTGAAGATTTACATGGAAAATATCTCTGATAAATTGAAGAAATTTATATAGATAAATTGGTAGGAATTAAAATATTCCTAAGTTGATTGAAAGTAGAATTATAAACATTTTCTGATAAAATTGAAGATTTTTTCCGTGATATAGGTGGCTATATATTTCTTGAGTTTTATCAGAAATATTTTCCTTGTAGATTTTCAGTTTTATCAGAAAATGTTTATAATTCCACTTTCAATCAACTTAGGAATATTTTTATGCCTACCATTGTATCTGTATAATTTTTCCATGAAATAGTCAATCTTAACGTGTTTTTCTATATATTCCTTCAATTTTATCAGAGACATTTTCCATGTATATTTACACAATGGGATACTACTCAGCAATTAAAAACAATGAATTCATGAAATTCTTAGGCAAATGGGGAACAGGGGGAGGGAAGAGGACTTATGGGACTTTCGGGGAGGGGGGAACTGGGAAAGGGGAAATCATTTGGAATGTAAATAAAGAATATAGAAAATAAACTAATAATAATAGTAATAAAAGAGTCTGCATATATTAATTAATGCTGGGAAAAAAAAAGAAAGCACCTTACAACTGGGAACTTACAAAGATGTTTTCTCAGTTGAGGTTCCCTCCCCTCTGATGACTCCAACTTGTATCAAGTTGACATAAAACCAGCCAGTACAGTCAGCAATGGCATGCAAGTCCTCTCTTTCTTCTTGTTTCTCAAACAAACTCAAGGTGAATGATGCCCTGTCCTTCAACAAGCTGCATACCTCAAGCAGCATTGCAACCCCGAGCTAGACATCTGAGGAATACAACTTATTTGGTCTGACTTCATAATTTTTTGATAAAAATATAGTAAAAAGATACTTTGTTCTTTTTTTAAGATTGAATTTAAAGATTATCTTATTTTTAATTATGTGTATTATATGTGTCTCTCTGAATGAAAGTGCATGTGGGTGCAAGTGACCGTGGAGACCAGAGGCATCAAATGCCCTGGAGCTGAAGTTACAGGCAGCTATGAGGGGCTCCATGTGGATTCTGGGAACTGAACTTGGGTCCTCTACAAGAGCAGTACCTGGTCTTAAGTCCCAAACCATGTCTCCAGCACCAGGCTATTCGCAGATCAAATTCAGGCCATCAAGTGCCCTTGCCCTCTGGGCCATTTTGATTACATGTGTATGTGGTATGTCTACACACACACACACACACACACACACACACACACACACACGTGTTTTGAAATAAGGTCTTGGGCTGGAGAGATGGCTTGGTGGTTAAGAGCACCGACTGCTCTGCCAGAGGTCCTGAGTTCAATTCCTAGCAACCACAAGGTGGCTCACAGCCATCTGTCATAGGATCAGATGCCTTCTGGTGTGTCTGAAGACAGCAACAGTGTACTCATATGAATAAAATACATCTTGAAAGAAAGAAAGAAAGAAAGAGAAAGAGAGAGAAAGAAAGAAAGAAAGATCTCACTTTGCAGCACAGGACTGTCTGAAACTTACTAGTAGTCCTGGTTGGCCTTGAACCCACAGTGATCCCCCGCCTCACTCTCCTGAATGCTAGTAATACAGGTATAACCTACTATACTTTGCTATAGCTTAGAAAAAAATGTATTTAAGCTTTGTAAGTCATGGCTTATATTGTGTTGTTAGTCTAATGTGTGTAAGTGGGGAGAACAAAGTTGCAGTTGTGGTACTAGTCTTTTAAACATTTTATAGACTCTAAGACATTCTATTTTACTTTATTTTAGACAGAATCTCATGTATATCAAGCTGCCCTCATATTCCCCATTCAGCTGACGGTGATCTTGAACTCCGGCTCCTACCTCCCAAGTGCCAGGATTACAACCATGTAATCCTACAGCACTGATAGTGTGTTCAATGCTATATAAACACTCTACTCATTGAGCAACATTTCCTGAAAATTAGGACATTTCTAGGTCTCCCAGGGCCATGAGGAAGTCTACAAAAAAGCAGGTCCTGGGCACTAACATTGCTGAGTTTGTCATTTCTCCATCCCATTCACTCTTCTGTTTCACCAGTGAGACAGACATAGTTATCATCAACTTGAGATCGGGAAGAAACACTGTAGGAACATCAGTCCTTGTAACCTACAGTCTTACGAGAATAGTGAGAGGCACCATCCTTTTAGGAACACAGTAGTTGTACTTTCTAGCGTTGAGTAGCCCTCTCAGGGTGTAGCAGTCTGGTCCCTGACTCTTGCGCCCACTGCTACCAAGTACTGTGATTAAATTCACATTATTTTGAATGAAATAAAGTAGCTTCTGCCTGCAGCTGTTGGTTTTCAACAGTGAGTGTGGGCATGTGTTCTATGGGCTGAAGGCTGGGTCC
This sequence comes from Tokudaia tokunoshimensis, assembly GCA_036184795.1. Lineage (NCBI taxonomy): Eukaryota > Metazoa > Chordata > Mammalia > Rodentia > Muridae > Tokudaia > Tokudaia tokunoshimensis. The sequence goes on along the minus strand of BTHU01000016.1, from coordinate 32,603,867 downwards.
TTGGCACCCTCTGTCTCCCCGAGGTGAGGGACTAAACAAAGCGAATCAAAGTAGAAAATGTGGGAGAAAACTGGTCCCCGAACACCAGAAAAGGTAAGAATGAAGGTCGAATGCAGGAGCCTAGCTGAAGGCAATTGAGCCAGGAATGACGACAAACCAAGGGAGATGAACAGAGGATGGGGGAGAGTGGCACAGGGATGGAAGTCCAGCACTTGGGAGGTGGGGGCAGAGGGTCAGAAATCCAGTCATCCTTCCAGTTTCCATCAGTGCCCAGGAGCGACCCCGTGCTACAGCCCCCTCCACCCCAGTCACACCCAGAAACAACTTGACCCCCAGGAGTTCTGACACACCCAGGCTCACAGGAAATGCAGGGACAAAGAGTGGAACAGAGACTGAAGGAAAGGTCATCCACAGACTGCCCCACCTAGGGATCCATCCTATCTGCTGACACCAAACCGAGACACCATTGCTAATGCCAAGAAGTGCTTGCTGACAGGAGCCTGGTATAGCTCTTCCCTGAGAGACTTTGCCAACACCTGACCATTCAGATGCGAAAACTTGCAGCCAACCATTGGACTGAGCACAAGGACCCCAGTGGAGGAGCTAGGGGAGGGACTGAAGGAGCTGGAGGGGTTTGCAACCCCATAGGAAGAACAACAGTATCAACCAACCAGATCCCCCAGAGCTCCCAGGGACTAAACCACCAACCAAAGAGTACACATGGAGGGACCCATGGCTCCAACCACATATGTAGCAGAGGATGGCCTTATCTTGCATCAATGGAAGGGGAGACCCTTGGTCCTGTGGAGGCTCGATGATGCCCCAGTGGAGGATGGAGGATGCTAGGGTAGTGAGGTGGGAGTGGGGGAGCACCCTCATAGAGGCAGGGGAGGGAGATGGGATAGGGGGTTTGCAGAGGAGAAACTGGAAAGGGGGACAACATTTGAAATGTAAATAAATAAAATAACCAATAAAAAATCTATATATATAAAAAAGAAATCCAGTCATCTTTGACCCCATCATACATACCAGAAACAAAACAAACAGACAAAAACAATCACGAAACAAATAGAGTTGAGAAATGTTTCTCCCATTAAAGGCATATGCTGCTTGTACAGAGGACCTGGCTCACAATTTGCAAATTCAGTTCTAGGGTTATGGCCTCTTCAGGTATCCATGGTCACCAGATGCAAACATGCTACATAGACAAAACACCCATACACAGAAGGGAAGAAAGAAAGAAAGAAAGAAAGAAAGAAAGAAAGAAAGAAAGAAAGAAAGAAAGAAAGAAAGAAAGAAAGAAAGAGAAAGAGGCCAGGTATATTGGCACATGCCTTTAATCCCAACACTCAGGAAGCAGAGGCAGGCAGATCTCTGTTAGTTTGAGACTGTGGTCTGCATAGTGAGTTCCAGGACAGCCTGGGGCTATGTAGATAGCTCCTGTCACAGAAATAAAAATAAAATAGAATAAATAAAATGGGGCTGGAGAGATGGCTCAGCTGTTAAAAGCACTGACTGCTCTTCCAGAGGTCCTGAGTTCAATTCCCAGCAACCACATGGTGGCTCACAACCATCTGTAATGGGGATCTGATGCCCTCTCTGCTGTGTGTGAAGACAGCAACAGCGTACCCATAATAGCCAGAAGCTGGAAAGAACCCAGATGTCCCTCAACGGAGGAATGGATTCAGAAGATGTGGTGTATTTACACAATGGAATACTACTCTGCAATTTAAAACAATGAATTCACGAAATTCCTAGGCAAATGGTCAGAACTTGAAAATATCATCCTTAGTGAGGTAACCCAATCACAAAAGAACACACATGGTATGCAGTCATTGATAAGGGGATATTAACCCAGAATCTCGGAATACCCTAGACACAATTCACATATCAATAGATTTCCAAGAAGATGGAAGGAGAGACCCCTGGTCCTGGAAAGACTGGTTGTAGGGGAATGCCAGGACAGAGAAGCGAGAGGGGGTTGAATGGGGAAAAGAGGGAGGGAAGGGGGCTTATGGGACTTTCAGGGAAGGAGGAAACGGGAAAGGGGAAATGATTTTGAATGTAAATAAAAAAAAAACAGAAAATAAAATAAAATTTAAAAAAAATTAAATAAAATGGGGGCACTTTGCTGGTCCTATCTGGGATAGTCATTGTGTCAATACCTAGCCCATCCAGTTCTCGCTGTTTTCCCATTCAAAGCCCCATTCAAATGAGATTTTCTCCCTCGGTTGCAATAGTTTCTCTCTGAGAGCACATGAGTTCTGTCTCATGTTACCATTTGCTTTACCTTTTACAGGCGCTCCAGCATGTAATTGCCAGTCCCAGCATGAAACCAGAAGAAGCTCATGTTGTACAAAATTCTTGGCATATTGCCTAGCACATTAAATGTGCTGAACAAAGAATCGAGTGAAGCAACTATCAGTATTTTCTTGCAGGACCGGAAGCAGACGAAGGCCAAGACGCAGCCTGAAAGACGCAGGGACCAGACCAAAAGTGCGATTGTGATTGTCACTGACTTAGAACCTTTGGACATATCACGCTGGATGAGTTATTTTCCTGTTGTTTGATCAAACACCACGACCAGACCAAGGCAACTTATAGAAAGAAGAGTTTTATTTGAGTTTACAGTGCCAGGGTCTGCAATGGTAAGAGGCATGCCGCCAGAAGCCGGAAGCCGAACCATCCATCACCTCAGAGAACAAGAAACTGAGACATCAAACGCAAAACTGGCTCCCAGTGAAGAACTTCATTCAGCAAGATGGCGCTTCTTTTTTCTGTTTTGTTTGGTTTATCGAGACGGTTTCTCTGTGTGGTCCTGGCTCTCCTGGAACTTACTCTGTAGACCAGGCTGGTCTTAGAGACCCTTCCTGCCTCTGCGCCCACCCTACCCTCCAGTGCTGGGATTAAAGGCCAACCTAGGGCCAAGTGACCAAAGCTCCTCCTAGACTATGCACTTGGGATGGGGAGGGAGAGGGGAGTGGCAGGTGGGCGGGGAGGAGGAGGCTAGGTTGGGGGTGGTGGTGGGGAGGACTAATTTCTTATTTAAACCACCACTTACCCTAATCACACAGAAAGACTGGGAAGAGCCGGGCGGTGGTGGCGCACGCCTTTAATCCCAGCACTTGGGAGGCAGAGGCAGGAGGATTTCTGAGTTCGAGGCCAGCCTGGTCTACAAAGTGAGTTCCAGGACAGCCAGGACTATACAGAGAAACCCTGTCTCGAAAAAAAAAAAAAAAAAAAAGAAAGACTGGGAAGTAGAGATACTTACAGCTCAGGGTTATTCTGGCGATTAGGTCAGTGTCTACCAGGCAGAGAGCAGAAGCTAACTGAGTGTGAGTGATTTCCTTTCTTCTTTGGTCTTGTTGCCTAGAATCCTTCATTCCATATATTGTTTCTCGAAGAGACTATTGAGACTGTGGGTTTCGAGACTGTGGTCTGTTTGTGAATATCATTTGGTCAACATTGCTCCTAAAAGTCTGAATACTGATACCCCAGACTTGTGTCCTGACCAGGTCACAGAGCACGACAAGGTTACTTGTCACTTTGACTAAAATTTGGAATTAACTAAAACCTTGGGTTTTTTTTTTAAAGAATGATTGATTATTTATTGTTCTCTTGTTTTAATTAAATGTTCTTATCAGCAGCACTACTGAAAAAGAAAAAAAGACTTTAGTAATTAACATTTTTAAACATTCAGCTTTTTTAAAATTTTATAGTATGTTTTGCCTGTGTGTATGTCTATACACTATGACATCCTATAATAATTTTATAGGATGTTTTGCCTGTGTGTATGTCTATACACTATGTGTGTGCCATATGCCTTTGGAAGCGAGAGAGAGTGTTGGATCCCCTGCAAACTGGAGTTACAGATGATGGTGACTTGCCTTGTGGGAGCTGGGAATCAAACCTGGATGCACAGCAGGAGTAGTCAGCACTATCTGTACAGTAGTCCTCTTGATTGCTGAGCCGTTCTTTCTTTCTTTTGTTTTTTAAGACAGTGTTTCACTATAGAGGCCTGGCTAATCTGGAACTCACAGTGTAGACCAAAATGGTCTCAAACTCTCAGAGATCCACCTGCCTCTGCCACAAGCCTCTAAAGTGCTGGGACTAAAGGCGTCACCAACAACACAATTGGCTCAGTTTGGACTTTTGGACTATTTAAGAAAAAAAAAGGGGGGGTGCTGGTGGTTGTAGTTCAGTTGGTAGAGGTCCTTGCCTGGCATGCATGAAGCCCTGGATTTGATCTCTAGCATTAGTAAAATCAGGAGTCAGGACAAAACAATGTCATGCCAGCACTCAGAAGGATCAGAAGTTTAAGGTCATCATCCTCTACTACTTACTGAGTTTGAGAGAAACCTTGATTGCTGGGGTTGAAAGGAAGGGAGGACGCTGGGGTAGTGGGAGGAGCCCTAAGTAATAACTCAGAGGTATTCTTACTTAGTTGTAAAATAAACACCTCCCACAGTGCTCTGTCTTGCAGACCAGCAGCTGCGACTGTGTGAAGCAAAAAGGATGGCTTTGGCAATATGCCTCTGTCAGTCACAGGTGCACATATAATTAAGCATCTACATACTAATTAAATTATAGTACTATATTTTTGTAGACATAGCCTTAAGGGAAAAGAAAAGAGGGGGGTACACTCTCAGTTTTAATTAAACATCAACAGCCATTAACAGCCCCCGTGTTTAAAAAAAATGGGTTTAGCAATTAGCATATTTATTACACTGCAAAAAAAACCCTATGAAACTTAGTCTCAGATATTATTTAAATAGAACAGTGTAGGGATTTTTTTTAGTTATTTTTGTTGTTGAGAACATGTAAACAAAACAAGGTAAAATGAAAAGGTTTTTAAGGAAAATTTTTTTGTTTTGTTTTGAGACATTGTCTCACTTTGTAGCCAAAGCTGGTCTTTTCTTTAACAATCCTCCTGTCTCAGTCTCTGAAGTGCTGCAGTTACAAACAAGTACCACTACACCTGACTTATTAAAGATCTGAGCAATTTGCCCAGTGCAGGAGCAGTGACTGCTGTGTGTCTTGTTAGGAAGGTACTGGAAATATTCTTGGACCCCTTCCATTTTCTCTTATCAAACAGACTAAATATATATTTGTCCCACAATTCATGTGTTGAAATCCTGACTTCAATGTGATGGTGCATAGAGGTAGGGACTTTGGGAAGTAAGTAGGCTGCCAGGGAGCTCCCTCACATATGGGATTAGTGCAAACAGGGCGTGGTCATGCATACTTTTGATGGAAGCACTCGGGAGACAGAGGCAGGAATAGCTGTTGGTTTGAGACCAACCTGGTCTACATTAGCAAGTCAGGACTACATAATGAGATGCTGTGTGAAAGTGGGGTGTGGCATAGAACTAGTTGCCTCTTTATCTCCATGTGAAGACTCACCAAGGAAAAGCAGAATGGGACACACCGGGAACTTGACCCTGCTGCCTTCTGAACTCACACTTCTAGCTTCCGACGCTGAAAAACACATGCTTATGAAGTCTATAGCTTTTGTTCTTAAAACGTTTTTTATTTAATATTTGTGTGGTGATGGGGCACCAGTGCTCTTTGTTTTGTTTGTTTTCAAGAGTTACCAATCTGGTCCAGGCTGGTCTGGAACTCTTGCCAATCTAAGCACTTGGGAGGTGGAAGAAGAAATATCAGGAGTTTAAGGTCAGCTCTCTCTCTCTCTCTCCTCTCTTTCTCTCTCTCTCTCTCTCTCTCTCTCTCTCTCTCTCTCTCTCTCTCTCTCTCTCTCTCTCTCTCTCTCTCTCTCTCCCCCCAAACAAATTTGAATCAATTGCCCCAACTATTATAATAGAAATTTTAAAACTTTGAAATACTTGTCAAGGATCTGGGGGGGGGGGAGGAAAGAAAGATGTACTTCTCTTTCCCAGTGATTGATGGTGCATATATAATCAACTGCACATAATTGGGAGAGAGAGATATTAGGATGTAACAACGAGTACCAGGAAAGGGTTCTATGCATAGTGTGCCTTGCTCGCCCCTCCCCCCTTCTTCCATTTAGCCCAGGCTGACCTTAAACTCTCCATCCTCCTGGACCTGTTTCCTTGGGCCCCTGACTTCTGCATTTACATGGGTGTTAACACTGAACCTGCCACCATTTCGCTCCTCTCTAATTCCAGGAAGGCTTAAATGAAGAGAATTAGATATTGGGAAAGGAGAAAGAAAATCTGAAAGCTAAACATTTGTATTGGTAAGCCTATATTCCAAGCTTTCCTTCTAGCCTTATCTTAAATTGCTCTTTTCTTAAACATATATATATATTCATATTATTTTTATATAACATATATTATATATGTAATTGATATATACATATATATCATATATATATATATATATATATATATATATGCTTGGGTGGGCATGATGCATGTCAGAGAACAATTTGTGGGTGTCAGCAGTTCTCAGACTTGGTACCAAGCACCTTAACCACTGAACCATCCCACCCATCCTTCATTTCTTTCCTTCGTACCCCTGCTTGTAAACCTCAAAGCTCCTGGCTGCTCCACACTTTCCCATGGCCCTCCACCCAGCTTTGAATGCCAGAGCGCTGATATTTATAATCACCCGTTGCCAGTAATTTGTAAATTGCACTTCCTAAACCGCTTCCACATTCTTAAATTACTTAGGACATGTTTTATGAGAACGGAGACCATGCTTCTTCCTTAAATAGAAAATTCATGCTCCCCATTTAGAGAAGCTGGACTTTCATTACTGGCCTGCAGCTTTAGACCTCTTGGCGGGCATCAAATCATTGTCTCAGTTTTGTTGCTTAAAAATATCCTGTTGTTGCAGCCACCTGAGGCCAAGCTGATGTCCAGGGGTCGCGATGGTGCTTGGGACCAGCTTGGAAGGCTTGGCTGGTGTTGCCACAGAAACTGTGCTGATGTCCTTGGCTAGTGCTGCCTCCGAGACTATGATGGTGCCCATGGCCTGTGCTGCAGCCGAGGGCCGTGTGGTGTCTGTGGTCTGTACTGCCACCAGAGACCACGCAGAGTTCCTCAACACGCGCTGACACCGGAGACCATGCAGAGTGCCATGTCTGTGCCGTTGCCAGGAGCCGTGTCGAAGTCCATAATCTGTGCTCCCACTGACTGTAAAGGGCAAGAAAGCTACTTTTCCAGTGACATCAACGACTGCAGACTCACAGTTGAGAAAGAGGGACATAGAAGGGCTTCTGTGACAACCCCTATTCCCCCCAGCCCCCCCCCCAAAAAAAACCAGCCTAGACAGCCATGGGAGGAAGTCTTAAAAAATTGTGATGGGGGGCTGGAGAGATGGCTCAGTGGCTAAGAGCACTGACTGCTCTTCCACAGGTCCTGAGTTCGATTCCCAGCAACCACATGTTGGCTCACAACCATCTATCTGTAATGGGATCTGACACTCTCTTCTGATGTGTCTGAAGACAGCTGTAATTGTACTCATACATAAAATAAATAAATTTTTAAAAATGTGATGAGGATGCTGAAGGTAGCTCTTCACTATTTGGGGGCGGGAGCAGGGAATGACTCAGTTTTCTTTAAGGGTCTGATCACTAGGAGTTTGACTATGCTTCAGTGAGTATATGGGCAAAACAAATCAAACTTCTCCTCCTTCTCCTTCTCCTTTCCCTTCTCCTTCTTCTCCTCTTCCTCTTCCCTCCTCTCCCCCCTCCTCCTCCTTCCCCCCTCCTTTTTTTGGGGAGGTAGGTCACAAGGGTAGGGTAACAAACCTGGGAGAACTTGGAAGTGAGTGTGATAAGGGTGCATGATGTCAAATTCCCAAATAATCAATAAAAATATAATATATAGAATCTATGTATCCTCTCATACCAGGTGTGGGTGGTTCATGCCTTTCATCCCAGCACCTGGGAGGGTAGAGGCAAGTGGATCTTTGTTTGAGGCCAGTCTAGTCTCCATAGTCATCTATCAGACTGAATGTTGTAGCCAATAACTTTAATCCCAGCACTCAGATAGCAGAGGCAGGCAGTTCTGAATTATTCAAGGTTAACCTGGCCCACATAGTTCATTCCAGGCCAGAGGGGCTACATAGTGAGACTCTCTCTCACAAAAATAAAAACAAAACAATAACAAACAAACAAATAAGAGGAACAAAACGAGGTGTCCCCTAGGGTCAGTTTAACACTGAATGTTCTATAGGTGGATATGGTGGTACATGACTCAGAGTTTGAAAGCACAGATATTGTGATCTTGTATACAGCAAGTACATGACAAGTTCTAGGCCAGCTGAGGCTCTGTACAGCTCAAAACACACTGAGTGGAGCTGGGGAGTAGGCTTGATGTTTACGGGAACTGCTGCTCCTGTGGAGGACCAGGGTTCAATTCCTGGCACACATATGGCCACTGACAACCTCTGTAACTCCAGTCCTAAGGAATCCAATGCCTTCTTCTGACATCTGAGGGCATCAGGTTCACATATAGTGCACATATATGCACATAGGCAAAACATTCATACACACAAAATAATAAAACAAACAAATCTTTAAAAACAAATAGAAAAGAAACTAGGTATGCGTATATTGACTCTTCCAAATTTGAAATTAATGTATAAGATAGGAATGCAAGTTGTTCTGTCACCCCGGGTACGCTGCCCGTGCATTTCTGTCACTTAACTCGCCAGTTAGTAACTGAGTTGGAGTCACTAAATTTGTCCTCATCCTGGGTCTTGTAGCTTTTTATGCAAACTCAGTGGATAAAAGCAATTTGCTACACAACCCAGGCCACCTGAATTTGATCCCCCAACACTTTTACTGTTGTCATGACGCAGACATGTCCTAGAGTTGCATAGAAAGAGGAAACCTCAGCTGAGAAAATTTCCAGATCAGAATGGCCTATGACCACATCTATGAGAGGTGCCCTGAAATGACGATTGCCATGGGAGGGGATCAGCCCACCATAGGCAGTGCCATCCCCTAGGCAGATGGACCTAGGTTTTATAAGAAAGCTGACTTACGCTGGGCAGTGATGGCGCATGCCTTTAATCCCAGCACTTGGGAGGCAGAGGCAGGCGGATTTCTGAGTTCGAGGCCAGCCTGGTCTACAGAGTGAGTTCCAGGACAACCAGAGCTACACAGAGAAACCCTGTCTCAGAAAAACAAAAAGCTAACTTAGCATGGGCCGGTGAAGGAGCCGGTGAAGCAACATTCCTGCACGGTTTTTGCACCAGGTTCCTGAGTTTGAGTTTCTGTCCCGGCTCCCCTCAGTGAGGGACAATGACTTGGACACCTAAACCAAATAAAGCCTTTCCTCCCCGACTTGCTTTTGACTAGACTATTTTTTTTTTAATCATAGCAACAGAATGAAAACTAGGACACCACAAAAGGGGAGAAGAAGAGAAGCAACTCTAGAAAGGTTTTTTCTGCCCTCCACAGCCTGGTGGGTGCGTGCGCACATGCACACAGGCACATGCACACACACACACACCACACACACACACACACACACACACACACACACAAACACCAAGAATGATAATTAAAATTTAAAATAATAATGATTCCAAGATGAAACTAGTCTCTTCCTCTTGGAGGCAAGAGGACAGTTGAGTAGTGACATGGTTCATCTAAGCTGCCACACAGTCCCCTTGTACAGTAGCTCGTCCATGTTTTCATTCGTAGTTTCCTGTATTCCAGGCAGGCCTTAAACTCTTTGTAGTTGAAAGTTCTTGGCCTTCTGATCCTCTTTGTACACAGCAGGCAAGTGTTGTACTGACTGAGCTGCATTCCCAGTCCTAGACCCATCAACTTTGTCACCCTTTCGCCGTCTGTGACTCAGATCAGTAAAAGCAATCTGGTCAGAGAAAGAAAGGAAGCACATTCCAATTTGCATGTACTGAGTTTCCGTTACACAGCACTGGCTTGCTCTCCCCTTCCCTAATCTGCTGCTTCGGCACAAAGGTTTGGAAACAAAACAAACCCAACCAGAATGCACTGTGCTTAGAAAGTATAGCTAGCCCAGATTTTGGAAAGTCTACCACTTGGCATCAACCGGCTGTATGTAATGGTGTAATGGCTCCCTTTCCCTGGGTGCTGGCATAATGAGGTCAAGTTGATCTCATAGTCACATTCACAGCTGTGGGAGACAAGACACTGTCAGATCATTGTGTTCCTGGGATTGTTTCCTGGTTAACTTGCACATTAAGCAACATATTTTATTTTTACTTTAATTTGGTTTGGAGACAAGATTTCACTATGTAATCTAGGCTGCCCTGGAACTCACAAAGATCAACCTGTCTCTGCCTGGGATTAAAGGTGTCTGCCACTAGAACCAGTCAAAAATGACTTGAGTCACACTGCCTTGCAATCTCTTGTCACAGTCCTAGAGGGTGTGAGGCCATTTACAGTATGGTGAACACATGCTCATTGTCTGCTATTCACGCAGACATATATTTACTTCCTTTACAAGTGTAGGAAGCACACGTACATTTCCTGAGCAGAGTCTACCAGCCTGAGCTGAAGGTAAGCAAGTGTGATACATGATTCCTTCCCATCAGCCCATCTTCTCTGACTCCTTTCTCCCAGCTTTCCATCATCCCCTGTTGTTTGTGTACCAATCTTTTGTCCATGGTGTCTATTTACCCATAACCATGACTTTCAAAGCTTCACAAAACTTCAATAATGTGTCAGTGGGGGCTATGTTTTTAGGTAGGAAGCAGGTGCCTTTGGAGTAATCACCAGCCTTTGCTGATGTTGACGATGGTATTTTGTATCCACTAGGCACCTAAAATGAAACAGAGAAACTAGCAGATTTTAGGCTGTAGTGCGTGCCTGGACTGAGGACTTTAAGACTGCTCTTTCTCTTATGTCTCCCTTTTGCATTGTTATTTAGAATTCTCCTGCAGCTTTAGAAGGTGTCTTAGTTAAGTTGTTTATTGCTACAACAAAAATACCATGACCGAAAACCAGCTTGGGGAAGAAACGGTTTATTCAGTTTATGCTTCCACATTGCTGTTCATGACCAAAGGAAGTCAGGACAGAGACTCCAAGAGGGCAGGATCCTGGAGGCAGAGGCTGATGCAAAGTCTGGAGGGGGTGTGGGGGGGGGAGCTGATGCAGAGGTTACAAGAGCTGATGCTGAGGCTATAGAGAGGTGCTACTTACTGGTTTGTTTCACATGGCTTCCTCAACCTTACTTTTTTACTTTTTAAAGCATTTATTTATTTTTATTTTCTATGTGTATGAATGTTCTCCAGCATGTTTATGTATGCACCACTTGGGTACAGTGCCTTCAGAGGCCAGAAGAGGGCGTCAGATCCAGGAACTGGAGTCACAGATGACAGTGAGCTGTGGGTGTTCGGAACTGAAACTGTGTCCTCTTCAAGAGCAGCCAGTGCTCTTAACCATTCAGTCATCTCTCCAGCTCCCTGCTTTCTTACTGAACCCAGTACTACAGGCCCAGGATGGCTCCACCCACCAGGAGGAGGGCTTTCCTCCACTGATCATTGACAAAGTGCCTTACAGCTGGATGTCCTGGAGGCATTTCCTCAACTGAGGCTACTTACTATGTCTCTGATGCAACTCTAGCTGTATCAAGCTGACACACAAACCCAGCCAGTACAGAAGGGATCCTAGAGTTTCCTTTGATATACATTGTCACCAGCAACAGCAACAACAAAAGCATGGGAATCAGATATGAAGTCTGAATCCCCCTGCTCCATGCAGGATCTCAACGTCTTAGGCAGTAGATGCCTGTAATCCTATCACTTGTGAAGCAGAGGCAGGAGGAACCATATGAATTTAGGTCAGCCTGGTGTACAAAGAAAGTTCCAGGCTGGCTAGGATTGGACTATCTTGAAATAAGTAGATGAACCAATCAGAAGGTTTTGGTGTGCTGCCCCGCATGACTCACCTCAGAAACAGTAGTCTTAAATTCAGTATTGCAGTTGGTGGCTATCTTTGGATGTGGGTGTCTGTGTTGTTATAGACTGTACCCAAGGCCACGCATATGTTAGGCAAGTACTGTGTCACTGAGCCGAGTCTCCCCAACTTGGTGTTTGAGAAAACACATTTTTTTTAATGTGTACTAGGGATTCAAATTCAGATCTTCAAACTTGCACAGAAATCGCTCTCTCCAGATTGGGGGGGGGGGGTGTCTCCCTCACCCTATGTCTGACTATGCCCTGGCTTTGCAGCAGTGAGTGACCTTTAGGCCCCTGATCCTCCTGTAACAACCTCCCCCAGGTACTGGGATGACAGGCATGCTTCACCGCAAAGAATAAAGGGAGTTTTCTTCTACCTTTAAATTTTATTTTTTCACATTTATTGATTTATTGTGTGAGGGCTGGGCGCTCATGCCTTGGTATTCCAAGTGGAAGTCAGAAGACAACTTCCAGAGTCGCCTCTCCTTCTGCCATGTGAGTTCTGAGCACTCTACTCAGGTCATTAGGTCATCAGACTTGGCCACAAGGAACTTCACCCACTAGGTCATCTAGCTGGCCCTGAAGGGAGATGTCTTGACCAGGCAAAATTGTTATCACAGACATCACAGGGTTAGGAAAATCACCAGCAGCCAACATTCCTGCAGTCAGTCTGAGGCAAGCCTGAGTCACTGAGGGACTGGACTTTCTGCCCCAGGCCCTTCAGTCATCCTTCTCCTGGCTTTGCCCTACCCCCATCCCCACCTCCATCCCCCTTATCTCTGGAGGCGTGTGTATCTAATACAGAGTCTTGCAGCACATCCTTGGTTGGAGTCTGGTTTCTGGTCAGTCACAGGTCAGATCACAACCTGAAGTTAAGTAGTTTCTTCCTCCACACCCAGTGAATTCTTGGTAGGATCTCTGGGGCATATGCTGACTTCCACAGGTCCCTGTGGGTATTATGGAGAGCAGGGAAGGTTGTCTTCCTGGTTCTAGTCAATGATTAACTTTAGCAGGTGACTTTTCTACAGTGTGTGTACGCTCGGGTGCTACCTCATCTCCAAAGCTTTCTTTGGCTCAGTAACAAAGGGTTGTCATTCTTGTTGACATAATAAGAAAAAGATAGTTGTCTCCTATCCCCACCTATTGAGGCATTTTCCCCTTGCTAGAAAAGGGAAGACCATAAATGTGTGTCCATGCACAGGGTGGGGCAAACTTAGTCCAGAGGTTCATCCTGTGACACGAGGTTATAAGGAACCACAACTGAAGCTGAGTTTCAAGAGCACTGCAGAGGGAAAAGTCCCAGAATGCAATTCTTACTCGCCTCCCACTAGAGGTGACAGAATGTGCTTTGATTTGTGGCCAAGCCTGCCTGGTGAAGAGCTCTTTAATAAGGGTTTGATGGGTGTCCGTGGTTATGGCACATGAGCCTGGTGCTATCGTTTTCTTCTCCTCTCTAAATTTTGAATCCTTAAATGGCTTTTCTATTTCTATTAGGGGACTATCTCCAGAATGAATTGACCTATGCCAAATCCCAACATTTGGGAGGTAGAGGCAGAGACTCTGGAATTCAAGATCATCCTCAGCAATATAGACTTTGATAGCAGCCTGGACAACATGAAAGACTTTCTATGAATAAATAAATAAATAAATAACAATTTCTAAGCTAGTTAGTTTGTTGGCTAGACACAAACAGACATATTCTCTGGGAAGAGGGAACTTCAATTAAAAAAAAATGCTTCTCTGTCATATTGGCCCACAGGCAAGTCTGTAGGGCATTTTTCTTGATTAATGATTGATGTGCGTAGGCACAGCTCATTGAGGACAATGCCACCCCTGCGCTAGTGACCCTGAGTGGTATTGAAAAGCAGGTTGAGCAAGGCACGGTAGTAAACTAGTAAGCAGCAGCATCTCCACGGCCTCTGCTTCAGTTCCTGTCCTGCCTTGACTTCCATTCAGGAAGGACTGTAAGCTGTAAGATGAAAGAAACCCTCTGCTCCCCAAACGGCCTTTGGACATTTGTGTTTATCACAGCAACAGAAACCTAAGACAATCTTCAAACAGCAACCCTGCCTTTGGAGAAGTCAATGCGTTATTGTTCTTAGTTGAATCAGGACCTCCTGTTACCCCCATTTTGAAGGCTCTTTGGTTCGGTCTTTTATATATATATATATATATATATATATATGTTTTCTCAGACATTATGAATTACTAGACACTGAAAAGAGACTAAAACAACCTAAATGTATGTACTCTCAAATCCAATCTAAATATATCACAAAATGAACTGTTCCGGGCCGTGGTGGTGTACATCTTTAATCCTAGCACTCAGGAAACAGAGGCAGGAGAATCTCTGAGTTTGAGGCCTGCCACAGAGTGCATTCAGGAAAGCCAGGGATACACAGAGGAAAAACAAACTAACAACAACCAAAAAAAACTGTCACAAACAAACAAACAGAACTATATTGTTATGCCCAAGTCACAGGGGCAGAGGTGAGACCCTCGAGTCTAGGGGTACCAGGTTTTTTATTGTAGTTACAGCAAACTTGGGGAATTTCCATAGAGGTCAGCAAGTTAATTTTTTAAAGATTTATTTATTTATTTATTTATGTGAGTACACTGTTGCTGTCTTCAGACACACTAGAAGAAGGTATTGGATCCCATTACAGATAGTTGTGAGCCACCGTGTGGTTGTTGGGAATTGAACTCAGGACCTCTGGAAGAGCAGTCAGTGCTCTTAACCACTAAGCCATCTCTCCAGGCCTGCAAGTTAATATTTTTAAAGCTACATTTCTGGCTTAATCTACAGGAACCAAACATGGGGGGTAGGGGGACGAGTAAAATCACCTGACAAACAGGATGGCTAGGTTATCTATTCTCTGCAGGATGTCTTAAGTTATCTATATGTACCTTGACCCTGCTGTTGTAGCCCTGACTGGCTGTTCTAAAGGTGGCGGAGTTTGCCATAAGATGTTTGCTCAAGTGAACTTTGTGATTTTCCTCTTGGAATTGGAGTTTCGCCCTGGGTCAGGAGCTTCTGCTAAAAGTCAGAGTTGGTTGGGCTTTACGTTATGTCCATTTCCAGGGTATCTGGCTCCCTCTTTTGGCCTCAGAGGTACCTGCACTCATATGCAGGTACCCACACAGAGACATGCACATATATGCAAAATTTTCAAATGGGGGAACTAAAGAATTAGCCAAATGGTTAAGAGTGTTTACTCTTCTTTCAAAGTGTCTAAGTCAGATTCCCATCGTTCCAGTTGTGCAACTAGCAACTGCTTGTAACTCCAACTCCAGGAGATCTGATGCCATTTTCTGGTGATGTGCATGCAAACACACACACACACACATACAGAGAGAGAGAGAGAGAGAGAGAGAGAGAGAGAGAGAGAGAGAGAGAGAGAGAGAGAGGAACATGTAGAGAGAGAAACACTTTCAAAAAGAAAAAGAATTTTTTTGCTGGGTGTGGTGGCATACTACACCTTTGAACCTAGCACTCAGGGTGTAGAGGCAGGTGGATCTCTGTGAGTTTGAGGCCAACCTGGTCTACAAAGTGGGTTCCAGGGCAGCCAGGGCTGTTTGTTACACAGAGAAACCTTGTCTCAAAACACAAAGCAAAACAAAACAAAAATTTTCAAAGAACATATTTTTTTAAATCTTTTGTCGTTTGTTTGAGACAGGGTTTCTTTATTTGTCTCTGGCTGGACCTATTCTGTAGATCAGGCTGGCCCTGAACTCAGAGATTTACCTGCTTCTGGCTCTCGAGTGCTTGGCTTAAAGGCATGCACCACTACTGCCCAGCAAAAATCTTTCTAAAAAAATGACAGTAATAAAGCAAACTATATACTTATGATATATATATATATATATATATATATGTATATATATACTCCTGAGATTACAATTTATATTATATAAGAAATATCTTGTTGGGCAGTGGTGGCACATGCCTTTAATCCAGCACTTGGCAGGCAGAGGCAGGAGGATTTTTGAGTTCGAGGCCAGCCTGGTCTACAGAGTGAGTTCTAGGACAGCCAGGGCTATACAGAAAAACCCTGTCTCGAAAAACAAAACAAAAAAAAAGAAAGAAATATCTTAAAAATTAAAGATTTGAGAAGATAAAAATCACCTAAGGATGTAGCTCATCTATAAGTATATGCCTAGAATGCACAAGGCTCTGGGTTCTTTATCCAGCATGGCGAGAAAAAGCTAAATGGTATAGTTTTACCTCAAAGTCTTGGGAATTGGGGAGATTGGTTGGTAGTTAAAGTGCTTGCTGTGTAAGTCTGAGTTCAGATTCCCAGAACCCTGCCGGGTCTGGAATGGCCTTGGTAGGGATAAATCACATGGTTCATGCCCCTGAGACAGGGCCAGAAGTCGTGGGCCTCCACAAGTGTCAATGGCTGCTGTGGGCATAAGGTTTGTTTGTATAATAGCATTCATATTTTATGTTCCTCCCTGTTAGTGTTAATGACTCCATGATGATCAGAGACAGCAGGAGTCTGTCTGGGAGGTGAATGTATGGCTAATGTCTCAGCAAAATGGTAAGTGCTGGTACTGTCAGGACGGTCCTTAAGGCTATGGAAACATGAGTTTGAAAATATATAATTTCTTAACTATGCAAAAATATAAGGTTGCATTATGAATTGTATAAGGGGCTTCACAGATCTAAAGGAACAGAAACAGCTATGCTATGAGCCAACTTGTCAGAAAGATACTAAAGAAGGAGATAAAGAATTTAGGGAGTGGTGATCACAGGAGATCCCACCAAGCTAAGTTTGTTGTTGTTGTTGCTGTTTTTATATATGCTTATGAAGGCAGACAGATTCCTGAGTTCAGGGTCTACTTGGGACTGAGCAAGTTTAGGCCCAGGTGTGGTAGAAATGGTAATTTCAGGCCAGGGTCCTACCAGCTAGCTTGTTGTCTATGCTTAACAGAGGCAGGCAGATCTCTGAATTCTTTTGCAATGTTAAAAGAAAATGTGTGTTTCCTCTCTTAAAAATAAAGGAACTGGGGTCTTGGGTTGCTGATTCATGGGACAATCAAAAGGAAACCTGGAATAAATGACTAAATTGATATGGAAAATTAAAGCCTGGGTTTATGATCTGCAGGAGATGAGCTATCCAGAGTCTTGTTTAGTATATCAAGAGAGAACTGCTTGGAGACTGTCTCAAAGAAAGAATAGCAAGAGAGAGCTGCGTATACAGAGAGTTGCACATACAGGGAGTTGCATATAGAGAGAGCTGTCTGGAGATCTCCAGAGAAAGCAGATGCGAGAGAAAGAAAGCAGAACAGAGAGGAAGCAAGCTGGAAAGCTATCTCGAGCAGAATAGAGGCCACCTGCTTGGACCCACGATTTAACTTCGAGTCATTTGTTTTCACCACTCCCAGACACCCCTTCTCTCAGAACTCCCTAAGTGCTAGCTGTCCATGGCAGCTTACTGAGAATTCCAGTGATCAGAGGGTAGAGATAGGATCTCTGGAACAAACTGGATAGCTATGTTGCAGTAATTTCCAGCCCCAATAAGCCCATATAAAAACACACTAGTTATTATATTTATAAGCTATATGCCTAGATTGGGCAGATTTAGTTCTGTACTAACTTATTCCCCAGCTACGAGGTCCTTTGCTACTTGCAGTTGCTCCTTCTTCGCCTTTTCCTCCTCCTCCATCCTCTCTCCTCCCTTCTCCTCTTCCTCCTCCTCCATCCTCTCTCCTCCCTTCTCCTCTTCCTCCTCCTCCATCCTCTCTCCTCCCTTCTCCTCTTCCTCCTCCTCCATCCTCTCTCCTCCCTTCTCCTCTTCCTCCTCCTCCATCCTCTCTCCTCCCTTCTCCTCTTCCTCCTCCTGCCTGCTCCCACTCTCCAAGACCTCCCATCCCACCTTTTCTTTCCCCTGCCTAGTCACGGGCTCTAGCCTCTATTTGACCAGTTAAAATGGGGAAAAGGTTTCCATGAGATCACTTGAGTACATGATGGACTGTTTGTGGGAGGGGCAGCCCCTCTTGAGGAAGCAGAATTAACATCAGCACCAGGGCAACCCACAACATAGCTAACTAGGCTAAGAGGCATTAGTGAGCTCTGGGTTTGAGTGAGAGAATCAGAAAGCCTCGGTGGATGAAATGTTAAACTATCAAGGGTGACTCTAAATGTCAGCTTCTGAGCTCCACATGCATGTGCATGTACATATATCCACAATAAGTGAACACACACACACACATATGCACTCATACCACACACATAAACACATGCCAAAAAGTTTCAAAGCCTTTGTAAACATATTGATAAATATAGCTACACAGCCGGGCGGTGGTGGCGCACGCCTTTAATCCCAGCACTTGGGAGGCAGAGGCAGGAGGATTTCTGAGTTTGAGGCCAGCCTGGTCAACAAAGTGAGTTCCAGGACAGCCAGGACTACACAGAGAAACCCTGTCTCGAAAAACCAAAAACAAAAACAAAAAAAAAATATAGCTACACACAGTTTAGTATTTTTTTTTCTTTTCCTTTTTGGGACAGGTTCTTTATGAAGCCCAGCCTAACCTCAAACTCTCTAAAAAGCAGGATGGCTTTGCTCTCTGGATCCTCCTGCCTGTCTATTTCCTATGTACAGCCTGGGATTGGAGCTGTGTGCTACCATGCCAGGCTAAATTTTCTACATGGCATAAACCCACGATGGAATATCAGAAACCAACCAAACAAATCCCAAACATTAAGCATCAATCAAGCCATAGTTGACTGAATAATCAGGTGGGGTCCAACCAGGAAAAGAAAGACTACTCCAAGTGTTGTAGCAGGGACAATTGAATATAAGAATTGTCATCAGAAGAGTTGGAAAGCCATCAAGGTCTAGTGAGTACAACAATGTATAACTTTGTCACACCTAAACTGGAAGGACGAAGGAAGATGTGCTATCTCAGCAGCCAATGAACAGATTAGTCAGCTGAGCCCAAATCCCACAGGCCTCTTCCATGGGAGTATAAGTCAGAAGGAATGCAGCCTGGTGGCCCTGAGAGGCAGCCCTGGTGTAGTGAGGGCTTTGACTCAGTTCAAGCCCTGGGACCCACATGGTGGACAGAGAACTTGACTCCCCAAAATTGTCCTCTGACTTCTACATGAGTGCTCTTGCACACACACACAAACATACATGCACACATACACATATACATGTATAAATGTAAAAAAGGAAAAAAAGAAATGAGTTCTTTGGAACTTTGATATATTTGGAATATTGCCCTTTTACCTTTTTCTGGAGTGTGTGTGAGTTTTGTTCAACAAGCAAATTATTTTTAAGATTTAATTTCTTTCTTATGAATATATATTTGTATGTCTCTGTGAAGGTGTGTGTGTGTGTGTGTGTGTGTGTGTGTGTGCGCGCGCGCGCGCATCTGGGGAGGTCAGAAGAGGGTGTTGGATCTCCAGGAGCTAGAGTTATAAGTCATTGTGAGTCTCTGATGTGGGCAATTAGACTTTGGTAATTAGACTCTTGTCCTCTGGAAGAGCAGGAAGAGCTTCATACTGCTGGGTATCTCTCTAGACCCTCAGGAAGCAATTTTTGCACTTTAAGAAGAGTATGAAATGGCTATAGCACTGTGGTGCATAGCTGAGTGGTACAGGGTGCACGTAGTATGCATGAGATTCTAGTCTTGATCCAAGGCTTAGCAAGGAAATAAAAACTCTCTCTGAATGAATGAATGAATGAATGAAAGTGATTTCCTCCCAGGACCTGTATTTGACTGGCATTTGCCCCTCTTACACTAAATTTGCTTAAACTCAAATTCCTCTTTCTCAAGGTTCTTCCCCTAAAAATAAAGCTGTCCTCTTGCACTTTCAATTCCTGTCTCTTCAAAGAGAGTCAGCATGGAAATTCCTTTCCCTTTCATTTTGATTTCAGAATCTTGCTAGTGGATGAGACTCTGCTGTGGAGCTTCAGCTAGACAGTGTCCTTGCCGGCGATTTCTTAGGCATCATGCCATTTCCTGGACCCTTGGGAAAGTGCAGATGTGTGGTGACAAGAAGACCTTTTCATTCTGTACATCTGTCATTTCCTCCCCCCCCCCCCGCCCACATGGGTTCTGAAACATTAAACGTGTCTCTGAACACTGACTTACTGTTTTATATCTCATTTTAGATCTAACCACACAAGCAGTGACTTTTCCTTCTCTAACCAGTACCTCATGATTCTTTGCTTTTTTTTTTTTTCACTTTTATTTATTTATTTATTTGGTTTTCTCGAGACAGGGTTTCTCCATGTCACCCTGACAGTCCTGGAACTCACTCTGTAGACCAGACTGGCCTCGAACTCAGAAATCCTCCTGTCTCTGCCTCCCAAGTGCTGAGATTAAAGGCGTGCGCCACCACTGCCTGGCTGATGCTTTGCTTCTTGAACCAGTAGCTCATGCTTCTTTGATACATTTTGGGTATAGGTTGTAATGCTATAATTACTGGATTTCTTCACTCTTGCTTTTTTTTTAAAAAAAAAACAGGTGAGAGGTAAGGCTTGAACAGGGTGGTGGTTCTATGGTGGATATATACACACACGTATAAACATAAATATGTGTTAGTATGTATACTCGCTGGTTGGGTGTCAACTTGACACAAGCTAGAGTCATCAAAAAAAAAGTAGCCTCAGTTGAGAAGATGCCTACATGAGATTCAGCTGTAAGGCATTCTCAAACAGTGATCAATGGGAGAGGCCTCAACCAATTGTGGGTGGTGCTATCCCTGGGTTGGTGGTCCCTCTCTGGCCAGTGCATCAGCTCCGGCCTCCAGGTTCCAGCCCTGCTTCCTGTCCTGACTTCCTCCCAATGATGGACTACAATCTGGAAGTGTAAGCTGAATAAACAAACTCTTTCATCCTCAACATGCTTCTTGGTCATGGTGTTTCACGGCAGCAATAGAAACTCTAATGATGACAAGCTGGTACCAGGAGTGAGGTATTGCTGTGACAGACCTAAGTTTATGGGAGGATTGCAGAGGGCTTTGGAACTTTGGGCTAGAAAAGGCACTGAATGTTGAGACCTCAGTGAGATGTTCTGTAGGCGCTTGGAAGATAAGAATGTTGAGAGCAGATGGAGGCCTGATTTGTGAAGATTCAGATGGAAGTTTAAAGACTCTTATTAGGACCCTTTGCTATTTTTATTTAATATTCTGTGGTTGTGGTTACCTGGGGTTGGCTAATCAGCTGTGATTAACAAGGTACCAGAAGTATTGATTTGAAACCTTTGTGTTATTGGGACAATTGATGTTGGTTAGCTGGAGATAAGAAATTAGAGGTGATAAGAAAAGACCAGCATCACTGAGCTGAAATCTTCTGGGAAGTGCTTCCTGAGAGCACAGAGAAGCTGTGTTACAGAGGTGGCCAAGGTTGTATAGTCATGCTGACAGCCAGAATTGGTAATGTGTAAGAGTCACTCAGGTGGTAGTGGGTCTGTTTTTTTTTTTTTAAGATTTATTTCTTGTATGTAAGTACACTGTAGCAGTCTTTAGACACACCAGAAGAGGGCGTCAGATCTCATTATGGATGGTTGCTGGGATTTGAACTCAGGACCTTCGGAAGAGTAGTCAGTGCTCTTAACCACTGAGCCATGTCTCCAGTCCCAGGTGGTAGTGGTTTTAAAGGCAGGAAGGGGTGGGCAACATCTCCACCAAGAATCTGCTATGAAGTCTCATTCGCTCATTACAAGTGGTTGTAGTTAAGCTCGGTGGTATATGACTGTATTCTCAGCACTTGAGAGAAGGCTGAGGCAAGAGCATTGATAATTTAAAGCCAGCTTCAGTTACATAGTGAGAGTGTCTCACAAAAACAAAGTTTGCTGCACTCATTGAAGTAATTACCTTGATCTCAAATCCTGAAGCTGTAAAGAAGTCATTTTTCATTTTTTCAAACTGTTAAATTTAGTTTAGTTGTTGTGTTGTTTCCCGGTTATGCTGGACACCCAGAACCTTAGGCATGTGAGGGAGAGAAGTGCTAACCACTGAACACTCCTGTCAGCCTCTTAGTCCATCACTACTGAGAGCCTTCCATGTGCCCTTAGCTGACGAGAACACAGAGATGCATGGACAGTGCCAGACTTGAAGGACCTCAACCATATGATAGGAAATGAAAGTTGTATGAAAATAACTATTTTACAAGAAAAATACACCAAATATTTTAGGCAAGGTTTAAGCCCAGGTTTTATGAGGTAGGAGAAACACATTCAAGATGGTCAAAGAGGGCAAGAGATACCAGTGAGGGGTGTTGTGTCATAATGAAGTTGGATTTCACCTTTTTTTTTTTGTTTTTTAATTTACGCTGGTGTTTTGCCTACATATCTACCTGTCCGTGTGAGGGTGCCCGATCCCCTGGAACTAGAGTTATTGACTGTGGTGAGCCACCATAATTGAACACAGCTCTTCTGGAAGAGCAGACAGTGCTCTTATCCTCGGAGCCATCTCTCTAGCACCTGGATTCCCTCCTTTTCTTTCTTTCTCTCTCTCTTTGTCTTTCTTTCTTTCTTTCTTTCTTTCTTTCTTTCTTTCTTTCTTTCTTTCTTTCCTTCCTTCCTTCCTTCCTTCCTTCTTTCTTTTGATCATTTGAGTCAGTGTCTCAGTCTTTAATTTAGTCCAGGATGGCCTAGAACTCACTATGTAGCTCAGGCTGGACTTGAACTTATGATGGTTTGCCAACCTAAGCCTCCCAAATGCAGGGATTACAGATATAAGCCTCCATGTCTAGCTTTTATGGTATCCAGTTCTGTCTATAAGGCTATCTAACCCCTTTATTAAAAAAAAGATTTATTTTAAATTATATGTATGTATGTATGTATGTATATGGGAGCTGAGATTAATGCCCATAAGTGCAGGTTCTCAGAGCTGAAGTTATAGATGGTTAAGAACCCTGGCGTGGGTCTTCGGCAAGAGCAGCATGTATTCTTAACTGCTGAGTCTTCTCGGCAGCCCTAGTTCTGTTTTGTGAGACAAGGTATCACTAAGTAGCCCAGGCTAGCCTAGAACTTACTATGTAGACCAGGTAGTCCTTCCTCAGGGTTAGGATTGTGCTGTGAATCACCATTTCTTGCTACCCTTTATTTTACTGTACGTGCTCAGAATTTTATACGTACCAGGCAAGTGCTCTCCCATAGAACTATTCTTTTATTTATATATTTTATCTTTGAGACAGGGTCTCACCTCATGGGATTAAAGGTGTACTCCGCCATATCTTGCCTGATTTAGTTTAAACCCCAAGATTCATGGCAGTGGGAATAATGTCTCCTTCAGAATGAACTGACTTCACAGATTGTAATCTGTGCCAGGCCACTTCCTGGTTGGTTTTCACGACAAAGAATGAAGGAGGATTCCTTCAGTTCTTCCTCCCACCCCTTTCCCTTTCCTGTCCCCTCTTCTTTCAACAAAGGAAGATACCCCAGTTCAGGAAGCAAGTAGACTTAGGGCAGGCTAGAGTATCAATCAGCTTTAGAACTAGCCCGGGTTATTCTTCGCACGGGCTGCCCCAGCTCAAAGTCACGTGATCTTAGGCAACTTTTTTTTTCTTTTTTATTGAATAAATTCTTCATTTACATTTCAAATGTTATACCCCTTCCCGGTTTCCCCCCTCCCCGAAAACCCCCAACCCATCCTCCCACCTCCTGCCTCCAAGAATATTCTCTTCCACCCTACCCACTCCCATGACCCCCCACTCGATTTCCCCACACTGGGGCCTCTATTGAGCCTTCACAGGACCAAAGACCTCTCTTCCCACTGACGCCCGACAAGGCATTCCTCTGCCAATCTTTTGGCTGGAACCACATGTACCTCTTGGTTGATGGCTTAGTCCCTGGGAGCCCTGGGGCGTTTGGTTGGCCGACATTGTCGTTCTTCCCATGGGGCTGTAAACCTCGCCCCCTCCAGCTCCTCCAGCTTGCCCTCCAACTCCTCTATAGTGAACCCCACGCTCAGACCAATGGTTGGCTGCTAGTATTCACCTCTGTATCTGTACGATCTTAGGTAACTTAAAGACCCTTTGAGTTCCCCACAGTCCTCGGGCTAGCGCTCAGAGTGCTGCAAGGAGAGGCGTGTCCGAGGAGGTTTATAAAGTGAATCTGCAGCTGTCTGAGACGTCCAGTGTCGGACGACAGCTGCTCTTATCAAGGTCATTGTCGATCCTATGGTCAAAGTAGAAATGGCCTTTCCTCCTTCAGTGATTGGCTTTAAGGCACGCGCTGGGATTCTAAGATGTAATCTTGTAAAAAGTTGGAGACTTGCAGTGCTTGCAGTTGAGTTCATGATTATTCTGGGAAAAAAGGCAGCCCCTTGGCTAACTAAGATCAAGGGTATTCAGGGGCTGGGGAGATGGCTCAGTGGTTAAGAGCTCTACCAGAGGCCCCGAGTTCAATTCCCATGCCTTCTTTCTGATGTGTCTCAAGACAGGGACATTGTTACTCATATAAATAAATACATCTTTTTTTAAAAAAAGGGTATTCTGTGAAAAGGTATTTGTTACTGAGGGTAGGTTAGATCAAATAAGGCCACCTAGCTAGGGTTTACTAAACTGGGAAAACTGGATTGGCAGGACTAAGGAGTTAAGGGTGGGGAAGGAAGAAAAGGAAAGGGTTAAAGATAAGGCCTAGGAAATACAGTTGGTAGGGGTAATACGACTGACTGGAGGTTCAAGTAAATGACAAGCTCAAGGCAGAGACATACTTTTGATAGGGGGAAGAATGTATGTTGTGCTGGTTAGTGCTGTCAACGTGACTGGGCTGGAACTGTAGTCACTTGGGAATCCTCAACTGTGTAACTGCCTCCATCAGAATGGCCTGCGGGTATTTCTGTGGAGCCATTTTACCCCCTTCCTCCTACTTTTCCTTCCCTCCCTCCCTCCCTCCCTTCCTTCCTTCCCTCCCTCCTTCCTATTTATCCTATATATCTACCCTCCTCCCTCCTTTGCTTTTTGAAACAGTTTCACCTGGGAAGCCCTGGCTGGCCTGGAACTCACTGTGGAGACTAGGCGGGCCTCAAACTCATGGAGAACTGCCTGCTTCTGCCTATCAAGTGCTGGAATCAAAGGCGTAAGCCACAATGCCCAAATATTTTCTTGATTAACGATTGATAAAAGAGGGCCCGGGCCGGGTGGTGGTGGCGCACGCCTTTAATCCCAGCACTTGGGAGGCAGAGGCAGGAGGATTTCTGAGTTCGAGGCCAGCCTGGTCTACAAGGTGAGTTCCAGGACAGCCAGGGCTACACAGAGAAACCCTGTCTCGAAAACCCAAAAAAAAAAAAAAAAAAAAGAGGGCCCGGCCCACTGGGAGTGGTGGCGCCCCAGGGTTTTGGTGGCGCCCCAGGGTTTTACGAGGAAGCAGGCTGCGCAAACCACAGAGAGCGAGCGAGTCAGCGACCTGCCTCCAGGTTCTAGTTTTAAGCTCCTACCTAGGCTTCTCTTGATGTTGGACTGGAAACCTGTGAGCTGAATAAGGCCTCCCCAAATTGTTTTTGGTCAGTGTTTTGTCGCAACAACAGAAAGCAAAGTAGAACAGAAGGTATAGTCCACGTCCACGGGGAAGCAATTCTGTAAGAAAGCAGATAGAGGTGTAGGGGGTGGGTCATTTATGACTCAGTTTCCCTGGTTACAAGGTGAAAGTATAGATATACACCAAAAGGGTAAGGAGGTCGAAGTTCCTTGAAGGTCATAATGTCTCGGGTAAGGTAGCCCTGCTTTCATAGATAACTAGATCTGAGAGGAGGCGGAGCCGGCTGATGAGGCGTGGCTGACTGGAGGCTGGAGAGCCTTGCTTAGGAGCCACATAGAGAATGCCGTGCAGCTGTGGGAGTGGGTGAGCTGTGGCCGGAAACCAGCGGAATGGAATGTGAGTTCTCAGGAATGAGCAGAAAGGAACGGCTTGCTTTATGGGCTTTTTTCTGCTTTGGCAGGCATTTAATTCTTGGCATCAAAATAATGTCATTCAGTGCCCAGCACCACACCACACCACACACACACACACACACACACACACACACACACACACTTTCATTCCCCAGCCAGCACATTGTGTGGACACTCAATCCCCCCACCACATTCAGTCTCCAGTGCTACATACACACACACACAGAGAGAGAGAGAGAGAGATTAAAATAAGCTCCAGTGTCAGATGAGAAAAAAAAACCCCAAACCAAAAACCCTGTTCTGCACAGTTGGGGAAGTTAAGTGGGGACCTAAAATAAAGTGTTCACTTCTTGTTTTAGAAACAGATGATAGCTATCTGGGCAGCGTCACATCCATATAATAATTTAATGAGTGCCTTTCAGTACCATATTAAGCCAGATGGTGGACAAGGCATAATGAGTATGTAAGGGATCTTGTGCTTAGAGTCCCTTTGGTTACTATTTTTAGAAGCCCTATAGTGTAACTGTTATTTTTTTGAGACAGCGTCTCATGAGTTCGGGGCGTTATGGATGCCTGGCAAGCATATTACCAACGGAGCATCATCCCCAAGCTTCCTTTTCTGGCGTTTTAGATGTGGGTTCGTGTAGCTTAGGATGGTCTTGAACTCACTGTGTAGTTGATGATGAACATCTCCTCTTTCAATCATGTCCCAAGTGCTGGGATTGAGGCATGGCTCTCTGTGTAATTTATAAAAGTTCCCAAGTAATAGAATCACAAACTAGTAATATTATTGTCTCTTTAAAAAGCTTCTTTGTCATAGAATGATTTGTGATATGTACAATGATTACCCGACTTTTGGACGATACAACACAATAATATTTGCTGCAAACAATTCAAACCAATTCCTGGGCTAATGAGATGGAAGGACTGTTCTCAACAGATTAAAGTACAGTGGCTAATAAATGTATGAAAAAAAGTTTAATCTCACCAGCCATCAAAGAACGCAAATGAAAATTCCCTTGAGATTCCACCTCAACCCAGTCAGAATGGCAGTCATTAAAAAGCAAACAATCAAGCATCCATGAATACCATGTCTGTAATCGCAGGATTCAGGAGACAGGTGGGAGGGTCAGAAGAGGATCCCAAAATTTCAGGTATGCCTGGTGTATATAGCATATTCCAGGACAGCTAGGGGAATGCAGTGAGACCCTGTTACGGGAGAAAGAACAAACAAACAAACACCCCAAAAAACAAAACAAGTAAAAAAAAATGGGGAAAACCCACACAGTGTTGGTGGGGATGAAGCAGTGTAGCTACTATGGCAATCAGCATGGAGGGTCCTCAAAGATTTAAAAACAGATATGTACCACAGGACCGAGCTGTACCACTCAGGGCATTAACTCACAAGACTCCAAGCCAACATGTCCCAAAGACACTTGTCCGTCAGTGCTTATCATAGTTGCTAGCTAAGTGATAGTGAGAGATCAAATTTAGGAGTCCAACAATAGAGAATGGATAAGAAAATGTGATATATGTAAGCATATATGCACGTATATATACATATATATAAGCCATATATATAAATATTATACATATATAAAATAGCTATGTGATGGAACAAACCTAGGAGTCCAACAACAGGGAAATGGGTAAAAAGTATATATATATATTTGTGTGTGTGTGTGTGTGTGTTTGTCTGTTTATACTGTTTATATATATACCTACATGTATACATACATACATATGGAATGAAGCTTTTAGTCATAAATAAGAAATGACATTAATGTTGTTTACAGGAAAATAGATTCAACTGCATACAATATTAGGCAAAGTAAGTCAGTCTCAGAAAAACAGATATTGGGCAGTGGTTGCGCACGCCTTTAATCCCAGCACTTGGGAGGCAGAGGCAGGCGGATTTCTGAGTTTGAGGCCAGCCTGGTCTACAAAGTGAATTTCAGGACAGCCAGGGCTACACAGAGAAACCCTGTCTCAAACAACCAAAAAAAAAAAAAAAAGAAAAACAGATATTTTTGTTTTCTCTCATTTGTTACTCCTAGATTTTATATAGATATGTGGAATTATGTAGGTAAAAGTGAAACTGTGGAGAGGAACAAAGGAATTAGGAGGAGAAGGAATAGGAGGAAGGGGAGAGGGAGGGAGGGTATAGAAAAAATAAGATCAAAGAATACTCTATACTAGTATGAAAACACCCTAGGAAATGTAGTACATTACCATACAGAATAAACATACATACATGAAAATACAAAACAAAGCAACCAGTACTCAGGAGACAGAAGCAGGCAGACTTCTGTAAATTTAAGGCCAGCCTGGTCTACAGAGTGAGTTCCAGGCCAGCCATGGCTACACAGTGAGACCCTGTCTCAACCAACCAAATCAAATCAAATCAAATCAAAACAACCAACCAAGCAACAGCAACAACAACAACAAACCAAACACGGAAGGGGGAGGGGAGAGTTCACATTTTATCGGTCTGTCCTATGCTGGTTCTAAATACAGCCTGTTTCTTCTTGCAATAGGGGATTTCATGTAAGCAACAGTGACATAATTATACATGTAGGCAAAATACTTATACACGCAAAAATAAGTATTTTACAAGCAATAGGGGGCCAGATTTAAGCATGACATGGAAAGCTAGACATGGGAGCTACAACTTTAGTCTCAGCACTGGAAAAGCCAAGACAGAAGGATGGCTGAGCTCCAGGTGAGACCCTTCTCAAGAACAGCAATCAAAATAAACCAAAAAGTATAGAATGGTAGGACAAAGCCCCAGGGTTTGGGAGGAGAGACAGGAGGATTACAAGTTGGATGCCAACCTGGGCTACAAAGTGAGAACCTGTCACCAAGAGACAGCTTTAACAGTAACTGGGGACTAATAGTTCTCAAAAGAGACTCTAGAGAGCCTTTGAGGGGCCTATGAGTTGCCTATGACGTTGGCATCCAATCTAGTGCAAATAGCATCATTAAAAAGGTCCCTGCAGTAGGCAGACTGGTGATGGGACCATCATATTTTTGTTTTCATCTTTCTTTTCTTTTCCTTTATTATTATTACCAATGAATTATAAACACGTTTTCAGAGCTGGGAATGAACCCAGAGCTTATACACACCAGGTAAACAACCTACCACCAAGCCTCCCCGCCAGGCCTAGATTTAAAACTTTTAAAAGACAATAATAGTGGGAATGTTTAGGGTGGTCACATGTCTGAGCGTATTCCCCAGATTGCTAGTGGAATAACAGGATCCTGTCACAGGCTGATGGATGGGACACTAGTTCCAGCTTAGGGTGGGGGAGGGGAATGTAAGGGGGAGGCTGGATGCTCAGGTTTTTTTTCATGAACTCATTGTATATGCTTTGTGATCAAGATTATGACTTCCTACAATTGTTTCCTAAAGAGCAGTTTAAAAAAAAATATTGAGGTGGTAGAAACTTAACTGCAGCAGAAATTAGCCAAGCCAAATAATATAACAATTAAAACACTGTTCAGGAAACTTAGTATTTTGAAACTAAGAACAAAGAAACAAAGAATTAGTTGCTGGCAACTTTTGTGCTCAACAAGTACCTTAAAAACAACCCGATTTAGTTAACATTGAGTTTTCCTTCTGTTGTGTTTTGTAAAATGGTGGCAGAAGGAGGGGGGAGGGAGCACCTCAGCTGGCAGGCCAAGGTGCTCCCCTGAGGAGTCACCACCCTGCGACAGGCCTAGTATAAATGGAAGTTTATTTGGGGGAAGGGAGGGGGACCTGGAAAAGGGGTAGAAGCAGAAAAAGGAGGGGGAACAGAAAAAGACAAAGAGAGGAAGAGAGAAGGAGGCTGTGTTGGGAACACATGGGAGGGGAGAGAGAGAGAGAGAGAGAGAGAGAGAGAGAGAGAGAGAGAGAGAGAGAGAGAGAGAGAGAGAGACCAAGAGAGAGAGAGACCAAGAGAGATAGAGACAGAAACAGACAGAAGAGAGACAGACAGACAGACACATGCGCGCGCGCGCACACACACACACACACACACACACACACACACACACACACGAGAGAGAGACAGAGACAGAGACAGAGAGACAGAGAACTGGGGTAGCTGAACACTTCTTATATGCCAGGTTGGCTTGCACCTGGCAAGCAAAGCCATTGCTAGTTGATAGGAAGCTATCAGGTCGAGCCTAGAGAAATTGCCAACACTTCTGTACTATATTGGTCCTTGTAACATAGTTTTTGCCAACAGAAAATTTTTCTATGCAGTTATTTATTTTTTGATTAAGTCCTAAGAAAACTTCCGGAAAACATGATAGTAGACAGGCATTATTTGGATTGGTTGGATATCCTGTCAGTCACAGAGTATATAACATCTTGTGATGTCAGATTAACTTGTTTACTGTGCAGAAGATTTAAAAGTGTATGTGTGTGTGTGTGTGTGTGTGTGTGTGTGTAAATGGTCAGAGTGAAAAGAACCCATTGGCCTGGAATGTGAAGAGTTGAGAATTGTTGAGTTAACATTTGCACAGTTTAGTAAGTACTTAAATTAATTAGGAATACGAGAATCCTAAGGCTGCCTCTACCCAAAGAACCATCTTGCTGGCTCTAGGAAGTACTGTTTATATGCAGTTTCTAAAGTTTAAAACCCAATTTCTGGGGCTGGAGAGCTGGCTCAGCTGTTGAAGGCACTTGCTGCTCTCGCAGAGGACCTGGGTTTGGTGCCTGGCACTCACATCTGGTGGCACAAACTTGCCTGGAATTCCATCTCTAGGGGATTTATTGACCTTTTCTGGTCTCCACAGGAACAGGCAAGCACATGGTGCACTGACATGTAGGAATTGACACATGTAAAAATAAATACATTTCTGGATTTCATGTTTTTATTGTTGGAAGACACTATTAGCTTTAGAACTGTGATAGTTTTTCGGTTTTACCTCTCCTCTGTCCACCCCTTCTCCCTGAGACTTGCCTTGGTGGTCATAATTTAGTTTCCTTTAAGTCCTTACAACCCAACTGTTTTACTTTAGGCTGTTTATTAAGTTTAGGTGTTTATGTCTTGTCTTTGGATTAGAATGCAAAGTCACTGAGGATAAAGGCTATGAATTTTTTATTTGTGTTCTTTGCTTGGTAGGAGACAATGAACATATTGCTCAATAAATACTTCCTTGACTAATACAAGGAGGTATTCTGTGCTTTCAGTGATACCCAGCTGACATCTTGTTTACTAGTGCAAATTAAATGTTTTTCTTGTTTCTTCTTGCATAGAACTAATTGTAACTCTTTTGTTCACTGTGAATCTTACAAGTTCTGCTTCGAAATCACCATGGCAACCTTTTTAGAAGTAGTGAAATGAGATATGCTCAAAGCAGGGCTATAGGAGGTAGTGGGAACAGATATTTACAAAGTTACTACTCTTGAGGCTACTATGTTCTACACTGTAAATAAAGATTTCTTTTAACACATTTAACTGCTAAAGCTCCAGTCAGGTTCATTCACCCAAGGACCTACAAACAAAATAAATGGCAGAGTTGAGTTTCAGAGACCCGATGGGCAAGGCAGTTTAAGTGTCGGGTAGTTGTAAGAATTAACGACATAATTTCTTGAAAAAGCAAGAGGCAAACTAGTTGGTAGTCAACACATGTTGCTTCCCCATATTTGCTCAGGCCTTGAAGTTGGCTTTTTTAAATAGGAGAGGAGGAAAAGTTAAGATTGAATTAATTAAATTTGTCAATAACTTGAAAGCTCCTGCTTGATTACAATAATTCTATGCCGGGCTTCATATTGACTCTAGAGGGAAAAAAAACATGTCTGGCAATGTTTCAAACCACGATGCCTAATTTAAGAACGATTTCTATTTCAAAAGAGGGAGTAGGAAGTCATCTTTGGCCAACAAGAGACTCAAGGAATACAGCAATGTATGCCTATGAAACAATCCACTTCGTGCCTCTCCCACTTAGAAGAGCACTGCTTTTGGCCCGTAGGGAACTCTGTAGGTGAACCGTGGGGTCCCCACATTTGCGGGGACCCCCCCCCCCGCCTTGAACCTCAAAGCCAGAGTGCTCGCTCCCCTAGTTGTCCTCTTTTAGCTCTCTCACAAGCCACATCTTTGCAGACAAGAAAACGGGGCAACCGGGGCTCATTTCGCAGAACCCCTTTGGCGCCCACACGCATCTCAGGGAGACCAAGTGTCCGCAGCCCCGTCACACCTGGACGAGGGTGGCGCGCGCCCCCGCTGTGACGTCACCGCACCTGGCACCAGCTGCGGGAGTCTGGGTGGCGCGCGGGGGCCGCAGGGGGCGTGGCCGGGAAAGCGCAGACCGTTCTCGCGAGACTTCGCCCCAGCCGGGTCCCGATTCTCTTCATCCCGGCCCGTGGGTTCCACTTCGTTGTCGAGCGTGGCGCGCTCCGCCTCAGAGGGAGTGGGTGCGGGCTGTCCGTGCGGGACCCCGCCGGTGCTTCAACCCGCGGCGAGCGGAAGCGGCAGCGGCCCGGGAGCGTGGCTGAGTGCGCACTGTGCGCAGGCGCGGACCCCGCTCGCCCCCGCCTGCTAGCGCCGCGGCCGAGGCCGGGCGTGAGGAGCGGCCGAGCGCGTCGCGGGCGGATGGAGGCGCCTCCCCGCCGCGCCTGAGCCGGTGCACGGAAGGGGCCGCGGGGTCGCGCTCTCCCCGCCAGAGCCGCAGCATGGGTAAGCACCGCAACGCCGCGCCGGCTACTGGGCTCCTCTCACGCGGGTCGGCGCCAATCGGGCTCTCCCCTCGTCGGTCTTTCGCCGGACAGCGGGGCTCGAACCCACGACTCGCTCTTCTGCGCCCCCTGGGAACTCCCAACTTCGATGGGGGAGGGCGATCGCGAACTTGACAAAGTGGCACTTGCAGCTCTGCTACTCGGTGGCTTGGTACAGATTGATTTGAAAAAAAAAATGCACTCACACCCCCATATCTACTATGCACACCCACATACAGACATTTTGCCATAGATAATTCCAAGCACAGAAAATACTTAATTCTATTTGCGATCGGCTGGGCTTTTTTGGCAGTGATTTGTGACTAATCTCCCCTTCCTCTTTTCATGGGTTAGTTTTTGAACCCGTTTTCCTGGTATTCGTCGTCTGCCTTGTCAGGTGTGTTGGCACCTTTTTAGCACAGCGAATTTCCTCTTGAGGACTGGGGTTGGGGTTCGGTATTCTAGGATTCCCAGTTGGAACCTCTGGAGGAGCTGTTTCCTGTTTGGAGCGAGACTTCCTTCTAGGAGGGGAGAAAAAGTACAGGGCCACAAGGATGTTTTTCTGTGCGTTCTTCAAGTTTTCGTTTGGAGTTAGCGTGCGAGCGTCGCAGCGTACTTTGAAAAGGAGTTTTCTTAAGCGGTTTAACAGTTCTTTTGATAACAGTTGCGTCTGGGCTAGACACGAACTCCCTCAAATTGTTTATAAATTAAAAGTAAAGAGTATTTTTTTTTCCCTTTTTAAAAACCAGCTTAGTGTCACCACAAGGCAAAAGTGTATTCAGCAAGTGTGTAAGACCAGTATTTGGTTTTGTGGTATAAATCAGAAAGACATTATCACGTTCTCAGTTGAGAGTCGATGTTGCTTCAACCATTACTGAAATTAATAATTCAGGAAACTAGGGGATGATTTAGAAGCCCGACAAAAACAGGAGCTCTGCTGATGTGGCACCCCGTGCGATGTGGCACCCCGTGCGGTGTGGCACCCCGTGCCCACACTTTGTTTTGTGGGAGACGAATTTAGCTAGTGTTTACAGACTTGGCTATTCTGTTTTCTTAGAGCTTCTAATTTTAAACCCCCTCTGCTTCCCTCTGCTCTGCATACCTTTTATACACCAAGTGCTTTTGACTCAGGAGACAAACATTTGCTATTAGGGACTTTCAAATGAATTCCTTTCCACTTGATTAGTTGAGTTTATGGGGTAATTGCAGGCTTACTCTAAAGCATCAAAAGCCAGCTTAACTGATTGGGATGAAAAGCTAAAATTAAGTATACAGTTCTTATCTGTCTTAAGTCAGGATGCAGAATGTAATTAAACGTCTTTTGATGGTCTAGAGTCATCATTTTGTGACTTTGAGTTGCTGGGAGCCCTTTTAACCACCTTGGACCTTGTATAGACAGTTGGGCCAGGTGCTAAACAACAGTCCTTTGCAGTTTGCAGTTATTTTAAGTACC
Source organism: Tokudaia tokunoshimensis (assembly GCA_036184795.1). Lineage (NCBI taxonomy): Eukaryota > Metazoa > Chordata > Mammalia > Rodentia > Muridae > Tokudaia > Tokudaia tokunoshimensis. The sequence goes on along the minus strand of BTHU01000016.1, from coordinate 32,569,978 downwards.
TTTCCCTTCTGCTCCTATTGGATGGACTTGAAACTCTGATTAGTATCGACTTTCACCTTCCTGTTCTCATTTTTTTTTTAAACGGTGGAGATCATTTAAATTTGTGATTCTGCATAGGGGAAAATCAGTAGGTTCATACTTGAGTATAAGGTCTTCTCCTCTCTGTCTCTCTCTCTCTCTCTCCTCCTCCTCTCCCTCCCTGTCCCTGTCTCAGTCCCTCTCCCCACCTCACCCCCACCCCCAGACAGGTTCTTACAGTGTAGTTCTGGATGTCCTGGCACACACACTGTAGATCAGGCTAGCTCTGAACTCACAGAGACCCACCTGCCTTTTCCTACCAAATGCTAAGATAAAAGTCACTATGCCTAGCTAAGGTCTTAAGAAAGGTAAATGGAAAGTAGTTTACATTATAATATCTCTATTTATTGGCCCTTTCTTTGGTCTATTTTAGAGTTGCCAGAGTATCTTGGGAAAATTCATTGTTTAGCATACTGTCAAGATTTGTGCTTTGAAGGTCTGTTATTTTTGGGGCTTGTGAAACATTTACAGATTTGCATCTATTAAAAATCTATGCCGGAGCCGGACGGTGGTGGCGCACGCCTTTAATCCCAGCACTTGGGAGGCAGAGGCAGGCGGATCTCTTAGTTCGAGGCCAGCCTGGTCTACAGAGCGAGTTCCAGGACAGCCAGGGCTATACAGAGAAACCCTGTCTCGAAAAACCAAAAAAAAAAAAATAAAAAAAATAAAAAAAAAAACCAAAAATCTATGCCGGGCGGTGGTGAAGCACACCTTTAATCCCAGCACTTGGGAGGCAGAGGCAGGAGGATTTCTGAGTTCGAGGCCAGCCTGGTCTACACAGTGAGTTCCAGGACAGCCAGGGCTACACAGAGAAACCCTGTCTCGAAAAACCAAAAAAAAAAAAAAAAAAAAAAAAAAAAATCTGTGCTGGGCAGTGGTGGCACACACCTTTGGTCCTAGCACTTGTGAGGCAGAGGCAGGCGGATTTCTGAGTTCCAGGACAGCCTGGTGTACAGAATGAGTTTCAGGACAGCCAGGGCTACGCAGAGAAACCGTCTCGAAAAACAAAAAACAAAACAAAACAAAAATCTATTGTTTTTTGTATTCATTAAAATCTTCAAGTTCATGTTAAAAATTTTCCTCTAATATCTAATTTGCTGAGTTTGTTACTTGCCCTCTTTTTCTTTCATTTTAAAGATAAGATCTCCTTACTCCATGGTTCAGGCTGGCTTTGAACTCAAAGTGATCTTCCTGCCTCAGCCTCCTGGCTACTGGGATTATAGGCCTTACTGTCACTTCCACCCAGTTGTCTGTAGTTCTTACAATTCAGGATGCAGCTCGAGATAGCTTAGCTCTTAAAAGCTCTCTCTGCTTACTCAAAGGACCATAATGTGGTTCTCAGCATTCATAGTGGGTGGCTTACCAAGGGATCTGATACCATCATCTGGTTTATGAGGGCACCCCTCCACACACATGGCTTACACACACACACACACACACACGTAAAATTTTTTTTTACAAAGATGCAGCCTAAAATACTCATGTTTTATTAATTTATCACTAAATAAAATTTTTTTTTGTTTGTTTTGAGATAATCATGGATTCTTAGGAGGTGATAGTTTCTACACTTGAGACACACAGCTGGCTAGTAGGAGTTTCTGAAGCCTAGACCTGTATTACTTTGGGAGTAGAAGCAGGAATTGAAGAATTCAAGGCCAGCTTTGTTCACACAGTACACTCAAGGCCTTCCTAGGCTGCATGAAACTGTCTAAAAAAGGAAAGGGCTCTGGACAGGGACTTCCTGAGAACTACTTACAAGCTTTGCAACTCGGACAGTTAATTAGCCTCTGTACTTCAGTTTATTGGTCTATAAATTGGTGAGAAGTGCCAATCTCAGGTTATTAGGTGAATGAATGACCTAACAATATTGAGACTATTTCTGGTGAAACTTGTATTTTCAAGAGATTTGTGCAATTCTAATGATTTGGGTGTAAATTTTGATTTTTGCTGAAAGCAGAATATTGTCTTCGAGGCCCAGTAAGATGATTTTGTGTTAATACATAAATTGAATTCTGTATGGTACAGCTTGTCAAAAATTGGATACATTGTTTTTCAATATTAGATACACTGTGAGAAACTACTATTCATTTGAAATGTTTAGATGCTTTGGAAAAACTTAAGGACTAGAGACATTTAAGTTTTATGTTACATTAATGTTTTTAGTTTCTACATTAAATGAAGGGGGAATGCCATTCAAAACCTTTTGAAGGAATTAGCAAGTATATTTGGGAATGAAGAAAGACAAAGCTTTTTTTTTTAAATAAAGATTTATTTATGTATTTGATACATTTGGGTGTTTTGTCTGCATGTGTGCCTACATAACAGGAGAGGACATCAGATCCCACGTCACTACAGTTATAGGCAACGGTTAGAGCAGCCAGTGCTCAGCTCTTAACCACTGCGACATCTTTCCAGTCTGAATACTTCTATCTCAGAAGTAAAGATAAACATTTTTGGAGTGAAGTAAGATAAAATGAATGGGAAAATTTATTTTTGAAAAGGTAAACAGATACTTAGAACTAAGTTTCTCTTAATTTTAGAGAAAAAATTCTATTTCAAAGTTTGTTTTACTGTCTTATTTGTCTGTAACAATCAAATTTATACCCATGAAAATAGTTGAGCCTTTTATTGTACCTTTGTGCACCTGTGGAGGCCAGAAGAGGGTGTTCATTCTTGAATTTTACCAATTCCTCTGAGGCAAGGTCTTTCTCTGAACCCTGGGGCTCATGTTTTCCTGGCTAGGATTAAAGACAGTAAGCCTCAGGAATTCTCTTATCTCTGTTTCCTTGGATGTAATGGGTTTATGGTGGTTCCAGTTTGCAACATGTATGCTAGGATTTGAACTTCAGGTTTCGGAATTGAGAAACAAGGGCTCTTAACTGCTGAGCTCTCTCCCCCTCCAGCCACTTGTGTACAGACAGATGCCTTATCTTTACATGCTCATAATTTCAGGGTTAAGGATTCAAAGATTGGTGCTAGGCCATGTTTTCTCACCTACTTGAGAGTGGATGTAGGAGGTGATCATACATTCCAGGGAAGATTGAGCTAAATAGCAAGACTTTCAGAAATTCATGATTGGGAGAAGTAAGAGTAAGATACTTTGTTTTTCCAAAAAAAACCTTGAGGGTTTTATGGTAACAGTAAACATGCACTTTACCTTGTTCAGGGTAGCTAGATGGATCCTCTGGGACAATTGATGTTGTTTCACGGCATCAAAATTAAATATAAATGTCTGCAAAAGAAAATTTGTTTTGAAAGTATTTTCAAACACACCATCCTCTGTCTGTCTGTCTGTCTGTCTGAGACCCGTTTCCACTCTGTTGCACTTGGTAGCCTAGAACTCACTGTTTAGACCAGGCTTGCATGGAAATCACTGTGATCATCCTGCCTCAGCATCCTGAGTGTTGGGATTACAGGAGGGTGCCACCTTGCTTGACTAAAGTTATTTTAATAAAAATTTGCTATTGTCTTAGATGATACATGTTCTTCTATAGTGAGTGATTTCCTTATTTTACTTTGTAAATAGCACTCATTTGTCCTGATAATATTTTTAAGTAGATACCTTGGGATTTACCAGCGGTTTCAGAGCATGAAAAAGAAGAGTTTTCTTTCAAAGATTAAACACAACAGTCTTATTCTCTTTAATCAGAGTATATTGTATTAATGATCAGATTAAAAAACTTTAAAGTTTGGACACCCCTTAATTCTATAAAATTGCTATCATATGTGCTATAAAGAAAGATTCAACTCAGTTAAATAGCAGTCAGGCAGGCAGGAAATCTTTCTAGAAAGGTGAGGTAGGGGGCAGAATGTAAGTTTGAGAAATCTAGATGGAGGTTCATATGTGCCTACAGTCAAGCATGTGAGCTATTTATGTGTAGCAAAGTGTAGTATGTAGAAAGATAGGTGGAGCTGGTCAGATGGGTGTGGGGTAAGGTGGTGCTTGGTGGCTGGTACTAGGTAGAAGCTGAGATTGGCATTCAGGGGGGAATTGAGAGGAAATGGGGTTTGGCAGGAGACATCAAAGACCTAGCCACAGGGAAATGGAGTAAGACAAAGTCCAGCATTCTTCTGAGAGAAATACAGGGTAGATGCTTCTCTCCCCTCCCCTCCCCTTCCCTCCCCTCCCCTTCCCTCCCCTCCCCTCCTCTTCCCCTCCCCTCTCCTCCTCTTCCCTCCCCTCCTCTTCCTTCCCCTCCCCTCCCCTCCTCTTCCCTCCCCTCCTCTTCCTTCCCCTCCCCTCCCTTCCACTCCCCTCCCCTTCCCTCCCCTCCCCTCCCCTCCTCTCCCTTCCCCTCCCCTCCTCTCCCCTCCCTTTCCCTCCCCTCCCCTCCCTCCCTCCCTCCCTTCCTTCCTTCCTTCCTTCCTTCCTTCCTTCCTTCCTTCCTTCCTTCCTTCCTTCCAGGATCCTGATTGCTTACTGAGATTGTTTTAGATGAGCCCAGAAGTATCTCTGACAAGATGCTTTAGCCCCACAGCTATGCATCTCAGACTTCATGTGTCTTGAGATTATATTAGTAGTCAACAGTACTTGTTTAATATGTGACTGTCGTGATCATGAGTAGCTCTGGGTTTTAGTGTGATCCTCTGCTTATCAAAATGAGAGTGTTCCTTGGTCACAGCCTACCACCCTCTTACTTGGCCTAAGTGAGTTGATGGACCTGCTTTCCACTCCTGCCCCCCCTTTGGAGACTGAGTCCTATTATGTTCCTTTGGATGACCTCAGACTTCTGGACTCTAGCTGTCTAAATGTGCCAGACACTGTATCGGGTGTATTTAAGGTTATTCAAGATGATTCAGTGTCCAGGTAATTTGTGTTCCAAGGGAGTGACTGTGGAGTAATTTAATAACTAGGCATTTTAAGTGGAAAAATATTCTGAAGTTTCATTGAAGTAACACAGTTACCACTAACTTGCAAAAAAGGTGTGGGGGATGGTTATGTACTCAGTGTTAAGGTACTGACCTAGCTTTGAATTTGTTATGTCCACCCCCAAAATAAAGGTATTAACAAGGTCATATCAAGGAAAAGAGCTACTGTCGAGAGATTAGTTAGGAGGTATTGTTTTCCTTTTTGAAAAAAAATCTTATAAACCCTGGATTCTGATATGAATGTTCCTTTGTCTTCCTGTTGTTCTGATGTTATAAACCTGTATGGCTTATTAGTGTTGTAATAGAAATAGAAAATAACAATAGGAATGAAACATTGGGACTTTATTTGAAACCTAAATCATTTAAGGGGATAGGGATTCGTTCTAGTGTCAGAAATGTTAAAATGTAATGAGAAACTTAAAGACTATAATAAAAGCTTCTGTTCTGGAAGAAAGTAGAATTTATTCATCTCATTAGTTTGATCAGTGATTAAGTACTTGGCAGATGTGATTGTTTTTTTTGCTGTGCAAAAATACCTGAGATAATCAAAAGGAGGAAAAGTTTATTTTAGCTTACAATACAAAATTTCAGTTTATGGTTTATAGTCTTGATTTTTGTTTTTGGACTGGTAGCATCATTGTGAGAACATGTAGTTCAGGAAGTTTGTTGTCTTAATGACTGTGCTGATTATTATTATTATTATTATTATTATTATTATTATCAAGTTGACACAGGCTAGGGTCATCTGGAAGAGGAAACCTCAATGGAGAAAATGCCTTCATCATATTGCCTACAGGCAAGCTGGTGATGCATTTTCTTGATTAGTGATTAATATGAGAGGGCTTAGCCTACTGAGGGCAGTACCACCCCTTGACAGGTGATTCTCTGTTGTATAGAAAAATAATCCAAGCAAGACTGTATAAGTGGGCTGGAGAAATGGCTCAGTGGTTAAGAGCACTGACTGTTCTTCCAGAGGTCTTGAGTTCAATTCCCAGCAACCATGTGGCTCACAACCATCTGTAGTGGGATCTGATGCCCTCTTCTGGTGTGTCTGAAGATAGCTGCAGTGCACTCATATACATAAAATAAATGAATAATTCTTTAAAAAAAAAAAGACTGTATAAGCAGTGGCCTTCCATGGCCTCTGCTTCAGTTTCTGTCTCTAGGTTTCTAAGACCGTAGTAGTTGGAAAGCATAAAAGAGAGACACACAGAGGTTTTGATCCTAAAGGACATGTATTTATCAACTTAATTTCCAGTTTGTCTACTTCCTGAAGTTTTCATCATCTAAAAGGGTCATAGTGGGCGACTGGGCCTTCCAAACAGGAGTCTTTGGGACATTCATGAACCAGAGTATATCAGCAGTAACCATGATACTTGTTTAATCTACTCTGGCATCAAGTTAAAACAGTTCTTTGGGCCAGATACGGTGGCACATGTTTGTAATTCTAGCTTTTGGGATGCAGAGACAGGTGAAGCTCTGAGCTGGAAGATTCTCATAGAATCTATCTCTATGAGAGATTTTTCCGAACTATGTGAGACCTGTCTCAGAACAAATAGCCACACGACAAACTGTTGTGGTTGTTGTTGTTGTTTTTTTTTTTTAAGCAGTTTTACCTTTTCTTTTTATTTTTTCCAAGAGAGGGTTTTTCTGTGTAACAGAGCCCTGCTGTCTTGGACTTCCTTTGTAGGTCAGGTTGACCTTAAACTCATAGAGATCCGCCTACCTCTGCCTCCTGAGGTGTGGAATTAAAGGCATGTGCTGTCACAATTGACTGCAGTCTTAAATCTTTTTTTTTTTTTCCAGCCCTGCTTGCTCTGGCCCCACTAGCTCCAGCCATATTTATTTTATATATGTGGGTGCACTGTTACGGTCTTCAGACACAGCAGAAGACAGCATCGGATGCCCATTGCAGATGGTTGTGAGTCAACATGTGGTTGCTGGGAACTCAAGACCTCTGGAAGAACAGTCAGTGCTCTTAACCGCTGAGCCATCACACTAGCCTGACAAACAGTTCTTTGGTATACATCCAACTTTATGCCTTCACCAAAGGGAAAAGCAAATTTACCTGTTAATGAGATAAAATTAAATTTTATTTATGTGTATAAGTGTTTGCCTACATGTCTTTGTAACTTGTGTGTTCTTAGTGCCTAAGGAGGCCACAAGAGGATGTCAGATCCCTTGGAACTAAAGTTGAAAACAGTTAAGCCACCATGTGGGTGCTGAGAATTGAACCTAGGCCTTCTGGAAGTGCTCCTAATTGCTGAACCATTTCTACAGCTCCCATGCACATTAAGTCTTGCAGAAATACTACAAGATATAGAATGTTGGGTTTCTGACCTTGGACAAGCTGCTAAGGTATCTATTTAACATATCAGTGCAGACTTAGCCTCCAGGTTCTCCCAGCATCCCTTCGTCTCTTCCCACATGGTATGACTGGCATACCCTGCCCTCTACCCTGAACTTTCCAGCCCAGGAGTTGGGCTTCTCCTGCCCCAGAGGCTCTTCTCTATAGAATCTAGACATTTGGTTTAGGTCTTCCCCAACCCCTTTTCCTTGGGAACAGCGAACACCACCCCACCCCTCAGAGCTGCCCCCCAATAAACCTATCTGTTTTTACTTTTAATTTGACTTGCATTAGCTTTTTCATTAGAGGAGAAAACCTGTTTACAACGTCTTCAGATTTTTATAGTTGATTGAAAGAGTTTTGGATTTAAATATAAGTCAATTCTTGCTATATTGCTATAACTCTGGTTTGTCTGGAATTTGTGTTATAGATTTGGTGGACTTTGAATTTTTAACACTCACCTGGCCCCTGCCTCTTGAATTTGGAACTACTGGTGTGCACCACTATGCCTGGCTGATACTTGATCAGTATCAATTGTCAGTGCTGAGAAGATCACTTCATGTGAATATGTAGTATAAAATGGCAGCAATGAGAGTCATCACAGAAATTGTTGGAAATTCTATCCTAATCCAAAGCCAAAATGCATTTTTTTTTTTAAAGACAGGGTTTCCCTGTGTAACAGTCCTTGCTGTCCTGGAACTCACTCACTACGTAGACCAGGCTGGCCTAGAACTTATAGACCTGCCTGCTTCTGACTCCAGCACACTGGGGCTAAAGGTGTGTATCACCTTGCCTGACTTTTTTTTTTTTTTAATCTGACAGTTTAAAGAGTACTTTTTCAAGTCAAACATTTCAATCCAATTCAATCCAGTGGTATACTAATTTGATACTTATGCACTAAGTGATAGTAGAAAAATTGTCATTTCTTTTCTGTAACTAAACTGTCATGTTTCTATAACAGACAAAAAACCATGTACAGTAAGCACTGCAGTTTGCTGTACATGTGGTCTTGAACCTGTCTGAGTGTTCAGTGTTGACTGGAATTGCCTGGTGTGGGGGCATTTGTAGTGCACAAGTGAGCATGTTATGTGTTCAGAATGAAGACTCATTGAAGATGAGCCTTTATAGCAGGGGTGAGTGCCACTAGAAATATCCTTTTTCATTTATATTAATTTTGTGGTTGATTTTTGAATTAATCTTTGGTCATTATGTGTTCAGAGACCTCTTTCTTTTGCCAGATGTTTTTTGGTGTGCACATTCAATTATAAGAGTCTGTGAGGTTGCCATTCACAGTTTTAAGAAGTTTGACATTAGAATATTTAAAGCTTTTTTTTTTTTTTTTTTGGTTTTTCAAGACAGGGTTTCTCTGTGTAGCCCTGGCTGTCCTGGAATTCACTGTGTAGACCAGGCTGGCCTCGAACTCAGAAATCCTCCTGCCTCTGCCTCCCAAGTGCTGGGATTAAAGGTGTGCGCCACCACCACCCGGCTATTTAAAGCTTTTTAAACAACATTTAGATTCCTATTGTATTAGGGTTCTCTAGAGCCACAGACTTATGGATAGTCTCTATATAGTAAGGGAATTTGTTATGATGACTTACAGTCTGTAGTCCAACTTCCCAACAATGGTCAGCTGTGAATGGGAAGTTGAAGGATTTAGTAGTTGCTCAGTTCCACAGGGCTAGTAGATTCCAACAGATGTGCTGGCAAGTAAATGCAAACAGGCAAAGAGTGAATATTCCTTTTTCCAATGTCCTTATATAGGTCTCCAGCAGAAGGTGTGGCCCAGATTAAAGGTGTGTATTACCACACCTGGATCTAGGACTTGTTTTGTCCCAGTCTGACCTTGAACTCAGAGATTTCCTTGCCTTAGTCTGGGATTCATAGCCACTATGCCTCAGGATCTCCATGCCAAGATCCAGGTTAGAAACTTGTATCTCCTAGCCTCTAGATCTGGTTCACAAGTGAGTCTTCCAGTTCTGGATTGTAGTTCATTCAAGATACAGTCAAGTTGACAACTGAAAATAGCCATTACAATCCACCCCACTTCTGATACCAACTTCTATTTTAGGATTTTACTGGTGTGAACAGACACCATGACCAAGGCAAGTCTTATAAATGACAACATTTGCCGGGCGGTGGTGGCGCACGCCTTTAATCCTAGCACTTGGGAGGCAGAGGCAGGCAGATTTCTGAGTTCGAGGCCAGCCTGGTCTACAGAGCGAGTTCCAGGACAGCCAGGGCTATACAGAGAAACCCTGTCTCGAAAAACCAAAAAAAAAAAAAAAAAAAAAATAAATGACAACATTTAATTGGGGCTGGCTTAAGGTTCAGAGGTCTATTATACTCAAGACTAGAACATGGGAGCATCCAGGCAGGCATGGCTGAGCTGAGGAGGAGCTGAGAGTTCTACATCTTCATCTGAAGGCTGCTAGCAGAATGTTGGCTTCCAGGAAGCTAGGATGAGGTCATAAAGCCCATGCCTACGGTGACATACCTATTCCAACAAGGCCACACCTCCAAATAGTGCCACTCCCTAGGCCAAGTATATTCATATTTTATAATTGTGGTTTGGCTTAAATAATACAGTAATACTGCATTTAGTAATACTTTAGAGTATATTTTTTTCTTCTACCCTCCCCAGGCTTGTCCCAGAACTGGCTGTGAAGCATAGCCCAGACTTGCTTTAACACATGATACTCCTGCTTCTGCCTCTCAAATGCTGGGATTATCATGTGCACCACCACCACCTGGGCAGGAAGCCTTATCTATCTGACCGTCCGTCCATCCATCATCCATCTAATCTATTATCTATCTATATCGTAAATCATCTATCTGTCATCTGTTTTTGAGAAAGGGTCTCACTAAGTAGCCTTGATTGGCCTGGAACTTGCTATGTGAATCAGACTTGTTTCAAAGACACAGAGATATCACCCCTGTGGAGATCAGCCCCTAGTGCTGAGATTTCAAACTGTGTGCTACAAAGCCTGGAAAGAAGCTACATTTAAAAAGCACCAGAGAGTAGATATGGTAGTGCACTCTTACAATCCCAGCATTCAGGAGCTCAAGACAGGAAGATTGTGAGTTTTAGTTTAGCTCAGTCATACCCCAAATTCCAGGCTCTCAAAAGTAATAAATAAAGACCTAAGAGTACTAGTTCAGTAACGACTGAATGATGCTGATTCCTTCCTTATGTTCCTCATAAGGAAGTAATTTAGTTATAGAAGCATAAGAACATTTAAAATTTTTTTGTTTTGTTTGCTTATTCTGTGTGTGAGCATCAGTACATATGTGTCATGGTACATGTATCATCAATTCATAAGATAGATGAGTACTATGGTTACCAGGTTTTTTAGGCAAGTACTTTTTTTTTTTTTAAAGTCCAGTGAGCCATTTGGCTGGCCCAGGTCCATCAGCTTTAAGTATGCAAAATATTTTGTGGACTTTCGTGATGGAATTGTTTTGAGAAAAGGACCTGTGTCTTTATGGTATATATGTGGTTTGACAGATTTTTACATGGTTGTTTAGGTTGTTCTAGAACTAACTGTAGTTCAGACTGGCCTACATCCAGCCTTTGTTATTCTGCCTCAGCCTTCCAAGTACCGAGATTGCAGGTGTGACCCACCCTGTACTACTTTTGTCATGGGATTTTTTAGTGAGGCCTGTAATCTGATAAGAATTCATTTGTTTTTTTAACAATGTGCTAGTTCTTTTTAGCCAGCCATATTATACTATTTTTCCTCAGAGTAATAGTAACTAATCCTATTAGCAAATGTTTTGGTTAAATTCATCAAATATGATTTGAAAACTTTATATAGATCATTGCAAACTGAAGTGCTCAAAAATGGTGAATTAAGGGCTGAAGGATGTAGCTCAATATGGTTCTAACCCTTCGCACTGCCTAAGCAAGACTGGTGTTGAGTGCCTGTCTATAATCCCAGTCCTCAGGAGAGGAAGGCAGGAAATCAGGAATTCAAGGTCATTCTGGCCTATATAGAGACTTGGGGCAATGGGGCTTCATGAGACTGGGAAAAAGGTGAACAAAATGCTTGTACTCTAGACTCTCAGTGGGAAGAATGTGGTGTGTTGTGATTGGTGTTAACATTTAGTGATTGAATTCAGGTCATCAGACTTTGTGACAGGCACTGGTACCCATTGAACTGTTCTGCTGGCCTCTGTTGTCACTCTTATAGTTAGGGAAACAACACTGTGGCATCTAATTCAAGGCCAGGGCTTGGATCTAGGCTGGCCGGTTCATTGCTTGAATTCTTGGTGCTATAGGGTAGTAGAACAGCTCATTCTTTCATTGAGAGCTATTTGGGTTACAGCTTATAGACATTCTTGATCCTATCCTGCCCTGCTTTTCTTACATCTATTGTGTCGTTCTGATTGTAATGAGTTTTGGAATCTCTTTTATTATCTCCTTCCCTTCTTTCTTGGTGCTGAGGATTAAACCCCAGGCCCCTAGCCATTGAATTATATCCCCAGCATAATCTTTATTTTTGACTCATCCAAGCAGTATTATAAAGTATAAACTCAAGGAGTACAGAGAGCTTTGTGTTTTCTTAGATATATCCCAAACACAGACCAAGTGTTTTAAAAGGATAACTAGATAATATTTACTGAATGAAGATTGAACATGATTATGCCTGTTTTATTATATATGAAAACTAAGTTGACTGGAAATCAAAGTTAGCACATTTGAAATGTGACTTTAAAATTCTGTGCCCCATGTAGTGTGCCCCGTGTGGTGTGCTCCGTGTAGCTATTGCTTATGTATTAGATGTCAGGAATTATAAAACATGCTTCCTTGCTATCTGACACTAAGAATTTAGTTTCTTTTTAAATAAGTATATTTGGGGAACGCCTAGAAATATGAAGAGATTCAAATGATTGTTTCACAAATTTTCATGATCCATACATCTGCTGTTATAGGTGTTTACATTTGGCTGTAGGAGTGATTTTTTTTTTTTTATAGCAAGTTTCTGTGTTTTGCTAGGTTTAAATTTTTCTTTTTAGGTGATATTTTGCCAGTTATTCACATTTAGTGTATACCTACCATGTTAGTTATTGCATTGAGCTTTTAATCTCCACAGGAGTAGTATTAATGATCCTTAATCTTTAGAAGTATAGAGACTGTTGCTTATCCCAGGATGTGGGGGAGTCAGGCTCAGACTCCATTGGCCTGATTTGAAAGCATGTTTTCTTAAAATTTTCTTAGAACATTTTAGGAAAGGAAGAAAATGTTGAGTTAAGCAAACACAATAGTAAGATTAAAACTACTACCTTATATGAAAATGAAACTTAATTAGGTATAATGGTGTTCTGAAAACTGTGAAAACCAGCTACTCTGAAAGTCTGGGAGACCAGCCTGAGAAACTGAATGAGTCCCCTTCTCAAAACAGAAATAATCCAAGGAAACTTAACTCTCCTACAAGTTGTGGATGGATGTCATACATTCATTGTTTTAAGTATTTGAGAAACTCCTTTCTTTTATGAAACCTTAAATAAATATACTGTATTCCATATTGCTTCTGTCCTAATCAGTGTTCTGTTGCTGTGAAGAGATGCCATGACCATGACAAGTCTTATAAAAGAAAGGATTTAACTAGGGCTCACTTAGAGTTTCAGAGGTCACAGTGGTGCACATGGCAGCTCGAAGGCAGACATGGTGCTGGAGAAGTTGACACTTCTACATCTGGATCCACAAGCAGCAGGAAGAGAGAGACTCACTGGACCTGGATTGGGCTTTTGAAATTTTAGCTGTTAGTGACACTCCCTCCAACCAGGCCACACCTACCCCCAACAAGGCCACACCTCCTAATCCTAAGTAGTGGCACTTTGTGATGATTTATCCTTTCAAATTTATAAGCCTCTGGGCACCATTCTTATTTAAACCAATATAGGTTCTTTATTCATTAGATTTTCATTTTTTTTTTCTCAATTCTGTACAACTTTGAACATTTAAATGGTATGTTTTGGTCTGATTTGAAAGAAGATTTAACACTCTTATTCCTAGTATTTTCTTCGAGTTAAGACTGGAATTTAAACTGAGTAATTAAAAGCTAGATGTGGTGTCCATATCCTAAATCTCCCGTACTGGAGAGCTTGAGACAAGGTTTCTGTGAATTTGAGGCTGAGCACAAGTTACAAAGCAAGACCCTGTGTGCATGGGGATTTGGTGGGGGTAGAGGTAGGGTGGTGATAGTTGGAGGAATGAGCAAAAGAAGGCAAACAAACGAGGAATGCAGGAGATAACTGAATATTCCAGGTTATATCTCCTAGTATAGGTTTGTGTGTTATTTTGGGAGAAGGAATTGATTATATAGCTGACAGTTTCTTTGCTTAGAGTATTAACAGGAAATATTAAGTTTTTGGGTTCTTTTGTGAGTATATCATCACTTGATCTGCAACATTAGAAAAAATAGAATACTATGAAAAAATTACTGGTGGATTTTTCCTTCTGAGAAATGTGATCTGAGTATATGTACTATGCACATCTTTGCATACTACTTGAAACAGGAAGAGGAAGGTTTGGGTATTCACTGTCCCCATAGCTTATGTTTTGTTTGCTTGATCTGAGCTGGTGGAGCTTGTTGAAACTCTAGGAGGTGGGGCCTGGTTGGAGGAAGTAGGTCACTGGGGTAGGTTCTTGAGCATGTTGTTCTGGTGTTCCTGGTGTGTTTCTATTTGTGTCCTATGTCCCAGGTGATCTGCCTTGTCATGTCTTCTCTACTGTTGCTAACTGAATCTTTTGAAACTACGATTTTTTTTTTTAATTTCTAGGTTGCTTTCTGAAGGTGTTTAGTATAGTAAAAGTAACTAGTACACAGGAGTAGGTGTCCCTTCTTCTCCAGCCCCCAGGGTTTATTTGTGTAACAGTCCTGACTGTTTTGGAACACTCTTTGTAGATCAGGCTGGCCTTGAACTCTCAGAGATTCACCTAACTCTGTCGCCTGAATTCTGGAATGTGCCACCACGCCCTGCCCCAGGGATAGATTTTCTGTGCAGTTGTTTTGCTGTCTTAAGAATGATTAGAGCTGGAGACGCAGCTTAATTGATAAAGTGCTTGCCTGGGTTCAATCCGTAGTACTAGATGAACCTTTAGGATATGGGAGTTCACACCTACAATCCCAACACTCGTCTCCTGCTTGGGACACCAATATTTAGGGTGTAGAGGTTCACCTGGAGTTAGGGGGATCCTGCCTCTAAATAAAGAAATAAATTCATAGCTAGACGGTAGGCATAGTGGATCATGCTTTTAATCCCGCTCCTCTGGATGGCTGGAAGTTTGAGGACAGCCGGGGCTACATAGTGTCAGGACAGTCTGGGCTGCAGTGTATGATCCTGTTTCAAATCTACACACAGACAAACACACACACACACACACACACACACACACACACACACACAGAGGGGAGGAAGGAGAGAAATCTTCACTGATCTACGTTGAAAACATGTAAGAAATGCTGCTTTCATTACTTCTGTATTTAGCAATTGATAACTTATAAAGGGTCTCTAGGGATGATACCACGACTTAATATTTTCACATGGATCTATTATCTAACTTTATAGACTTTAATAAAATAAAGTAACATTAAGCCATACTAATCATTTTTGTGTTTTATGATGTTGTTAAAGGAGAAATATTTAGGACTAGAAATAGCACAGTCTTTAGTTTGAACTTGTGTTTTACCTGTTTGGACTTGTAAACTGTTTGATGATTGCTCAAAGCTGTAGTTCCAAAGGGTTCAAATTTCTCTAGTGTTTTATCTCCCTGCTTGTCTTTGAGTCCTCTAAGTGCTCATATAGAATATGCATCTTTCTATTCTTTTAGTTACAACCCACTGTTACTGGAGTCTTAAAGTAATGGAGGATAGTATTCTATGACCATAACATTAAATTTCAGTCTTCAGTGGAGCCGTGCCTTAAGATGGAATCTACATTTTGCTGCTCTTTCAGCTGCAGCTCATTATATTTGTGTGTTTTGTGGGAAGTGATGAGATATGAGGTGGGAAAACCTATAATCTCTCTTTTTCATTTAGAGTGAGAGACAGGGAGAGACAGTGAGAGGGAGTGGGTATGTAAATTGTGGACTATGGGTCCTAGGGATTGAACTCAGGTCATCAGATTTGGTGGCAAGGCAGCTTTCTGAGTGCTCTCTTAACAATGGCGGTAAGTGCTCTTAACCGCAGCCATCTCTCTAGCCCTATGGTCATTCTTTCTTCCTGCAATGTTGGCATTATTTTCTTAGATATTTCTGTCATTGCTACCTCTCTCTCTCTCTCTCTCTCTCCTCCTTCTTCCTCTCCCTCCCCCTCTTCCTCTTTTCTTCTCTCTCCTCCTCCCCATCCTTCTGTTCTTTTTTCCTTTTGTTTGCTTGTTTGTTTGTTTTTTGAGACAGTTTTTCCTGTGTAGGCCTCAGCTGTCCTGGAACTCACTTTGTAGACCAGGCTGGCCTCAAAACCGGAGATCTGTCTGCCTCTGCCTGCTGAGTGTGCACCAC